>JAJAQA010000002.1:12565753-12800753 GCA_021464565.1 Rutilus rutilus | reverse complement strand
GAAAAATAAATATATCGCAAAACTGCAATGGAAACAGTTTTTGCGCATTTACAGGTCACCTGACGTAGATGACGCGGTGTATTTGGACAGAAGACGAGACAGTTCTTTATTAAACTCATAAAAGACAAAAGAATTACAGGAATACTGGATTCTAAACCTCAAAGAAATGCCACAATCAAGACCTCGAAGCAGATTTGAGGGAGAAACACTCAGAAACAATCATATGTGCCGCTCACAAGTATAAGGGTCTTTCCTTGCCATTAACGCTTGGAAAACAAATGTACGTCTCCTTCGAGTAATAATGGCTAGTGCAGTGGCTGAGATACATAAACCTACCAACATCCGTTGCTATGATTTTTGGAATGACTAAATTGCGTTTTAGTCGTATAACATCGGTTAATGGAAACACCATCATTTCGCAATAGTTTGGCGCAAATATGTAATGGAAACCGCCTAATGTCGCAAATTGGTGTGCAAAAATCAAGCGCGTGGTGGAGTAATAACTTACTTGAATCGTTTGAGATCGAATTAATACTAGACATTTTTGCTACAAATTACGGACTTGGCGTCTGAGGACTAATTTGAATTTCTCTCAGTTATTTTGCTCTATTTCCAGATTCAATCATAGGCTCGTTCTTACGCACTAGAGCTCGTTCACACATGCGCACTCTTCAAAAACAACGCTTTAAATCTCTTGGCAAACTAAAAGAGGTAAATGACATTTGTATATATTCTAAATAAAAGATATAGATTGTACTGAATGTCAGCTTGCTTATTTTGCTCAAGATAAGGATTTATTGAGTCCACGTGTCAGGCAAACTAGAAACTCTGCTTCTAACCACAGCTCGAGAGATGTCGTTCAAACCACACAACTTTACGATGCTGTTTGCGAATGTTCGTTATGACGATGGGAACGTACAGTAGTTAGCTAACGATGCTTTCGGGAAACACACCCCTGAACGGTTCCACTCCCAAAATTGATGTTAAAGTAAATGTCTCGACTGTCTCCCTAGTTCTTCACCATCGTGCTCATCATCTTCCTCGTGGAGGTGGCGGCGGGGGTTGTGCTCATCGTCTTCGAGCCTTTGGTGAGAGCTGATGCAACACAACAAAAGCACATATACACTGAACAAATCAGATTTTTCACTCAAAAATTGCACATTTCACAAACAACTTAACATTAGTTAATGTATTATCTAACAAGAACTAACAATGAGTAATACATCTGTGTTACCGGGTTACACTTTAATTTAAGGTGTCATTGTTACGGTATAATTATATATTTAAGTACTGAGTAATATTAATTAATAACATGTACTTACTATAGGGTTAGGGTACGATTAGGGTTTGGTTGAGGGTTAGTTGTATGTAATTATGCATAATTTACTGTTATTACTATGGTAAGTACATGCAACAAAGTTTACAAGGAGACTGTAAAATAGAGTTTTACCTACATTTGTTACAGTATTCATTAATATTTGTTGATATTAGTGAATAAAAAAAAAACAGCTGTTCATTGATTGTTGATGTTAGTTCACAGTGCATTAACTAATGTTAATAATGTATTAGTAAATGTTGAAATTAATATTAACTAAGATAAGTAAATGCTGTAGAAGTATTGTTCATTCTTAGTTCATGTTAACTAAGGTAGTTAACTAATGTTAACTAATGAACCTGATTGTAAAGTGTTACCTAAATAATTATAAAGAAACAGCAAGTAACACATTGAATTAAACATGATATTTTGAAGTAGAAAGACTGAAATAGTATTTTCTTGTAAAACATTATCTTTTTACTTGATAAATCTTTTATATTATTACTTTTATTTTATTTTATATTATATACCTTCTGAACAATGAGTTTTTCAATATTATTAATATTATTATTATTGGATATGGATTTTTGAAAATTATTTTATTGGAGATTGCACCCACAAAGACTAACATAGACAAATTTATAGAAATGTCATTATAGAAATGTCCGTATTTCAAAATATTTCATAACCGTGCGCTATCAGAAATAACAGAAAAACACAAATGCAAAACTCAAAAAGCCTGTGTAGTCACAAATACTGAGTAATGATGCTTTATAGAAGGGGCTCAAAATGTAATTTAAGCCTTAAAAGATGTGAGCTTTAAATTAATTTGAAGAAATACATTTTCCAAGACCAAGCTCATATTGGCAATACAAAATACTGCACATTAAGAACCACAAATTCTGTACAAAAACATATTTAACACCCACAAACATCTCATTATATGGTCTCTTTATGATTCCATAATCATATATGGTTTAAATGAATCTGTCTTTATAAGTATTATGGAACGTGACTGTGAAATCAGAGGCTGAACGTGATTTTAACTGCATTCCAGGTTGAGGAATTTCTGGATAAAATTGGAGAGGAAGTTGCTAAAAGCATTAAGGTTAACTATGGAGAGAATGACGATTTCACTGCAGTCTGGAACAGCACTATGAAAGAGGTACGACACCAGCCATCATGCGTTTAATGATGATTCTAGCTGCCATTTCTGGCTGTTTTCTGACATTACAATCCCAAATAATGCAAACATGCGCATGTGTTTTTTTTTCTAGCTGAAATGCTGCGGATATAACAACTACACCGACTTCACGGACTCTCCGTTTGTATCCGCCACATCATCATATCCTGACACGTGTTGCACAAACAGTACAATCTGTAATGAGATTGCAGCAGAAAGATATGTATGTTACAGAACACTTTGTGCTAAACTTACTATCAAAGCAAACATGTATGAGATTAATGAAATGTATGTATAGCCTCAATGCACACTATTAATTTGTCACTCACTCAGCCAGTTAATGGGCAAGATGGCAAGATATTTTTTGCATGAAAGACACATTGGTTTGGCTCAGTGGGTTGCAAATAATAAATGCCTATACTAAAATGCAACCAACCATGTAATTGTGCATTAAGGACAGCAGAGTGAAACAAAGCACATGATGTGCAAACAAAAACTACTAAACCTTTTTGAAAAGAGAAAAACTTTAACAGTATCTGAATCAACTATTGAAAACATAATCGTCTATGTAGGTATTGCATTGATGTGTGTGTTTTGCGTTGTCTGTAGCCCGTCACGGGCTGTTTCGGGGCATTAGAGCAGCTGATCAAGGAAAACGCAGTTCTGCTGGCTGCTGTGGCTCTGGGAATCGCTGCTTTAGAGGTATTTACTTCAGTCTTACACACATGCGAGATCCTCTATGTACACTAATATGCCGTTTGCAACGAAAGACAAACGTCAAACATCATGATGATCAACATCTCATTATGTGATGCAATAGAATTGAGGGTCTGAATAATTGGCAAAGCTTTAGTCAGATAATTCTGTGTGCATTAACACTAATGGTCATGATCCTGATTTAACAATACATTGTAATGCATTTTTGTGTTTTTTTGGTTGCCTGGGTCATATTTAAAAAAAACAGACCATCTTTAGAGACAAGATATTGAGGTTTATGTAATAAGAGGTCATCTGTATACACAAAATTTGGCACAAAGTTGTCGAAACTAAAATAGATACATAAGAACTGGTAGTTTTGCAATATCAATAGAGATAATCACTCAAAAAAACAGGAACATTTAAAATAATCAAGAAGCCAACTCAACCATTTTCATTTACCTGTACATTTTTTTATTTTTTTTATTCAATATTGCACCTAATTTGTTCCTTCACAGATTGCAGCGATGGTCGTTTCCATGATCCTCTATTGTAATGTAGGAAAATGAGACCAGGACTGACTACAGACATATCTGTTTACATCATTGTTTACTGTAACATTTTACTATTCGATATGTTAACTGAAGTTATGTAAATACTTGACTATCTGCTGCAGTATGAATGACATTTGCACTACAATCTTTGAGATTTTGTGTTCTCTTTTGAATGCATGTTTACCTCAAGAAAATGATTTATTTATTTTTTTCTGCTGTGCTCAGCTACTAAGATATGACTCTGACTCCAAAGGTTTAATATCTATAGCTGATGTCATGTTGAATACTACAGCTCATTAAAGATCACAGTAACATTTTCAACATTATTTACCTATGATTCAATTAATCTGCATCCTGTAATATTTACATGTATTTGTATCAATAAAATAATGTTTTTAAAGCTCTGGACCAACTCTCTTGCTCCCTGTGAAGCACACACTCTTACTTAAGTTTTTCTATAGTATATAAAACATTAATATATTGAAACATGCTGCAATATATAATGGCAGGGTTATTTTTTTTGTTAAAAAGAAGCAAACATTACTGATATGTGACAATTTTTTCTCACATTGGTCTAGCTTAAAATAATGAAGCATCTAAAGCAGCAAGACACTGGTGGAAGTCATACAAATTCAATGCAAATTTATGGCTGTCCAATAAATGTATCACATCCCTCTCTGTCTATTTGAATTACTTAAAGGGATAGTTCACCCAAAAATGAAAATTCTGTCATCATTTACTCACCCTCAAGTTGTTTCAAACCTGTAAGAATTTCTTTTTCTGTTGAACACAAAATAAGATATTTTGAAATATGTCTGTAACCAAACAGTTGATGAACCCCATTGACTTCCATAGTAGGAAGAATACTATGGAAGTCAATGGGGTCCATCAACTGTTTGGTTACAGACATTTTTAAAATATCTTATTTTGTGTTCAGCAGAAAAAAAAAAAAAAATTCTTACAGGTTTGAAACAACTTGAGGGTGAGTAAATGATGACAGAATTTTCATTTTTGGGTAAACTATCCCTTTAATGTAAAGCCTTCAGAAAATCCAGACATTAAGTGTACTCACCTCCAAATGCCATTTCAACACATTATTTTCTTTCCGCCGTGATCGTAATGCATACAACTGGTGAATAATATCCCAAGTCTTTTGAAACCACACAACATAACTGTTCTACGGATAGACCAAAACTGAAGCCGATAATCATTATAATCTCCTCGATCAATTTAAAAATGGCGCCTTTGGACGCTGGTCTAGTATAGGTTTGACGTCAATAACGTTCCCGCGTGTCACAAACAGTTGGCCGTGGAATATTTATTAATGAGGAAATTTCATGAATGGACTTATTGCAAAGGTGGGAACCTATAACAGGACCACAGACGGCTCTAGTTCTCTCTGTGTGTTTAAGTGCAGCTTTTTTCCCCCGACGCAGGTGACGCGAGACGGCAACACAGTCAGCTTTCAACAATTTCAACTTTTGAAACAATTCATATTGTTAAAAGTGCTATAAAAATGAAGGTGACTTGACTCCTTGATCACCACTGCTGTTAAGCAAAGACAAAAGGACATCATCACAGATGCAACATTAGACTAAAACCAGTTCAACTGAGAGAAACGTTACCTCAGTCTGTAGAGATGCTCATTAAAATGTTTTCAAACGTATGTATATTTATCTGTTCCTATGGAACCAATACAATTATTGATTGTGTATTTGATAAACCTTGACTGATCAATAGCAATTTGGTCATAAACTGAACCAGAACTTATCAGTATATAATACAGTATAATAGAATACCTCAATTGCTATGATGTCTAAAATTTTTCTTTTTCAACTTTTCTACAAGTTCTTTTAAGCTTTTTAGAAGTGGTCATGTGTTACTTCACTGTTATCGCTGGTTATCTTGTGAAACTCTAAATATGGCCATAAATACAGTTTCCTCTGTAGCGAGAGAGATGAGAAAAAAACATGTGTCAAACTTCACAGCATCTCTCTAGTGTTGACTGTGTGATCATGTGACCCTCGTGAGAGATGGACAGACGAGTACTGACGTCACAGACCTGTTACTGGGGGTAAAAACCCACAACATTTTCAGATCAGGTGTTTGCTCATCGCCCTCTAGCGTAAAAGCATCAGAATTTCAAAATGTGGTTTGAAAAAACTACTAGCCAGTTTAATACACGCTCTAAAGCACTCATGGCCATGTACCTTGTTATTTAAAAAGGAATAAAGATAAAACCCTTTAATAAACTGCTATATATTATCGGGAATGATTTACTCACTCAAGTCCTTTAATAAAGCAACAGCTCACAGTGGTAAACTCATTTATTAATGAACATAAACCATTACTTTCTACAAAAGCAATGAGAAACATCAGAATGGAAACTCTAAAAGTGTGTTCACACACAAAGTTCTTCATTTTCATTGTTAGTTGCGATGTGGGCGTGTTGTTAAGGGAAACACATTTGACAAGGTCTGCAAACATTTTTAAAAACCACATGAATAAAGCAAACACTTCAATGGTACAAATAATCTTTCTCACATATTTTAACAATTTGATTACTGTTGGTGAGATTGCTCATATAGTATAGATTGAAAAAACTGAATGCAAGGACTGTTTAGTATCTATTGAGTAAGAGTGATGGGAGTTTCTTCTTGAGAAGACTTGAAGAGCTACTGAAGAGTCAGATTCTCATATTCAAAAGAGCCGGACTGGTGAACAGCAGGATCCGAGACAGACTGTGTGAAAGACAGAGAGATTATTACCCACCTACCGATATCTCACATTCCCTTTAAGAGCAGGCGCGCTTGTTCCATGGCGGATTGCTATTATAACGGTGGATTTGCCAGGTGCACACCAGGAGCGGTTCACAGCCGAGGAGACCGACGTTCTCATCAGGGCCGTAAAAGACAGAGAAGTTACATTGGGGATGGAGAAACACACCCAAATAAGCTTCGGTTAAACAGGCGTATGATAATTTGGGTAAATGTGTAAGCTAGATTTATGCCTATTTTTTCACATCTTCATGGACACCACAATGATTTCCCTCTTGTGCAATATTTTTCCTTGTAATTATGTATGGTTTGCAAAAATGGCAACTGCTGCGTCTGTGTGTAGATGAGAGAAGCAAAGTGTATGCGCGTTGTGCACATGCTACATTATGGCCAAGCATGCGCCCTTAGAATAGCATCTGAACGCGCGATCTGAACTAACCTATGGGCCCTATCTTGCACCCAGCGCAATTGACTTTGTACACCGGCGCATGTATCATTCCTATTTTGCACCCGACGCACAGCAGACTTTTCCCTCGACAGACGCACATCTGTAAATTAGTGAATGAACTTGCGCTCCCGGGGCGGTTCAGCGAAAAAGAGGAGGCGTGTTCCGGCGTGAACGTTCCCTGGTGCTATTTTGCAGTTTCAGAAAACAATTCCGCCACTGACCAGATATAGCACCAGGGAACGTTCACGCCGGAACACGCCTCCTCTTTTTCGCTGAACCGCCCCGGGAGCGCAAGTTCATTCACTAATTTACAGACGTGCGTCTGTCGAGGGAAAAGTCTGCTGTGCGTCGGGTGCAAAATAGGAATGATACATGCGCCGGTGTACAAAGTCAATTGCGCTGGGTGCAAGATAGGGCCCATAGGTTAGTTCCCAGAGGTGTGGACTCGAGTCATGTGACTTGGACTCGAGTCAGACTCGAGTCATGAATTTGATGACTTCAGACTCGACTCGACAAAATGTACAAAGACTTGCATCTCGACTTGGACTTTAACATCAATGACTCGTGACTTCACTTGGACTTGCGCCTTTTGACTCGAGAAGACTTGCTACTTCCCATGAAAACTGGGGGAAAAAATGTCCACATGGCCGCGCCGCTCTCAGTTTGTCTGCATCTGTGAAAAAAATGTGCACCACCTCCTGTATGCATGCAGCGAGCGCGCGCGCTGCCTGCACGACATCCAATCACTGTAGTCCCACGTTGTTTTGATTCGACAGCATCTAACGCCCGTTTCACATTCACACATACTCCGTTTGCAGTGCGTATGCGCCAGCGGGTGCGTATTTTTTTCCGTACCCATGTTAACAGGTTAGAGCTTTCACACTGCACGCGGTTGCAGTCCGTCGATCCGTTCCAGGTGCGGTGCGTATACAGCAGTGCCGCGATCGTTTCCGCACCGAGTCTATTTCTGCTGTGCTGCACATGTGCTGCACGCGCTGAATTAAAGTGACAGCGCATGTTTCGTGGTCAACATGAACACAGATTGACCTAAAAATTTAGTAATTTCACCATAAATGCGATTAATTAAATAAATTGTAGTAATCTCACCATAAATGTATTTAATTAAATACTATTTTCACTTTAAGACCGGGTTAAAGCAAGGAAAACTACAATTTACCTCAACAAGGCGACATAATGAACAAATCTCGTCTCATTCGTGGAGGTGGAAAAACATGTTCCTTGTGACATGCAAGATTTATTGTATTAATTTAAATATAAAATAAAAGGCATGAGAGTCGGCTGTTTTTTATATAAGTAGCCTACATGGTTAAATATTTGACCACTTGCTTTAGGAACTTAATATAAGTAGAAGTAATGCATTGAATAATAGGCCTACGTTGTTTAAATTGTGTTTAAACGTGCATACGTCTATTAAAGAGTGTATGTGTACAAAGAGAATCGCAATGCTGAGACGTAAGACCGGGGTAGCCTAAATCAAGGGAAAATACATTTCAACAAGGCAACATAACACTTGTCTCATTCGTGGAGGTGGGAAAACAAGTTATTTGTGACATGCGAGATTTATTGTATAAAGATTTAAATTATGCAAAAGAAAGAGTATGAGTCTGCTGTTTTTGTCAATTTTAAGTTTTAATTTAAAATGTAGGCTATGCGATTTTAATATAAGTACATGGTTAAATATTTTACCACTTGTTTGAGCAACTTAATATATAATTATATAAGAGTAATGCATTAAATAATACGTTGTTTAAATTGTATTTAAACGTGAATACGTCTATTAAAGAGTGCATACGTGTGTACAAAGAGAATCGCAATGCTGACAAAATTTTTTTTTTAAATAAAAGATGCTAATAACTTCTGGATTTGAAATACAAATAGTGAGTATGTATTTGTGGTACAGCCGCGGATCACGCACTGCAAACGCAGCATATGTGAAAGCACTATTGCGCGTGCTGGTCTTGCACCGCATACGCACTGCAACACTCATTCCAATTATATTATCAGGTTGGTCCAGTTTTTCAGAAGTGATAATTTTGAGGAGTGAGGATTTTATTGATGACATGTTTAAAAAGGTTTAGGCTAAAACGACCCATGTCTATTTGAAAGTTAAACTGTTTTGCAATATGAGGTTAATACAATACAGGACTGAAGCTGCATGCTGTGCATTGTTCTAGTGCAATATGCTGTTGAAATAGCATTTTTTGTGAAAATAAAATTTTCTGTTTTTTACTTTATTTGATTATAAATCAAAGTATAAAAAGAGGTTTAAATAAATGCAAATCTTACAGACGTACATGATTTGTATAAATTTTATTTCTGTGGTAAGAGGACTTGAAATGACTCGAAACTAAAATGGTAGGACTTTGGACTCGACTTGAGACTTGTTGGCTTTGACTTTTGACTCGACTCGGGACTTGCCTCATCTTTGACTCGACTTGACTCGGGACTTGAGGGCAAAGACTTGAGACTTACTTGTGACTTGCATAACAATGACTTTGTCCCACCTCTGTTAGTTCCTCTCCACAGAGCATCCATTGGCTCGTGCAGTTTCACTGCATGATTTTATTAAAACTAAGCGATGCAGTATGATAGGGAACAAGGAGAAGGACTTACAGCACAAAACAAGACATTTTAAATGCTGTGAGTTCACGTCTCAGTATTTGTCAGTTTGCCATGAGATGTTTGAGCAGTCTGATAATTTCCCAACATATTATGTAATCTGACTTAATCACAAACTGTTGCCGTAACAATAAGAGTCTTTGCCAACTCTCTAGGAACAGAAGCGTCAATCAAGTATCAAAAGTGTTGTCACTCTACAGTCTCTTACTGTAAAAAGAAAACCATCTCTGAATTTACAAAAAAGCTACTTTTATTCTCTCAATGATATTATTATGTGGTTCTTTGATTATCTCACCTCATTTATAGCAGATCTTCTGTTTATCCATTTCTTCTTACTGTCAAAAACACAAACAAGTAATTTAATTGTTTCATATACCATTAATAATCAAATATCTTTCTGAATTAGTTTGAAAGTATTATATTTATGTGCTCTCTATTGATATACTTTTATTTACATAATAAATGATAATAATAATAATATGATGATGAAGACAAATCCTCCAGATGCCGCTGTGATCACAATCCCATTCCTACCAGCAACATGATGAACTGAAAGAGGAAGATCATCATGATTAACTCTCCAAACTGATGAATGATGTGAAGATACAGGAGTGTGTTAATAAAAGCTTCACCTGTGACAGTTACAGCGTCTGATCTCTGAGATCCATGTTGATTGTGAGCCTGACAGTAGAAGCGTCCACTCTGTAGTGCACTGAAACTCTGTCCAGATCCAACAGCTGAGGTTTCATTCTCCTTAAACCAGCTGAAGTTCAGAGCAGGAGGGTTTGAGTCACTGATGCAGTTCAGAGTCACTGAATCTCCCTCCACTATTACACCAGATCCATTTATCAACACTGAGACACTCCTGGGAGGATCTAAAAATCAAAATTCACTATATAGATATTAGAAAATGATGAACTTGGAAATTTGAAACAATGTGCAGGTGATCATTAACTCACACATGACGTTTAAAGTCACAGCATCAGAGTATTTCTCTCCATGTTCATTGATGGACTTGCACTTGTATTCTCCACTGTCATCAGAGCTGATCTTTGAGATGCTGTAGATTCTTCCAGATCCTACAATCGTTCCTCCTTTAAACCAGCTGAAGTTCAGAGCAGGAGGGTTTGAGTCACTGATGCAGTTCAGAGTCACTGAATCTCCCTCCACTATTACACCAGATCCACTCATCAACACTGAGACGTTCTTTGGAGGGTCTAAAACAGACAAAAATTAAGATTCAATATAGATATGGCCTGGCAAAAATTGCAATTGCAGGAATTTATATTAAGTACATAAATATGTTAATGTATTTGTAGTATACTGAGCATAAAATAAATGTATTTCAAATAAAATATTTTCGTATATTTCTTTTTCACAATGGTAGCAAGAAAATATTGTTGGTGAATATGTAACGGGAGGGGAACACTGACTGTTTGACAACCTGTGAGGGTGGGTTAATGTCTATCAGGTGTGCATGTGTATCTGCAAGTCTCTGTTCACAGGTGCGTCCAATATTACTGATGAGCCAGTGGTACAACGCGATTGGCAGATTCATTGAATAAAAACCAGCAGGCAGCCCTCCACGGTGTGCTCCTTCACCCCAACTGATGCCCGAAACGTGACGCCCCAAATTCTTACTACTTACGAACGAGTGGGCACTGACGTGTATCTGTTTAGAACTGATTTCCCTTCCCCTGTCTCGCAGCTCGGATCAACGGTTGCGGTTTCCCCGCTGGCCATTTGGAGTGTACTGGAAATTGTCCAAAGCCGTGAATTGTGTGTGCAACTGCAGACTACCGCCTTCTTGCTGTTAGCGTCTTCCGTGTGCACTACCGGTGCGGAGTGGACTGGGTCGTGAGTGAAGGACTTTTGACTGTGTTTCATGAAACTCTGCTAAATGCATATAACTGTAATATTTTGCTTGTTTGCATTTCCCTTTGCTTGGTGGGATAGTTATTGTGGCTGCTCGCCTATGTTTTATAGTCAACTGTCCATGTCATCCTCCATACTGGAGTAAAATAGTTTGAAGGCTACCATTGATTAAACTAATAGTTGTGGAATTGTATCTCCCAATGTGTGGGGTTCATTTTGCAGTGCTTACATCAGTGTTCGCTTTAGTTGGGCAGTTTGACTCTTAGCTTTTTGTCAGTTTGTGGTCTTTTTAACACTGTTTACCAAAACACATAATTTGTTGCAAAGGAAGCCAGAAACAAAGACGATCAGGTGATATAGTTTTCATCATAATAAAATTGAATTATTTACTTTATTCCTGACCAAAATTGGTTATTGTTATAAATAGATTTTATTTGTAATCATACTACTTAAAAAACACAGGACTTTCACCCTTGTGATACACAAGTAACAGACGTACACAGAAATCTTGTAAAAGTGCAACAAATATTTATCATAAGTATCTTATGATTTATATCAAAATATAAGTATCAGTTTAAAAACTATACACAGTAATATGCATGACCAAGAAGGTGGAAATACACAATAAATGTAGCTTACTGCTCCAGTTCAATGGCTATGGGGAATGTTAAAATCTGGCGCCCCCTGGCTGGCCAGCGAATAAAAGTGAGAGGCTATAACACGAATTTCCCTTATGAAGTTATATCTAGCACAGCACAGTCACACGTGAGATTTACAAAGCAAAAGCAAATAGCAGGTATAATAACGTACAGGTCACCATAATGGTGACCAAATATTTTCAATAAAACAAACCAGGCCTTTATCAGTTGAATCCTTGAGAACCGGGCCTAGGCTGTGTAAGAACTGATTTTCCTGCTAAGACAAAACTCACCCTGCAATAAAGCCATAAAACGCACCCTGGACAGAAGATAGCAAAGACAGAGCACAGGACATTGTCCTGTCCAAACTTTTCTCCTTCCTTATCTCTGCATCCCCCTCTCCCTCCACCCTTCCTCTCCCCCTGAGTCAAGTCACCAAGAGTTCTCTAAGAATGTCTCTGGTTTCGGGGGAGGGGGGAGAATTATCAGATATCTTGAAGAGACATCACCCAAAGAGGAGAACATGATTCTCCTGAGTTCTCAATCTTTCTCATAATACCAATGACTGCAATGAAATTAAGACCATTTTACTCACTGCACTGAGACATTTAAAATGATACAAAACATGAAAAGGAAAAACAATAGATTCACAAGATACATCATTATGTGATATATAGACATTCTTAGTGAACTTTTGGTGACTTGACTCAGGAGGAGAGGAAGGGAGGAGGGAGAGGGGGATGCAGACATAAGGAAGAAGAAAAGTTTGGACAAGACAATGCCCTGTGCTCTTTCTTTGCGATCTTCTGTCCAGTGTGCGTTTTATTGCTTTATTGCTTTATTGTAGGGTGATTTTTTATCTCAGCTTTTGTTTTAGCAGAAAAATCTGTTCTTACATTTAAAACTTATGACCAGTAAGGGGTGAATCGTCAAATAAAATACATCACTAAATAAAACACTGAAGTACATAAAACACATACTCACACATGACATTGAGCTGAACAGCAGGAGAGATGTGAGTGTGTCCGTCTACAGCACAGCTATATCTGCCTGAATCCTCTCTTCTGACTGACTGCAGCAGGAGTTCATTGTTTCTGTCTCTTCTCTCAGTTAATGGCTGTGAGTTTCTGTACCAGATGAATGTTGCTCTGTCAGTCAGAGCGCAGCTGCTTTTACATTTCAGAGTGACTGAATCTCCCTCTGTCACTCTCTTAGGAGACTCCACCTGAAGATCTGAACACAACACACACATTATATCTAGTGCTGCTGTCATACACTGATTATTATTCAACATAATGCACAGAAGAGATAAACCTCAACAAAGTCACCTGTGACATTAAGAGTTACACCAGGTTTACCAATCCATTTTCCATCAGGGTTATCAGTGATGAATCTGAAATAGTACATGTCTTCATCCTTCAGTCTCACATTACTCAGTCTGATGGTGCAGTTCTGCTGTTGATCTCCCAGATACTGAAGCCTCTGACTGTATTCAGGGTCCTCAGACAGATCTGGAGGTTCTTCACCATGTATTAACAATTTAGCCCAGAACACTTTCATGATCTGATATCCAGTAGGGTATGTATAAGTGCATCTCATTATCACTGTTGAGTCCTTTAGTGCACAGATGTGTGATGGACTGTAACTCACACCCCAATCAGCATCAGAAACCCCTGAAACACAGATTATAGGGATAGTTTACACACACACACACACAACAAATTGTTTTACAATTACCCTCATGTTGTTCCAAATCTTTACGCTGTTATTTTTTCCCTGGAACACATGAACTGTTTACATTGCAACGCAAAAAAAAATAATAATGCGGAAAAATGCGGTTTTACAGATACTAGACACGTGACTTTCAAATGAAAGATTGGTATCAAAGAGCACACCCAGGTTCCTAACCGACGACGAAGACTTAACAGAGCAGCCATCAAGTGTTAAGGCCATTGCACACTGAGTCCGAAATTCGCATCCGAAATTTTCGCACGTTAAAAAAAAAATTCGACCTCACGTTATGTCAATCACGCTTGCACACTGTCTACGAAACTTTCGTCCGTAATAAAAAAATTTGGATTGGGTTCGATTTTCTGCGTTTTTCGCATCCACACCCAGTATTTTGAGAGGTTTTTTGACAATTCAGAGCCACCTCCCCTTTCAATCAGATCAAAATTTCGGAAAATATAACCTGTATACAGCTGTTCTATCTGCCCAGCGCTTCCGCCGGCCGTGTGTGTGTGTCCATACCATAGACTGTAAAAAGGGTCCATACCTAGACATACTGCCAGTCTCTGTTCAGGATCAATTGGTTCACGGAAATTGGTGGTCTTCTTTTTAATGTGGCTCCAGTATCGCTAGTAAAGAATCAAACTGTTCCACTGACATTCTGAGGTAAATTTTGAATTGCTCGGGATAATTTCGCAACTCCTTGATAAGGAGGTGAAACTCTCCTTCCTCTCGGCGCAATCTCAGGATTGGATGGACCCAATATTTCCTCTTTTTATTTTTCTCTTTTTAAGAAGAAAGAGGGCAACAAAATCATCCTCACTGCTTGACGAATCCATTTTGTATTTTTTGCGTTTTTTTCCGCAAAGGTTTAATAAATACGCATCGGACTCAGTGTGCAAGGTTTCTGTGCGTGACGAATTTTAAGGCTGACGAACACGAAAAAACGCATACGAAAATTTCGGACTCAGTGTGCAATGGCCTTTAGACAGTATTCTAGATTATTACGTGTGGGAGTTTTTTGTCCAATAATTAGAATCTCTGTTTTTTCAGAATTTAGAAGTAGGAAATTACTAGTCATCCAATTTTTTTTATATCAGCTATGCATTCCGTTAATTTTGTGAATTGGTAAGTTTGAAGAAATATACAGCTGAGTATCGTCAGCATAACAGTGAAAGCTAATTCCATGTTTCCTAATGATATCTCCTAATGGTAGCATGTACAGAGTGAAAAGCAGTGGTCCTAGTACTGAGCCTTGTGGTACGCCATACTGAACTTGTGATCGATAAGACATCTCTTCATTTACTGCTTCAAACTGATAACGGTCAGATAAGTATGATTTAAACCATGCTAGTGCTATTCCACTAATGCCAACATAGTTTTCTAGTCTATTTAAAAGAATGTTGTGGTCAATGGTGTCAAATGCAGCACTAAGATCAAGTAACACTAATAGAGAGATACAACCACAATCGGATGATAAGAGCATATCATTTGTGACTAACGAGAGCAGTCTCAGTACTATGGTACGGTCTAAATCCGGACTGAAAATCCTCGCAGATATCATTTCTTTCAAGAAAGGAACACAGTTGTGAGGACACTGCTTTTTCTAATATCTTTGACAGAAAAGGCAGATTCGAGATCGACCTGTAAATGACTAATTCTGTAGGATCAAGTTGCGTTTTTTTAACGAGCGGTTTAATCATAGCCAGCTTAAAGGTTTTTTGGTATGTATCCTAGAGACAAAGACGAATTAATGATATTAAGAAGAGGATCTATGACCTCTGGGAGCATCTCTTTCAGTAGCTTAGTTGGTACACAGCAAAATCCCCAGAGTCAAATTAACTCTGTTCAGAGAACATTTGGTCCCTCTCTAAAGAGAGTTAAAATAACTCTGAGGCTACGTTTACACGTAGGTGGCTATTTTCATAAACGGACATTTCACCCCTCTTCGTTTTCAAAAATAACATTGTGCACACAAACCTGTGTATATGCTGTCAAGAGCATGCCAAACCTGTAGGTGGCAGTGTAACGAGAAGCTCAAGCCCACCTTAGCCAATCAGAATCCCGTAAATAGTCACATTCTGTGACGTCGCTGCCTAAAACTCCGGTTTTCTCTGTTTACATGCAAACGTGCAAACGAAGATTTTCAAAATCTCCACTCTGGCCGGAGTTTTTAGAAAGAATCGGTTTCATTGGCGAATCCTCCGTTTGTGTGTAAACGAAGGGCGCAAACGAAGGGAAATGTCTCCGTTTTTCAAAATAACCATGTACGTGTAAACGGGGCCTCAATCAGAGTTAAAGTTAATGAGATACTTAAGTGATTAATTAAGTGATGATTGGGCATTAATGATGAACACCTGCTGTCAACAAGTTCTCAGCAGAGGAGGATTAAACAACTCCACAAACAGCATTACCAGCTTCACTTATTACTAACCAGACTGACTGTATTTCTGTCTGATGTCTACAGAAGGTCTTATAGAGAATTAACAGAGGTTTAGATGTTGACGATTTATTGAAAATGTATGATCACCATTATGGTGATGAGTGTTTCCTTCAGTTGGGCAGTTTGACTCTTTTTGCGAGTTTGTGGTTTTTGTAACAGGTTTTACCAAAACACATAATTTGTTACAAAGAAAATCAAAAACAAAGGTGATCAGGTGAAATAGTTCTCTTACGAGAGGTTCTCTCGTATTGCGTAAGCTAGCTTACGCTGCGGGAAAGTTCTCGAGATACTGAAGCCAAAAATTATCCTTAATTTTTTAAACCTTGTCAACGCAGTGCGGCAGCCTGCAGACCTAGGGCAAGCGAATCGCGTGCCCATTGGCTGCTCTGCGGCAACTGCAGCAGCCTATGGCTGAGCCTTGCGCGTGACGTCACGTCCAATGAGCGCGCTTGGCGCGCTTAATGCGTCACAGCCCGTCATTAGGGGTGTGGCTTAGCGTATATAAGCAAGGAACAGAGGCTGCTTCGCTGATTTCTGTCTCTTCAGCGAAGCTCTTCGCATCGCTGATCTCCGAGGAAGCCGCCGTCGAATCAAGCGACCAGCACGCCGAGGATTTCAGCCTGAGGACGCCGGCCGCTCGCCGCCTTCAGCCTTCCCTGCCTGCTGCGCCATCCGGCATATATATCCTTTTCTTGCTCTGTGTTGTGTGTTTGTGTGTCCGCCGCGACACACTTGCATCTAAAAGAGCGCGAGGCGTTGTTGCAAATGCCTCGCACATCCTGTGGCTCGTGCAGAGCCGCGCTCAGCGACGGAGACCGCCACGTGGTGTGCGCTCTCTGCCTGGGCTTCGACCACGCGGTTCGCGCTCTCTCCGAGGGCGGCTGCGAACAGTGTGAGGAGTTACCGATGTCGACCCTACGGGCTCGACTCGCTAAATTTGAAGAACCTCCACCTTCTCCGGCCACTTCTTCCGGGCCACGTAAGAAGAAACGTCGCTCCCAAAGGCCGCCGGAACTGGACGCTACAGCTGAGTGCTCGCCGGAACCTCTCCCGCGAGCCTCGCTCTCTCCTTCCCCCCCCACCCTTCACCGACGCGCAGCGGCCGGCCTCTGCCCGCACTGCCGTCGTCCTGGGGGATGATGCAGATGATGCCGCTGACAGCTGCTCTCTGCTCGCGTCTGACAGCGAGGAGTGGTCGGGCTCTCACCGCTCCGCCCCCTCGACTTTGGAGTCTTCCAGATCCCGCGCTAGTGTTGACGCGGAGCTTCTCCGCCTCCTCACTCAAGCGGTCGAGAGAATGGGACTGGATTGGTCCCCACCCAAGGAGCCGGAGCCCAATCGCCTTGACGGGTGTTTTCTACCTAGCCGCCGCCCTGCGCCTGCCTCTAGGTCAGCACCCTTCCTGCCTGAGCTCCACGCCGAGCTCTCTAAATCCTGGAACGCTCCGTTCTCCACCAGACTCCGCTCGCCAGTCTCCTCGGCTCTCTCCCAGGTGGACGGAGCCGCCGAGAACGGCTATAATGGTATCCCCGCCGTTGAGGATGCTGTGGCGACGCACCTTTGCCCGCCGTCTGCTAGATGGCGCTCAAAGTCTGCCCTGCCGTCTAAAGCCTGCAGGACCACCTCAGCTCTCGCCGGCCGCGCTTTCGCCGCCTCCGGCCAGGCTGCTTCCGCCCTGCACTCAATGGCCATTCTTCAGATCCTTCAAGCCGACCTCCTCCGTGAACTGGACGAGAAGGGCTCGGATCAGTCTGCCTTAACCGATCTGCGCAGCGCTACGGATCTTGCGCTACGCGCTACCAAGACCGCTGCTCAAGCCATCGGCAGATCCATGGCCGCGCTCACCGTCATCGACAGACACCTTTGGTTGACGCTCGCGGACATGAGTGAGTCAGAGCGCGCTGTATTTCTGAACGCACCACTCTCGCCCACCGGCCTCTTTGGCCCTGCGGTCAGCGGAATTGTGGATCGGTTCTCTGAAGTGCAGAAGGCGTCGCAGGCGATGAACCTCTTCCTGCCCCGCCGTTTGAGCCCAGCCACAGGCCGCCCTCAAACTCAGCCTCCTGTGCGCAGCTCTAACCAGCGCTCTTCCAGGCCTCCCAGCGCTTCGCAGCGACGCCAGGGTAGTCGCCCCAGGTCGCGCTCGACCAGCCGTCACAGACCGCCGCCCCCACGGGGCCCGCGGCCCAAGATCGCGTTGAAGCCCGAGCCCGCGAAGTCCTCCTAGCATCCGCAAGGAGGAAAAGATGGTTGAGTCCCGCTACGGCCGGACCGCCATCAAAACGTACAGCTCTGTCAGTCCCCTATGTTCAGGCTACTGCAGCAGCACACACCGCAGCCAACGAGCCAGTATTAACACTCGCTCGCCTGCACACAAACGCCGTTTTCACGGCGACCCAGATAAATCTCAAAAAGAGTATAAGTGCTTTAAGTGTAGAAAATGTGCCCACACCCATGTGCTCACTGCTTCACACAAGTACAATCCCCATGGTAACGCGCCCAGAGCGCTCTCTCATAAAGCGGCCTCACACCGCTCGAGTACTAAATGTAGTAAATGTGCCCACACTTCCGTGCTCACACCTACTCGCTGCTCGCTCTGTCACTCAGTTACCTCAAGTTGCTACGGCTCAAGCCGCAGGGGTATTAAGTGTAGAAAAAGTGCCCACTCCCGTGTGCTCACTGCCTCACACAGACCAGGTTCCCATGGCAACGCGTCCAGAGCGCTATCTCTTAAAGCGGAAACTTTCCGCTCGAGCATCAAGTGTAGAAAATGTGCCCACAGCCTTGTGCTCACACCTGCCCACTACCCGCTCTGCCAGACAGGTTGCAAACCTCATAAAGCCCCCAAACACTGGCCGTGTCATAAGTGCAAATCCCGCGCCAGCTCACGAGCACGCGCACCCACTTTCAGACACCATAATCCCCACGCCGCTCTCGTGCCTGGGTTATTTGACAGCAGTTCACGCTCCTGAACGGCCGTCTCATGAGAGCCTTGTTCAGATGTCTCAGATCTAAAATAGGTCTTAATGCTCCGTCCTTCTTGGGAACGAGGAAGTAACGGCTGTAAAAGCCTGACTCGCTCAAGGAAGGATGAACCTAGGTTGGGGAGCGCTCTTCGAAGGCAGACCGGTCTATGGCCACTGGTCAGACCAGGAGAATCTCCTACACATAAACTGTCTAGAGATGCTCGCGGTCGAGAAAGCGCTCATGCACTTCCTCCCATTCCTCCATGGTCACCATGTTCTAGTCCGCACGGACAACACTTCAGTAGTGGCCTATGTGAACCGCCAGGGCGGTGTCAGATCAAAGCAACTCTGCGCCCTGACGGAACGCCTCCTCGTATGGGCTCAGCACTCTCTGCGCTCTCTGAGAGCATCGCATGTGCCTGGCCATCTGAACGAGGGCCCCGACAGACTGTCCAGGGACAACGTTCCCCCTGGGGAGTGGTCTCTACACCCCCAAACAGTCCAGTCGCTGTGGCGCCGCTTTGGCAGAGCGAAAGTCGACCTCTTTGCGTCAAAAGACAACGCACACTGCCCAGTATTCTTTTCAAAGAGCGAGGACGCGCTGGCCCAGTCTTGGCCCAGCGGCCCGCTATATGCGTTTCCACCAGTCTCTCTGCTGCCTCAGGTCATCGAGAGAGTCAGGAAAGCGCGCCACACAGTGCTCCTCATAGCCCCGTTCTGGGAGAACCAAGCTTGGTTCCCGGAACTCATACAATTGGCAGACTCAGCCCCTTGGCCGATTCCGGTGCGGAGAGACCTTCTCTCTCAAGCCCGCGGCTCGATTTGGCATCCCCACCCAGAGCACTGGTCTCTGCATGCGTGGAGCCTCAACAATTACATGCTGATCTACCAGAAGGGGTGATGAACACGATCATACAATCTAATACACGTCTAAATGGTCGGTGTTTAACAAATGGTGCACTACCAGAGGGCTCAATCCACAGACATGTGGGGTCTCGCAAGTATTGTGCTTCCTTCAAGAGCTACTGGACGCGGGCAGGTCCCCCTCCACGCTCAAAGTCTATGTCGCGGCCATTTCAGCGCTCTCTGTCTCAGAGCCGGGCCGCGCATTAGGAAGGAACGAGTTTGTCATCCGCTTCCTTAGAGGAGCGAGGAGGATGAACCCCCCGCGACCCCCTTCGGTTCCTATGTGGGATCTTTCACTGGTCTTAGACGCACTGAAAGCACATCCCTTTGAACCCTTAGAAACTGTGGATATGAAATACCTCACGCTCAAAACCGTTTTTCTGATAGCACTGTCTTCAGTAAAACGTGTGGGAGACCTTCACGCGTTATCCACTAACGCTGCGTGCCTCGAGTTCGGACCCAATGACTCTAAAGTTATTCTCAGACCGAGGCATGGGTACGTCCCCAAAATTTTGGGCACTCCCTTCAGAGCGTAGGTCATTTCCCTTTCAGCCCTGCCGAATGCTGGCTGCGAGGCAGATAGTAATCTCCTCTGCCCAGTTAGGGCGCTGAGAAGCTATATTTCACGCTCCGCCGCCTTCAGGCGTTCAGAGCAGCTCTTTGTTTCGTTTGGTGGTCGCACCAAGGGTCTCGCCGCCTCGAAACACACCCTGTCCAGATGGATAGTTGATGCTATCGCAGCTGCTTACGCATCTAAAAACCTGCAGTGCCCTTTGGGCATTCGGGCACACTCCACCAGAGGCATGGCCTCATCGTGGGCGTGGTCCAGTGGGATTCCCATTCATGACATTTGTGCAGCGGCAGGCTGGGCCTCCCCCTCCACATTTGTTAGGTTTTACAACCTGGAAGTTCCCGCTTTGCAGGCCAGAGTGTTATCAGTCTAAGTCTCGCGTAAGCCAGCCCACTGTCTGTGCGCGGGCTACGCTGCTGATTTAGCTCTACTGGTTGAGCTACACTATGTGGGAAGTGTTAGTTGGACCGGCTGTGCCGCTCCCTGCCCCATATTATGTGCTTGTGTACTGTGGTATCTTGGCCGCTCAGCTCCGCTTCGCGTTCCCTGGGCTCCCCATGGGATTCATTCAGGATGCTGGGCGCGCGCACGGCGTTGACAAGGGTGTTCCTGCAGCGTAAGCTAGCTTACGCAATACGAGAGAACCTCTCGTAAGAGAACGTACTCGGTTACTAACGTAACCTCTGTTCTCTCTAGAGAGGGAACGAGTATTGCGTAACCCGCCGTGCTCTCGCCACGAGCTCATTTCGCTTCATGCGACAGAAACCAGCGAAGCAGCCTCTGTTCCTTGCTTATATGCGCTAAGCCACACCCCTAATGACGGGCTGTGACGCATTAAGCGCGCCAAGCGCGCTCATTGGACGTGACGTCACGCGCAAGGCTCAGCCATAGGCTGCTGCAGTTGCCGCAGAGCAGCCAATGGGCACGCGATTCGCTTGCCCTAGGTCTGCAGGCTGCCGCACTGCGTTGACAAGGTTTAAAAAATTAAGGATAATTTTTGGCTTCAGTATCTCGAGAAAGGAGACTTTCCCGCAGCGTAAGCTAGCTTACGCAATACTCTTTCCCTCTCTAGAGAGAACAGAGGTTACGTTAGTAACCGAGTACGTTTTTAACGACATATAGTAGAAAAGTGCACTTATCTCATGACTGTCTAAAAGTGATTATTTGATGTTCATAGATTATATTCACTAACAATGCTCTCTAGCCACAGATCAGACATTCTGAATTTAGATTTTTAAAATACATTATAGGGATTTTTTTTTTTTTGACACAGACATCAAGAATCAGCATATGAATCTCAACAATGGTGACATGTTTCATGCTGCAATGCATGCTGGGAGCCACAATATTATAAAACTCATGGCTCCCAGGATGCATTGCGGCATGAAACATGTCACCATTGTTGAGATTCATATGCTGATTCTTGATGTCTGTGTCTTTGAAAAAAAAAATCCCCTATTATGTATTTAAAAAATTCAAAATGTCCAATCTGTGGCAAGAGAGTATTGTTAGTGAATATAATCTATTAACATCAAATGACCACTTTTGGACAGTGATGATATAAGTGCATCATTCTACTTTTTGTTGTTGAAAACTAGTTCACCTGAACGTCTTTGTGTCTGGCATTCTTTGCAACAAATTACGTGTTTTGGTAAAATTTTTTACAAAAAACACAAACTCACAAAAAATTAAGCTAAGAGTCAAACTGCCCAACTAAAGGAAACACTCATCACCATTATGGTGACCAACCATTTTCAATAAATCGTCAACATCTAAACCTCTGTTAATTCTCAATACGAACTTCTGTAAACGTATGACAGAAATAAAGTCAATCTGGTCAGTAATAAGGGAAGCTGGTAATGCTGTTTGTGGAGTTGTTTAATCCTCCTCTGCTGAGATCTTCACAGATTTAATGTCTTATTTCGTCTTCAGTTGATTTCATCTGTGGCTGGAAGTCAGTGGTAGTTCTTGTGTTTCTCTTTTTTTCTGTTCTTGTTTCTCTTTCCTTCAGTGATTCTGCTTGTTGACAGCAGGTGTTCATCATTAATGCCCAATCATCACTTAATTAATCACTTAAGTATCTCATTAACTTTAACTCTGTTTCAGAGTTATTTTAACTCTCTTTAGAGAGGAACCAAATGCTCTCTGAGCAGAGTTAATTTAACTCTGGGGATTTTGCTGTGTATAGGGTCTAACATACATGTTGTCGATTTAGATGAATTAACGATTTTGCAAAATTCTTCCTCTCCTATAGAAATAAATGAATCAAATTTGATCTCAGGGAGACTAAAATGCACTCCCTGATGCGATACTGTAGTAGACGGTTGCATAGTAAAAATTTTGTCCCTGATGTTATCAATCTTAAGTGAAGAAGTTCATAAAGTCATTACTGCTGTGTTGCTTGGAAACTTCTGGGCTTGAAGCTTTCTTTTTCGTTAGTTTAGCCACTGTTTCAAATAAATACCTAGGATTATGTTTATTTTCTTCTAATAGGGTTGAAAAATAAGCAGATCTAGCAGCTTTCGGGGATTCACAAGATACATCATATGTGATTATATAGACATTCTTAGTGAACTTTTGGTGACTTGACTCAGGAGGAGAGGAAGGGAGGAGGGAGAGGGGGATGCAGACATAAGGAAGAAGAAAAGTTTGGACAAGACAATGCCCTGTGCTCTTTCTTTGCGATCTTCTGTCCAGGGTGCGTTTTATTGCTTTATTGTACGGTGAATTTTATCTCAACTTTTGTTTTAGCAGAAAAATCAGTTCTTACATTTAAAACTTATGACCAGTAAGGGGTGAATCATCAAAGAAAATACATCACTAAATAAAACACTGAAGTACATAAAACACATACTCACACATGACATTGAGCTCAACAGCAGGAGAGATGTGAGTGTGTCCGTCTACAGCACAGCTATATCTGCCTGAATCCTCTCTTCTGACTGACTGCAGCAGGAGTTCATTGTTTCTGTCTCTTCTCTCAGTTAATGGCTGTGAGTTTCTGTACCAGATGAATGTTGCTCTGTCAGTCAGAGCGCAGCTGCTTTTACATCTCAGAGTGACTGAATCTCCCTCTGTCACTCTCTCAGGAGACTCCACCTGAAGATCTGAACACAACACACACATTATATCTAGTGCTGCTGTCATACACTGATTATTATTCAACATAATGCACAGAAGAAGAGATAAACCTCATCAAACTCACCTGTGACAGTAAGAGTCACTCCTGATTCACCAGTCCATTTTCCATCAGGTTTATCAGTGATGAATCTGAAATAGTACTCGTCTTCATCCATCAGTGTCACATGACTCAGTCTGACTGTGCAGTTCTGCTGTTGATCTCCCAGATACTGAAGCCTCTGACTGTATTCAGGGTCCTCAGACAGATCTGGAGGCTCTTCATTATCTATTACCAGTGCTTTAGTCCAAAACGCTTTCATGATCTGATGTCCAGTAGGGTATTTATAAGTGCATCTCATTATCACTGTTGAGTCCTTTAGTGCACAGATGTGTGAAGGACTGTAACTCACACCCCATTCAGCATCAGGAACCCCTGAAACACAGATTATAGGGATAGTTTACACATTTTTTTTTTTTTACAATTACCCTCATGTTGTTCCAAATCTTTACGCTGTTATTTTTCCCTGGAACACATGAACTGTTTACATTGCAAAGCAATAGAAATAATAGTTAGTGATGTACAGTACATAACTTGTACATTTATTTTTATCTTGGTACGTTTTAGTTTGGGGGAAACAATGAAACATTTAGCTGAACTTTAGTTTTTACAAAACTAAAGACTAAAATTTGCTTAATATTATATTTTTGATTCATACAAAAATGTGAAAGGGGGTTCAAAAGGATGATTGACAAAAGTTAAAATGAAGTTTGTAGTTCTGAACTGGATCCTCCTCCAAAGCGCTATGGATTGTGGGCAATATTAGCTGTTATAGTGAGCACCGATCCACACTTCGAAAATCCATCAGAAATAGAAGACCATACAGGGACTTCTGGCATACTCTTTTCAATACTATGCTTTGGGACATACTTATTTTAATATCACATACTGTTAAGGATATACTGCATGGACATTGAGACGCAGGGTATCACTTGCATAGATATCATATAATAAAGGCTAGATGTCTTACGGCGGAGTCACTTCCGGCATCACCGGCGGCCATCTTACCATAGGGAAGCTGTGAATTAAGGTGAATGATCAGCACGCACACAAATCCTCTTATCTCGCTGAAATCTTGACGGATTTACAAACGGTTTGGTTTCTTACATACGTTATCAACGTGGCTATAATTCTTTCATATGGAAGTCCATTGTTATAATTATTCATATGTATGTAGTGTCATAACTACATCTCTGACGTTTATAACAAACCAAACCGTTTGAAAATCGGTTGAAAATTGAGCAAGTTATGGTTATTTAAAAGTACATGCACCATGTTAGGAGTGAGCGAGCACCCTGTGGTAAGATGGCCGCCGTGTGCGGACGTTGACCTCCATTGGCCAGCAGCGCGCGAGACATCTAGCCTTTATTATATGATATCTATGATCACTTGTTTCAGCATCTTCTTCTTCTGTGTTTTGATACAGAGATTCTGTACTCTTTCAGAAGATGCGTAATAATAGCGCCCCCTACCGTATAACAGTGAAAAAAACTGATAGCCTGAAATTTCAGTCAGTGGCTGGGAAAAAGTAAAGATATTTGAAGTAAATTCCTAAGTACACTTCCAGTGGACTAGCCTACTTAAAAACTCAGATACTCAGAATTAGGAGCATATCTGTTTTCTTTATAAATCAATTGTGGCGAGCAGGACGAGACCGCGAGGCCGGTGGCATGATTGCTGAAGAGCGACACCTGTGAGACGCACTGGTCTCGTATCTCTGACGGAGGAACGACGACACTGACGACACTTTCATCACCGCCAGACACTGCAGAGAAGATCACCCAGCTGGTGGAGGACCAGATGGCAGAGCGTTATGGGAACCGGACCAAGATTTTTCCTCTCTCGTCTCTGTCGCTCCTCATGTTTCCGTCTCCTTTTCTCTCGCCTCGTCCGTCCATACCCCCAGGTACCGCAGCTGCCGTGTCCGGTCTCCCCGGAGGATGGGGAAGAGGGGGGAGTAGAGCACAGTCTTGTGGGTACTTCCTGGCCTGCGAGGGGCGATGGGGGTATGTGGCGAGCAGGACGAGGACGAGGGCCATGGGAGAACGGCCCGAGGCCGGTGGCGTGATTGCTGATGAGTGACACATGTGAGACGCACCGGTCTCGTATCTCTCACTGAGGAGCGGAGGCACAAAAGGAGGAGCGACGACAGAGCAGATCGAGAGAGGACAGGCCTGAACTTGTTTTGTGCTTTGTTTTATTGTGACAGCAGTCGTCCGTGAGGGGCTGCTGTCTTTTACTTTCGTTTTGTATTTGTTTGTTTTTTTATATTAAAGTTACTGAATGTTCGCCGGTTCCCGCCTCCTTCTTTCTATAACAACGAATCTTGTTACATCAATATTTTCAAAACACAACTACAAGCCACGTATACTTAGAATACTTATACTTTTAAGTATATCTCGGTCAAAAGATAGGTACAAGTAGGCCAAATATACTTAGACCTTTCTGTCAGTATGTCAAGTATACTTAAGTGCAATTTTAAGTATATTTCTGAGAAGTATATAAAAAGTAGACTGAAAGTATACTTTCTTATTTTTTAGTTTAAAAGAAGTATACTAATAGCACACTTGAATACATTTATTTTTCATAAGGGATGCCTCGTAAGCGATTGTGGTGTTTTGTTGTTAGATGTAAGAGTGAACATAGTTCACTAGTCCTGACATCAGAGCCGCTAGTGTTGCCAAAAGTGTCGACTTCGAAACCAAGGCGTTACTGAAATTGAAAAAATGTGACAAACCAGCATTTCCCTCTAGCATTTTTAGCGCTGTTGAACGGATTCTAAACACCTCTGATTGGCCATTACATTCACACGCTCAACATATGTCTCTGATTGGCTACAATAATCAACACTTCAAAAACATGTTGTAAATAGACATCTTACACAGCGCTTAGATACACACAAGAGCGTTTAAAAGCAGGCATCTATCAGCGGATCCCTAATATATCCATTGATAGACGGATCCCCTGGTAGACAGATGTGCTGATAGACACCTGCTTTCAAACATTCCCGTGTGTATCTGTGTAAGCGCTCGGTGAAGACAACATGTTTTTGAAGCGTTGATCATTGTAGCCAATCAGAGCACCTAAACACAATGGCCAATCAGAGGTGTTTAAGAATCCATTCAACAGCGCTCAAATTGCTACTATATTAAAAATGTCACTATGTTATTTATTGTTTTGATCAAATAAATGCAGCCTTGTGAGCATAAGATACTTCTTTCAAAAACATTTTTAAAAATCTTAATTATTTATGTAAAGACTACCCATTGGCCCAAAGATGGAGTCCAATGGTCTGGGCTAAGGTATAATGTTTCTTTGATTATTCTGGGTATCCCATATTTTAATTATTCATTCATTAAGGACCCGGTGTCGCTTTGAGACATCACGTCACGAATGTGCGCTCACGATCACAAACGTAGCCAGTTCTGAAATAGTCAGAGGATGCAGTGCAACTATTTTACCCTTAAGCGGTCGCCCATGCTTCCCAAAAGGTGTAATTTTTGGTAATAGTCGCAAGATGCAACGTGCTAAGTCAGTGATAGTTTAAAGATGTGCCCCATGCTCCATTCATAAGTGCCTTCGGTTTGATCTATCCTGGACAGAGATTTGTGGGAACACCAGACTACACATTAATCTACTACGAATAATGATTTCAGAATATTTCAGAATAAATCAAGATGTAACATTTATTTGTCAGGTAAAAATGTATCATGCCAATTACACAAATGATTAAAAGCCAATTCAGAAATAATAAATACATGACATCAATTACTCAAAGATGACTCTAAAAGTAAGCAATGCATTCCTGACAGAGACACACAGGGGTGTGTGAGTGTGTTCCAAGTGTAAGACTTGAGAAAACACTGACACAGCACTGCATGGGGGTTTTCCTGGTTACAGGTTCCCAAAGACTGCTCTGTCACCTACCCTTAAATACCCAGACCAGAATAAAGGGTTATATCAATATTTTTTAGAGTTGTTTTGGGTCAATTAATGTACCCCAGGGGGTAACGCCTGGTTTCGGGGGAGTGTCACGGTTGGTAGATCCACTGTCTCATTCTAGTCTTGTGTGTTTGGGTGTGTGAGTTGTCTCGTTACGCTGATTGTATTATGTGGGCGTTACCGCTGATTATCAGTGATCAGCGGCAGCTGCATGTCATCTCACTAGCCTATTTAATGCCCTGTCTTTCATCTCATGTTGTCAGATCGTTTACTGAAGTTCCCCATGTTCGTGCCTGTTCCTGTTTTCCTCGTGTTTCCTGTTCACTGGATACCGGATTGCTTCACTCCCGTTCTCACCTCTGGTTCACCGTCATCTTCTTCAGTCACCTCAGGATCGTCCATCTCAGTCCCTGCGTCACGCTGTCCTGCTGTCTGTGTTCCTGGTCTGACCCTCTCTCTCGGAGTGACTGCCTGCCTACCCTGAGTTCTGCATTTATGCATCTGACTATTCTGAGTTTCCTGAGTGAACCATTGTTAATAAACCCCAGCCAGCACAGCCATGTGGGGCCCAAATGGGTTTGACCTGGGCTATCTAACTGGGACCCAGCCAGTTTTGTCCTCGGTTTCCATGTAGGCCCCACATGGGTTTGCCCAGATGAAATGAACACTGCTTAGTGTGCACAGTACAGGCTGTTTAATGTAACACTGAATCAGTGTTGGAGGTAATGAGATAATTAAGTGATTGAATAATGATTGTGTATTATTGACGAACACCTGCTGTTAACAAGCAGAATCACTGAAGGAAAGAGAAACACAAGAACTACTTCCAGCCACAACCTTGGATGAAATCAACTGAAGATAAAATACATTACATCTCTCAAGATCTGATTAAACAACTCCACAAACAGCATTACCAGCTTCACTTATTACTAACCAGACTGACTTTATTTATGTCAGACATCTACAGAAAATAATTAAGAAGAGGTTTAGATGTTGATTACTTATTTGAAAGTAATAGTTTGATTTGATGTTACCACTGTGGCGATCAGTGTGTGCTTTAGTCAGGCTCTTGACTTTTTAACATTAGTTTTTCTCAGGCAGCTGTGTCTGTTTGTTATGGCGAGAACAGCAAGAGAAAATATAATCAAATGCTGTAAGCTGATTGATGATAAGAATATAATCATCATATATTGGCTTAACTCACTGATATTATGTGTGAGGATTATACGGGTAGTATGTTATTCATTTTATTTATTGTTGTGATTCTACAGCAAAAAAATAATAGAATTTAATCAGAACATCAAATGATTTTTAAAACCCCATTTACACATGTTGGACTACTGAAAGTTCTACTTGCACACAGACATCAAGAATCAGCATATGAATCTCAACAATGGTGACATGCTTCATGGTGCAATGCATTCTGGGAGCCATGGATAAGTTTCGTATGATGCACTCAGAATGCATTGCAGCATGCTGCAGCATGAAGCATGTCACCATTGTTGAGATTCATATGCTGATTCTTGATGTCTGTGTGCAAGTAGAACTTTCAGTAGTCCAACATGTGTAAATGGGGTTTTAAAAATCATTTGATGTTCTGATTAAATTCTATTATTTTTTTGCTGTAGAATCACAACAATAAACAAAATGAATGACATACTACCCGTATAAACCTCACATAATCAATGAGCTAAGCCACTATATGATGATTATACTCTTATCATCAATCAGCTTACAGCATCTGATTATATTTTCTCTTGCTGTTCTCGCCATAACAAACAGACACAGCTGCCTGAGAAAAACTAATGTTAAAAAGTCAAGAGCCTGACTAAAGCACACACTGATCGCCACAGTGGTAACATCAAATCAAACTATTACTTTCAAATAAGTAATCAACATCTAAACCTCTTCTTAATTATTTTCTGTAGATGTCTGACATAAATAAAGTCAGTCTGGTTAGTAATAAGTGAAGCTGGTAATGCTGTTTGTGGAGTTGTTTAATCAGATCTTGAGAGATGTAATGTATTTTATCTTCAGTTGATTTCATCCAAGGTTGTGGCTGGAAGTAGTTCTTGTGTTTCTCTTTCCTTCAGTGATTCTGCTTGTTAACAGCAGGTGTTCGTCAATAATACACAATCATTATTCAATCACTTAATTATCTCATTACCTCCAACACTGATTCAGTGTTACATTAAACAGCCTGTACTGTGCACACTAAGCAGTGTTCATTTCATCTGGGCAAACCCATGTGGGGCCTACATGGAAACCGAGGACAAAACTGGCTGGGTCCCAGTTAGATAGCCCAGGTCAAACCCATTTGGGCCCCACATGGCTGTGCTGGCTGGGACATCATTGCACTTGCTATTGCTTCCGTCCTGTTTATCATTACAGGGAGAGGGGAGAATTATCAGATCATTATCAGACATCACCCAAAGAGGAGAACAGGATTCTCCTAAGTTCTCAGTCTTTTTCATAATACCAATGACTGCAATGAAATTAAGACCATTTTACTCACTGCACTGAGACATTTAAAATGATACCAAACATGAAAAGGAAAAATAGTAGATTCACAAGATACATAATTATGTGATATATAGACATTCTTAGTGAACTTTTGGTGACTTGACTCAGGAGGAGAGGAAGGGAGGAGGGAGAGGGGGATGCAGACATAAGGAAGAAGAAAGTTTGGACAAGACAATGCCCTGTGCTCTTTCTTTGTGATCTTCTGTCAAGGGTGCGTTTAATTGCTTTATTGCTTTATTGTAGGGTGATTTTTTATCTCAGCTTTTGTTTTAGCAGAAAAATCTGTTCTTACATTTAAAACTTATGACCAGTAGGGGTGAATCGTCAAAGAAAATACGTCGTTAAATAAAACACTATAGTACATAAAACACATACTCACACGTGACATTGAGCTCAACAGCAGGAGAGATGTGAGTGTGTCCGTCTACAGCACAGCTATATCTGCCTGAATCCTCTCTTCTGACTGACTGCAGCAGGAGTTCATTGTTTCTGTCTCTTCTCTCAGTTAATGGCTGTGAGTTTCTGTACCAGATGAATGTTGCTCTGTCAGTCAGAGCGCAGCTGCTTTTACATCTCAGAGTGACTGAATCTCCCTCTGTCACTCTCTTAGGAAACTCCACCTGAAGATCTGAACACAACACACACATTATATCTAGTGCTGCTGTCATACACTGATTATTATTCAACATAATGCACAGAAGAAGAGATAAACCTCATCAAAGTCACCTGTGATAGTAAGAGTCACTCCAGGTTTACCAATCCATTTTCCACCAGGTTTATCAGTGATGAATCTGAAATAGTACATGTCTTCATCCTTCAGTGTCACATGACTCAGTCTGACTGTGCAGTTCTGCTGTTGATCTCCCAGATACTGAAGCCTCTGACTGTATTCAGGGTCCTCAGACAGATCTGGAGGTTCTTCACCATGTATTAACAATTTAGCCCAGAACACTTTCATGATCTGATGTCCAGTAGGGTATGTATAAGTGCATCTCATTATCACTGTTGAGTCCTTTAGTGCACAGATGTGTGAAGGACTGTAACTCACACCCCAATCAGCACCAGAAACCCCTGAAACACAGATTATAGGGATAGTTTACACACACACACACACACACACACAAAATATTTTACAATTACACTCATGTTGTTCCAAATCTTACACTGTTATGTTTTCCCTGGAACACATGAACTGTTTACATTGCAACACAATTGAAATAATAGTTAGTGATGTACAGTACATAACGTACTCGGTTACTAACATAACCTCGGTTCTCTCTAGAAGAGGGAACGAGTACTGTGTAAGTATCTAATGCTAGGGGAAAATCCCTTTTCCGCGAGATATTGAAGCCAAAAAATTATCCTTAATTTTGTATTACAGCTGATATATGGTTTTTCATCATCGAAGCAACCAGAGCGTGTGCATGCACGGCAAGATACGCAGAACTCGTTCCCTCTTCTAGAGAGAACCGAGGTTACGTTAGTAACCGAGTACATTCTCTTACGAGAGGTCTCTCCTACTGCGTAAGTATCTTACGCTAGGGGACCCAATGTAAAACGCTGTGCGTGCTGGGATCTAACACCAAAGACCCAGGGGCGGAAGCCCTAGGTTCATATAGTGCACAATCACCAGGGGAACTCACAGGGAATCCGGGAAGAGGGGGGGCGGAAATTACATCATACAGACAGGGCGGAGTTCGGCCTGAACTGATGGAAAATTGTGGGTCTTATTCATTTTGCCCATAAGTATTTTATGGTCGATCAGCGAGCAGTGCTAAGCGGACACAGTATTCTGAACCGATAGCATCAGAACAGACAGTACTGGTTTATTAGACCGACAACAGCCTGGCCAGTAAGGCGGGAACCTCTAGGTTATAAAACCTTATAAATGTACACGGGGAGGCCCAGCCTGCCGCCATACATATATCTTGCAAGGCAATCCCACTTGACCAGGCCCACGAAGAAGCCATGCTTCTCGTGGAGTGCGCTCTGACACCCAACGGGCACTGCATGTCCTTGGAAGTGTACGCCAGAGCTATAGCGTCAACTATCCATCTGGATAGGCTCTGTTTCGACACGGCTAGTCCCTTGGAACGCCCGCTGAACGAAACAAAGAGCTGCTCCGTCTGTCTGAAGCTTGCGTCTCCTTCCTCGTCAGAGACCGGTAGGGCTGAGGGATTTTGGAACATAACCGTGCCTAGGTTTGAGTATAACTCTTGAGTCATTCGGCCCAAACTCCATGCACGTCGCGCTTGCTGAGAGCGCGTGTAAGTCCCCTATGCGCTTTACTGAAGCGAGAGCCAGAAGAAACACTGTCTTGAAAGACAGGTGTTTAAGATCAATCATCTGTATAGGCTTGAATGGGTCACCTTTCATGGCTTCCAGCACCGTAGAAAGGTCCCATACAGGGACTGAGGGAGGTCTGGGAGGATTCAGTCTCCTAGCTCCTCTAAGGAAGCGGATGACTAAATCATTCCTTCCTATTGACTGACCAAGCGTTGTTTTAGAGAACGCTGCTATGGCCGCCACATAAACTTTGAGCGTCAAAGGGGTCCTACCCTTATCCAACAGCTCTTGTAGGAAGGAGAGAACCTCCGTCACCCCACAGTCTGGGGGTGATATGCCACGAGCTGTGCACCAGCTGGAGAACACTGACCATTTCGAGGAGTAGAGCCGTCGCGTAGACGGGGCTCTAGCCTGCGTGATCGTGTCTAACACTCCCCTTGGGAGGTCAGCGGGTACCCGTTGATGGCCCAAACATGAAGGGACCACAGCTCTGGGTGAGGATGCCAGATCGAGCCCTCGGCCTGAGAGAGGAGGTCCCTCCTCACTGGCACTGGCCATGGGGCAGTGCTCGTTAGCTGCATCAGAACTGGGAACCAGGGTTGGTTTTTCCAGAACGGCACTACAAGTAGCACTGAGCATCCCTCTTCCCTGATCCGTTCTATCACCTGAGGCAGGAGAGAGACGGGGGGAAAAGCATAGAGCGGACAGCGGGGCCAAACATGAGCCAGCGCGTCCCTGCTCTTGGAGAAAAATTCCAGACAGTGAGCGTTTTCTTGAGACGCAAACAGGTCTACCCTCGCTCTGCTGAATTTCTTCTACAGCAGTTGGACTGTCTGTGGGTATAGAGACCACTCGCCTGTCGGAACGTTGTTCCTGGACAGCCTGTCTGGTCCTACATTTAGGAGCCCTGGCACATGCGCTGCTCTCAGCGAGAGCAGGTTGCACTGAGCCCACACCAGGAGGTGTTCTGTCAGCCTGTGCAGGTGTCGGGACGTGAGGCCCCCCTGGCGATTTATGTAGGATACCACTGACATGTTGTCCGAGCGGACCAGGACGTGGTGTCCTCTTATTTGGGGACAAAAACGCGTCAGCACGTTTTCTACTACCAACATTTCCAGGCAGTTTATGTGCAGAAGCTTCTCCCGTTCTGACCATTGGCCGAAGAACGGTCTGCCCTCGAGCAGCGCTCCCCATCCCGTGGTGGATGCGTCCATAGACACCACCCTCACACTCGAGGAAGTCCCCAGGCTTACACCTGATCTGTACCAGTCGGTTGCTTTCCAAGGTTTCAGAGCTGTGATGCACTTCTGATTGACCTTGAGACTAGGGCTGCACGATAAATCGCATGAGATTGTTATGCGCATCTCGTCAGTAAAGCCGGTTCCTTGATTAGTAGTAAATCGCCATCACCTGCTTTCAGATGGAGCGGCATTTACCACAAAGAGCCGTAGTTAACTGACAAGCTGAGCCATATCGCATTAATTATCGCTGGCGATACATCCGCGATATTAATGCGATGTGGCTCAGCTTGTCAGTTAACTACGGCTCTTTGTAGTAAATGCCGCTCCATCTGAAAGCAGGTGATGGCGATTTACTACTAATCAAGGAACCGGCTTTACTGACGAGATGCGCATAACAATCTCATGCGATTTATCGTGCAGCCCTACTTGAGACGAAGCAGACCGGAAGTCCACGCTCTGCACAGTACTCGCGCTTTCAGCCAGAACTGTAGCGGGCACATGTGAAGCTTTGATTCATCAAAGTACTGATGATGCTGAGGCCATGAGACCCAGCATCCTCTGAAATTTTCTGAGCGGGACAGACGCGCCGCAGCGGAAAGAGCTCGCTGCGCGTTGAATATCCAGTGCGCGCTGTGGTGACAGTCGCGCTATCATAGACAGCGAGTCCTGTTCTGTGCCCAGAAAAGATATTATCTGTCTGGGGGACAGAGAACTCTTCGCCCAATTGACTCTGAGACCCAGATTCTCGAGGTGATTGAGTAAAATGGTCCTGTGCTCTATGAGCTCCGAGCGTGATTGAGCTAGAATCAGCCAATCGTCCAAGTAGTTCAATACTCGCATGCCCCGGAGTCTGAGGGGTGCGAGCGCTGCATCCATGCACATCGTAAATGTACGGGGTGCTAGGGACAAGCCAAACGGTAGGACTGTGTACTGATATGCCTGGACCTCGAAGGCGAATCTCAAATATCGCCTGTGACGTGACGCTATCTGTATTTGAAAATTCTCGTCCTTCAGATCTATTGACAAACCAGTCTCCTCGCCGAATTTGCGCGAGGATTTTTCTGATCGTGAGCATTCTGAACTGTCGCTTCGCAAGCACTTTGTTCAGCTGTCTTAGATCTAGTATGGGTCTGAGACCCCCGTCTTTTTTCGATACCAGGAAGTATCTGCTGTATAGACCCCCTTCGCTCTGAGCTTGAGATAAAGGCTCTATAGCCCCTTTGCTCAACAGTTTCGATATTTCGGCTCGAAGTAGGTGTGCTACTTCTGTTTTCACCGTAGATTCGACGCGCGTCGCACAGTGGCGAGGGCGTCGACAGAACTGTAGCGAATAGCCTCTCTTTATAATGTCTAGCACCCACTCCGAAATCCCGGGAAGCATTGCCCAGGCATCTGCATGAATGGCTAGGGGTTGAATGCGGAGCTTCGGTGTGCTGTAACATAAGCGTCACGCTTATGACATTCGAGGCAGGGGGCGCGCTGATTACAGCGGGCAGACTGCCCGCGCTTGACTCCTCTGCGGCGGTCAACCGAGAGGGGGAGGGCTGGGCGAGTCCCGTAGGACTTGTCATGTCTATGTGTGAATGTGGGCACGGGATAGCGGGCACATTTACAACACTGGAGCATTGTCCGCCTGAGCAGAGCGAATGCACGCTGGTTTCGTTTTTACAGAAACCTTGAGACATGCAGAACGTAGTGTTTGTGGGCACTGGGCAGTGGGCACATTTGCTACGTTTAATGCGCAATCGATCTGGGTCGATTTCATGTGCGCGAGCCCTGTGTGACGGGCGGTGCTTGTGTGTAGGAATGAGCACTGGGCAGTAGGCATTTTGTCTACACTCATAACACCATCGGCCATGGCCGGGACACCAGAAAATATGCTCTTTATGGGATTTATCTGGGTAGCCGTGAAAACGGCATTTGTGTGCAGGCAAGCGGGCAGTGGAACCGGCTTGTTTACTGCAGAATACACTGGAACAGTCACATTTCTTGGAAATGAACGAGCAATGAGTTTTGGTGGAAGTCCGGCCGCGGCGGGACTTGAACACCACCGTTTCCCTAGGCATGCTAGGACGACTTCAGGGCCTCAGGCTTTACCGCAATCCTAGGCCGCGGCCCACGCGGGGCGGGGCGGCGGCTAGTTGAGCGAGAACACGGCCTCACGATTCGGGCCTGTCGGCGCTGCGAAGTGGCGGCGGTGGGCGGAGGCTGAGGCTGTGAGCTCTGAGCAGACGGTTTCGCACGGCCTGCTACAGAACTAGAGCGCTTCAGTAGGAAGTGCTTCATAGCCTGTGACGCTTTCTGTACCTCAGCGAATCTTTCCACGAAGTCATTGACGGAAGATCCGAAGAGGCCAACAGGAGAAAGCGGGGCGTTGAGGAACGCGGTGCGCTCAGACTCAGACATCTCAGAGAGCGTTAGCCACAGGTGTCTCTCAGTCACGGTGAGAGAGGCCATGCTCCGTCCTATGGCCTGTGCAGCAGACTTAGTAGCGCGGAGAGCGCTCCCCAGGAAGAAAGTATCCATCCAGCCGGTTGTGAGCAGGCTGCTCAGGCGTAGACCACTCGAGGCCGAGGCTCGCCGCGGCCTGTGCGAGTACACGCATCAGCTCTGACTCGATGTTAGCTCTCTTGCCTGACGATGCGTGAGCAGCGGGTGCGAGGTCCCCAGAGCTCGCCCAATCCTCACTGCCCGACGCCAGGATAGAGCAGGAATCATCCTCCCCCAACGCGGCTTCAATATCTCGCGGAAAAGGGATTTTCCCCTAGCGTAAGATACTTACGCAGTACGAGAGACCTCTCGTAAGAGAACTTGTACATTTATTTTTTATCTTGGTACGTTTTAGTTTGGGGGAAACAATGAAACATTTAGCTGAACTTTAGTTTTTACTAAACTAAAGACTAAAATTTGCTTAATATTATATTTTTGATTCATACAAAAAATGTGAAAGGGGGTTCAAAAGGATGATTGACAAAAGTTAAAATGAACTCGTAGCTTACCGTGAAATGCGAGAATCATGAGCAGAAGTATCAGAGGAAGAGGAGGAGCCATTCTGACTGACATCACTGCAAGATCAACAATATAATCAGGCTTGATTCCAGAATCAGATCACTGAAGGCGCTTCTGAAATTAGTTACAGTGCTCAAAGTGTGTAAGCAACGGCTCCTTGCACCACCGTAGCAATAGCATAATGTACCTGGGAAACTTACGAGATTACAAGTCATAACTTCAACAAATAATTATGCAAAATCATTCAAAAGTATTATTAGGGCATGTGTTGCTGACGTAGTAAAGGGGTAACAACCAGGATAATGAAAAAAAATATTTATACTGTATAAATATTCTTTTAATACTCCTAGTGGTTACCGCTTTATTATTCCAAAACTTTACATATTGTTCCCCATATACTTACATGCAAGTACTTTATAGATACACTATAATTACCGAAAGTTGCGCTATAAAGTCGTCTTAATTATGCAGTACTTTCCAGGCTGTAATCTAAAGCGTTACCGTAATGTCAGTCAATGTAAGATTGTTGTATCATAATAGTAGCAGAGGTGTCAAAAGTATTCACATTCATTATTCAAGTAGAAGTATAAATACTAGGGTTTAAAAAGACTTCTGTAGAAGTTCAAGTATCAACTCAAGCTTTTTACTCAAGTAAAAGTGTAAAAGTACTGGTTTCAAAACTACTTAAAGTATAAAAGTAAAAGTAATGCAAGGAAAAAAATGCCATTAAGGACAAAAGCTTAGGTCGCGCCACAGGGGCCTATAGTGCACTACCCCACCTCCTCAAAAAAACATTCTTCTAAAGGCCATAATGACTATAATGTTATATTAAAATGTTAATGTTGAAAAATTTGGGATGCACTAGGCTACTGTTTCAAACGCATATGCCCATTGAAAATGAACGTGTTTTAGTACAATGCAAATACATTAAAGAACCATATATTGTGTACTACTGAGCATTAACGTGTTTAATGGAGCGGAAGATATGATGACAGACTTAGTTGCCTATAAGTATTGTAATGGTGCACAGTGTTGCCAGATTGGGACAGTGATTTCCAGCCCAAAAGCTCACCAAAACCCGCCCACTCCAAGAAAAAAACTGCCAAAATTTTACTGCCAAAATAATGTGATATAATTTTATTACCATGTCATTCAAGGTTGATGAGCACCATTTTTATCTCCTTAAAACAAAATAACAATGATAAAATAAAATACAAATAAATACATTTTCCAGGAAAATGGATCAAATCAGGGCAATAATTAAGGAGAATTAGCAAATATGACAAAAATGTCCAGGTGAACACTGTCAAAACGGCAATCAAGAATTTACCGATGACTTTAACCCTCGGAAGTACACACTGCAGAACATAACGCAGAATTCAGCAGTCAAAACTGATTCATGATTCAAACCTTTTTCAGCAGCTGTCAGGGATGAGTGCAGTCTGGACGGTGTAAGAGTTGCAGATGTCAGGTTAGGTTAGGCTAGTGTGCACATGACCATGGACAGGAATCGTCCCATATTCGATTTCAAATCAAGTCATTCAACAGTGCTCTCTCCTCTCAGAGTTATATTCACCATCGAGTCATCTCCCACCACATGTGGACGTTTTTAGAGTTGCTCTCTATTTCACTCTTTACTGTAGATACAACTTAGCCTACTGTATGTCACTTTGGCATTAGCGATCACTTGAATATACAGCTACAACTTATCGATCTAAATCGCGTTTGCCTGCTGATCGCTGATTGGCTAAAAGTGCGTGCTCGTCGGCGACGTCAACACCACACCAGTTGACTCTGCATGAGCATGTGTGTTGCGTTGGAATAATATATGTTTATACTTCTCCAACCACAGTCAAATTCACTCTATCCGGATGGCGTGATTTATCTGGAAATTTTCTTTTCTTTTTCTTTTTAACGATGACAAGCTGGAATGAAAACAAGCCGAAATGAAATAGGAGTAACGAGGCTATTTTTAAAATGTAAGGAGTAGAAAGTACAGATAATTGCGTGAAAATGTAAGGAGTAGAAGTAAAAAGTCGGCTGAAAAATAATTACTCCAGTAAAGTATAGATACCCAAAATTTCTACTTAAGTAAGGTAACGAAGTATTTGTACTTTGTTACTTGACACCTATGATACAACAATCTTACATTTGGGAGCAATTTAGCGAGAACATACACTGTGTACCTTTTTGTAATAATGATGTACCAATACATACTGTACTTTTAGGAACACATGAGCTTGCATTACACTGTTAACCCTTGCTGTATAAAAAGGCCAAATTCTTATAATATCATACCATTTCCCATTAAAACAGTAATATTATGTAGAAAACAAAATAGCCTACAGGAATATACTGTAAATCAACCCTCATTCACTATTCCCTACATTAGTTCACTAATATAGTCCCCTTGACAGAGTGAATGAAAAGTACACAGCAAAAACTCCAGTGTTAAATGAACTCTCCTGGGAGTTTATATGGCTCCAGACTCAAGAGTCTTAAAGTGTTAAAATATGAGTGTTAAATTAACACTCAAGAGTGTTCAAGTTAATGAGCTAATTAAGTGATTCATTGAGTGATAATTGACCAATTTTTTTTAAGACACCGTTATGGTGTCAGCAGCCTGTGATTCTACAGCAAATGATTTTCAGCATTATCAATATAATCCAAAATATTTCTTAAAAATTGTTCTGATAAAAAGACTTTGAAAATTGCTTTATTTAGACACACTGACAACAATAATCAGCCTGTGAATCTCAACAATGGTGACAATAATAAAGCATGTTGCAGTGCATTCTGGGTGCCACCAATCAAAACACATTCATGGCTCCCATCATGCATTGCGGTATGAATATATTATGATCTGAATTGTCTTAGTAATTTCCTTTCCCTAATTGAATATTATGTTTGTCACCATCGTTGAGATTCATACACTGATTCTTGATTTCTGTGTGTGCCTAAAAAAATATATATTTTGTTTTATCAGAACAAGTTTTAAGAAATCCTTTAGACTGTTTAGAAAACTCAAACTCAACAATATACATTTAAGTCAGAGATTAGACTCTAAATGAGTTCAGTGATTCAGATCAAATTATGATTGTCAAAACATTAATGATTTAAGTTAATGAAAAATGAAAGATTTAAGGGTCAAGAGCTCAACTAAAGCAAACACTGACCACCATAATGGTGACTTAAAATTACGGTTTTCTCATTCAGTGATTCTGGGTGGATGGCAATCATGGCATGAGGGTAAAAGATGAGTAAATGGTGAGGACGTATTTCTGGGTGTACTGCATTTTCTTTTAATACATAATACAGAATAGCAAGATACATGATTTCTTCTTCAGATTCATCTGTGAAAAAAATAAAGAAAAGAGGAACACAAGGAAGAAGCCAAGCAAGCCAAAACGTAAAACGTCCTATACTTTCTATCAAGACTTAAGCATTTGAAATGAATTGTTGATTTAAAAAAAAAGAAAAAGTTGTAAACAAAAAAGAAGTGTTGTAAATCTGTTTTGAATTAAGTTGTTTTTCAAACAAAGGTTTCCAAATCAGTGATTTCTATTGTACTTGCCCTGTGGGTAACAAGCACGACTTTAATTTACGACCCGCAATGTCACACTTACCCTGGAACTATATGTAACTAGAGGGTAACAAGCACCACTACATGAAATAAGAGTATCTTTCCCCAATATTTAAGCAAAAGTTGCAATTGTTTTAGTTTTCAGTGCACTTTTGTTAAAAAGATTACTGTATAAATGCATAGATATGTACCCTGTGATTTTTTAAAAAGCCTATACAGTATGTATTGGTACACCATTATTACAAAAAGGTATGCAGTGTATGTTCTTGCTAAATTGCTCCCAAATGTAAGATTGTTGTATCATAATAGTAGAATAAGTACCCCTTAGTTATATAATACTTACAGTAAAAATATTTATTTTTTTATTATTCTCCTGGTTGTTACCCCTTTATTCCCCAAACTTTACATATTGTTCCCTTACACTTACATGTAAATACTTTATAGATACACTATAATTACCGAAAGTTACACTGTAAAATCGATTTAATTCCGCAGTACTTTCCGGGCTGTAATCTAAATCGTTATCGACATTTCCATAGCAACACCTACAACAAATGTACAGTGGCTTATTTCTGTTAAATTTAATGGATTATTTCTGTTGAAATTTGTATAGTACATTACCTAGTAAACAAATATAACTTAAGAAAACTAAAACAATTAACTTCAGTCATACTCATTGCGACTGGTTTAGAAATGGTTAATTTAAACACACAAGCCCTTAACTTCCTCTTTTAAATCAAATTGAGCACCATCAACCGTACAAGCTGTTGACGAAAATAGTCTTGTGGGTTAAGATTATTAGAAGTAATGACACCATCTATGAAAAACAGCATATGTTCAGTCTACGAACAGTCTTCGTAATAGGCTTATATTTAAAAAAAACACACACAAAAAAACACATCTAATCATCACATAAAGATTTTAAAGTTTTAACCACAAGGATATTTACTCACTGAGCTGGAAAAATCATATAAAATATTCAAATCAACAACAGTATATTATCTCCAAAAATCAGAACAATTAGTACAAACGTGTGTGAATACGTACAGTATTCACACAGACAAACTGGGTTTAGTTGTCACACGTTTACTCCAGTGAATATTTCTAAAGGTAAAGATTTCTTTTTAAAAGTCACTTTCTGTATAGAGACACAGCTTAAAGACTTGGGCATGGCCGGCGCTAGGGAGGGGCTAGCAGTTGCTTTAGCACCCCTGAGAGAGACCAAAGCACTTCCATAACACCCTCACACATTTTTTATTTTTTTCTGGAAGCAATAATATACAGACTGGGTGTTATATTTAATAAGTTTAAAATAAAAGCAACAAATGAAATAAAATAAAAACATTTGACTCATTATGCATGCATGACGTTGTTTGCAGCTACTGTCACACTTTTCGTAATGTTATAGCATGCAAACACACTAGAACTTTTGACCTTAAACCTTATAGTGACTGTGTGACAACTAGCCCCAGTCTACCCTTTAACATATTTGAATCTAAAGATTGATTAGTAAGTGATGCTCTTACCCGTTTCACCAACACTCCAATGACGAATGAACAGGCTGAAACCAGCATTGGGTTTTTTATATGGTCAGCATGTTATATTTAATATGAGGATATGAAACACAGTGACATAGCAAAATCAGAGACAACATTAGACTAAAGTAATAAAACAAAAGTTTACTTTGGCTCTGTTCCTGCCTGCAGCCTGCCTATCGGGACGGAGGTGCACCTGGGGCGGGGCTGCAAACTTTGAATCCGTTATTTACTTATATCTGGTAATAATATATAGTATTATAAATATTGTGTGTTTTTTTTTTTTTTTTTTTTTTTTTTTTGGAAAACGTTTCATTATGTACACTGTTAGACCTTACCGGGTTTTTTTACAGTAAAATACTGGCAACACTGTTGCCAGTAAAATACTGTTAATTGTACAGTTCTTTACTGTAGTCTAGTTTGTTTCTGTAAAAATTCACTAAATTCTAATTCAAATGAACTAATTACACTTGCAGAAAGTGACTGCCTTAAATTGACCAACTGTCATTTAAATGTATTAACTAAAATTTATAATGCATTAATAATGTGAGCAAAGTAAAACTGTGAACTTCTTTCATTTGAGACCACTAAAAAACTATTGAACATAAAGAGATTTCCACTGGACCAGCAACTACACAGTCACCGCCTGTTAAATAAAGCAACATGCAGCATATCATCAATGTTTGTAGATCTTCTCCTGGACTGAAGCACAGGCTCTACTCTTCTGCACAATGGTGACCCAAAAAAATTATTTTACAGTAAACTACTGGCAACAGTGTTGCCAGTATAAACCTGTTTTATAACTTACAGTTTATTACTGTTAAAATACATTTTGTGGGTGTGTCTTTTTATCTTACACTGTTAACCCTTTCAACCCCACAGGGAAATCCACACTACAAAGAGTAAAAAGTAACATTGAGACAGTGTTGCAGTGAGATAATTAAGGGAATATGTAAGTGATTGTTGAGCATTAGTGATGAACACCTGCTGTTAACAAGCAGAATCACTGAAGAAAAGAGAAACACAAGAACAGAAAATAGAGAAACACAATAACTACGACTGACTTCCAGCCATTACACATTATTACACTTATTATTAACCAGTATGACTTTATTTCTGTCATACAGAAGTTGTTATTGAAAATGTTTGTTTGAAGTTACCATTATAGAGATCAGTGCTTGCTTTAGTTGGGATGTTGATGCTAAAACATTCATTTTTCTTTTGCTGCTTGAGCTGTGTTTTTGCAAGTCACACTTGTGCACACACAGTTTATGAATGATTGTGGTTGTAATGCTTATGATGACAAAATCATCATATTGCCTGTTCATTCACTAAGGAATTAATTCTTATTCATTCAGAGTTTTATTCTCAATGAAAAGTGTTACATTAGCACCACTGTGAAACTACAGCAATAAATTACTATGATTTTTTATTATTCATGCAGCAGTGCATGCTGGGAGTTTTATATTATCCTGGAACCCAGCATGCATTGCGACATGAAACTTTTCACCATTGTTGAGATTCATATGCTGATTGTTGATGTCTGTGTGTGTCTGAGTCAAGCAGGAGTAAAATAAAATTGTGTGCACTATATGATTGTTATTTTTCAGAAGACCTGATTACAGAAATATTGATTTCATTTTGTAGATACACAGATTTATGCTAAATATGACATACCCATAATTTCAATGAATATATACAGGAATAATCTGAAAATCAGACATGTCCAGGATGATTGTGACATCATCGCAAAAGAATAAAAACACCTTATAAACTTCCTCTTGACTTTTTCTTGCCATATCAAACGTGTTTTATAAACTCACTGTTACAGCAGTCAGAGAGAGAGATGAAAGATAAGAAGTCAAGGGACAAGAGACCAACTAAAGCAAATACTGATCTCCATCATGGTGACAACAAATTTTATTATTAACTAAATCTCTGTTAATTCTCAACAAGAACTTTTGTACATGTATGAAAGAAATAATCGTAAACTGGTTTGTAAACTGGTTTCACACTCAGTATTGCTGGAAGTCAGTTGTAGTTCTTGTGTTTCTCTTTTTTCTGTTCTTGTTTCTCTGTCCTTCAGTGATTCTGCTTATCAGGTGTTCATCAGTTTCTCAATTCACTCACTTCTTTTCATTCTCTCTGTCAAGTGGACTATATTAGTGAACTAATGTAGGGAATAGTGAATGAGGGTATAGGGTGTGATTGGGAAAACAGCCTCTGAGTGTCGATTTTGAGCACTGTTCATTTACAGTATATTCCTGTAGGCTATTTTTGTTTTCTACGGTATATTACTGTTTTAATGGAATATGGTATGATACTGTCTGAATTATGCCTTTTTTTACAGCAAGGGCTAACAGTGTACATTTCCAAGCAATAATCCAGTTACTTCTTTTGACTTGTCACATTGAAATGTCAACAAACTTAGTTTCAAGTTATTTTTTATTCATTTTAATGTTATTTCAGTATATGCTTTATATAATTTAAAGTTTTAATTTTTAACATTTAAATAAAAGTCGAATAATTTCAGAAAGTCTCAAGATGTTATTAAAATGAATAAATTATGGATTTACTTGATAATGAAAAGGGTTATAGCTAAAATACCAGCATTGTTTGTAAATGAATAACATGCCAAGACAATTATTTCATTGTTATTTATTAAGGTATCAAACGGTTTAATTAGTTCTGATAAAGATAGGTGAAACTTTACATATACATTTCTATGTACATATACATATCAGTTTGTACAAATTAATTAGATTTGTGTACATATACATCTGTGCTTAGACACTGACATCCTTTACACACTTTCCTCAATCTCCTTTCCCCAGTTCACGTCACCTGTAGCCAAAAACACACAAAACAGAACCCTTTCATATGCACATCTAAGATCATGTCAGCCACGATACTGCTTTAGAAAATGCAAGAAGCAAGATTACTTAAAAAAAGCCAACCTTATACCCATGAGGCCTTATGCCACACACATTTAAACTTTAACACACTTTTTTCCCTTTTGTGCCTAAAAGAATAGCAGAGAATACAAATCACAATATAGAACATGGTAAGAGAAATAAAAATGTCTTATTAAATGTATACATTCTTACTGTAAAAATGAATACGCTATATTTACTCAATAAAATTGTGGCAACAGATTACAAGCAATATTATTAATTAAATTGAACAAATTAGAATTGAGTAATAATTAATCAAATTAATTCCTTAAAAGGTAACCATTTAAAATGAGTAAAATTTACATAAAAAAAATATTGAAATAACAGACAGAGGTCAAAGATGAATTAAGAACTCTTTATATTTTATTGCCAACATTGAAGACACCTGGTGTTAACAAGCAGAATCACTGAAGGAGAAAACCTTAATTGTAAGTCACCGTTATGGTGATCAGTGTTTGTTTTAGTTGGGCTCTTGACCTTAAATCATTAACTTTAGATTTTGTTTGGCTGCTGTATTTGAGTTATAACAGCCAGATGAACAAAGAGAAAAGGTGATCTGATGGTGTTGATTGTGTTTTAACAATCATTATTTCACCTGAATCGCTGAACTCATACAGAGCCCAATGTCTGAGTTGTGTTTATTTTATTAATTATAGCAGCACTGTCCTTGTACAGCATAATATGTTTAGCCTTTTCAATGAAATCCAAATGATAAAAAAAATATTAAATAATAAAACACTTTTTTTATGGAGGTACACACAGGCATCAAGATTTAGCGTATGAATCTCAGCAATGGTGACAAACAGATCACCTCTGATCATAAGCTCATTATATATTCATGCAGCAATGCATGATGGGAGCCATGAATGAGTTTTGATTGGTGGAACCCAGAATGCACTGCAACATGCTTCATAAATGTCACCATTGTTGAGATTCACAGGCTGATTCTTGATGTCTGTGTATTTAAAAACTAGTTTTTTTTTTTTGTATATTAGATAATTAATTATAGCAGCTCTGTCCCTGTACAGTATAATATTTTTAACTATATGAGTTCAGAGAATCAGGTCAAATGATTGTGAAATAATGATTATGTTAAAACACAACCAACACCATCAGATCACCTTTTCTCGTTGTTAATTTGGCTGTTATAACTCAGGTACAGCAGCCAAACACAATCTAAAGATAATGATTTAAGGTCAAGAGCCCAACTAAAACAAACACTGATCACCATAACGGTGACTTACAATTACGGTTTTCTCCTTCAGTGATTCTGCTTGTTAACATCAGGTGTCTTCAATGTTGGCAATAAAATATAAAGAGTTCTTAATTCATCTTTGAGCTCTGTCTGTTATTTCGATATTTTTGTTTAAAAAAAAATGTAAATTTTACTCATTTTAAATGGTTACCTTTTAAGGAATTAATTTGATTAATTATTTCTCAATTCTAATTTGTTCCATTTAATTAATAATATTGCTTGTAATCTGTTGCCACAATTTTATTGAGTAAATATAGCGTATTCATTTTTACAGTGTATGCCTCATTTGCCTTTTTCTTGCCCGTCTTTCTTCATCAGACCTGTAATGAAAAGTAGTACAGGAAAGGTATGTGAAATGCACAGGGTTTGTACACATTTCTTCCAATAAATTAAAATGACTTTTCCATGACTTTTAGGCAAATTTTCATGACCTAACGTTCCATGAAACGTCTGTGTATGTAAAAAAACAAAACAAAAAAAAACATTAATGTTCAAATGTCAAAAATCACAGTATATCTTCACTAATTAAATGACAAGCTATGTGGTTTAAATAATTTACCTCAAAACTCACTTTCATGTTTGAAGGCCTTCTGTTTGTGATCCGATGTGGATTCTGATCACCGTATAAGGCAGAAATGTTTATATGCGATGCAAAAGACTATGCACGCTAACCATTAACATAGTAAACATAGTAAATATGAACGCTTGAAGAAATCAGACAAATCTTAATGGCTATCACAGTCATGTTTTTATTTTATCTGTCAGTAGCCTACGTCTTGTCTCTTTATACTGGACTAAAATAAAGCAATTTTTTTTTTTTGGCAGCTTCCTCTGTTTCTCTGACTGAAAATATAACTGTACTGGGAGAGAGTGCTAAAGCTCCTCAGGTCATATTTTTGGTGGCATATATTTGTAGAAATGATCATTCTTTCTAAATGTGATGTAAATATATAGCGCCATACACACGCTCTAAAGCACTCATTCAAAACAGAAAGTTGCATGGCCATGTACCTTTTTATAATTTAATGTGTTATTTAAAAAGGAATAAAGATAAATCTTTTAATAAACTGCTATATATTATCGGGCATGATTTACTCACACAAGTCCTTTAATAAAGCAACAGCTCACAGTGGTAAACTCATTTATTAATGAACATAAACCATTACTTTCTACAAAAGCTAAGAGAAACATCACTTCCCTGCAGAATGGAAACTCTAAAAGTGTGTTCACACACAACATTCTTCATTTTCATTGGTAGTTGTGATGTGGGCGTGTCCAATGATGCAACAAAAGATGAGTAAAGTTTAACTTGTGCTTCATCTTAGCGCTGCGTCTTGGTATGTATTGTTATTGTTAAGGGAAACACATTTGCTCAGATCCGCAAACATTTTTAAAAACATGAATAAAGCCAACATAAAAACACATGGTAACACTTTAGAATACTGTTCCTTCATTAATGAATAATTACACAGGAACAATAGAGTAACGCATTATTAACATTCTAGTAACTACTATTAACTAACAAGAAACTCTGATTAACAAATTAGTAAGTAATAGCGCTCAGATGAATGTAGTAGTTCATTATTAGCTTATCAATAACTACTATTTTTTTCATACCTCCCAGAGAACTATTATCTACAGGTTCATAATTAACATGAATAATGCATAATTTATAATAAAAGGTAATGGTAACCCACTAGTAATTGTAAGCTTTTGAGATTTTTGTAAGATTTTGAATAGTAATTCCTTCCAATGGATTTGGTAACACTTTAGTCATTACTAGTGTGTTCCCATGATCTTCACTTTAGAATACTGATCCAAATAATTAGTAGTTCCTTTAGAAAGATGTAGTAACACTTGAGTCATTACTATCCAAAACCTTACACAAGCCTTAAAACTTACAATGACTTCAGTCAATATTAGGTATTTATCATGTTTTTCACTTTAGAATACTGATCCAAACTAGATGTACCGCATGGCGGTACAAAATATGACCGCCGCTCAGGCCTGCACTGGCTTTCCACAAAAAGAAATGACGTGGAGCAATTTGGCTGTATTGCGTGTTTATGTATATACCTCAAAAAAGTAGTATGTGCATGTCTGTCTGTGTGTGTGTGTATGTGTGTGTGTTTGTGTGTGCGCATGTGTGTTTGTGTGTGTGTGTCTGTGCATATGGATTTGTATGTGTGTGTATGGGTGTGTGTCTGTGCGTGTGGATGTCAGTGTGTGTGCATGCTTGCGTTTGTTTGTATTCCTGCATGTGTGTGTGTGACAGTATCATCCTAAACCAGCAACCCTTCGCTCAACAGCACCATCTACAGGCCGATGAGTGTACAGTCACTAAATGTGCACATAATTTATTTTATACCCCCCCATGGATGAAATTCTACGAAACTTAGCATACCCCCAGAGGATGTCAAGTTAATCATACACATGAAATATGGTGCAGTTCTGAACATCTCCACTGAAGATAGGGGCGATTAAAGCAGAATAATATTGCATTTTCATTTTTTATGGGAGGGGCGCAAATCACAAATGAGTGATTATGGGCTAGGTTGATGTGGGCCCTTAAAGGTGCATTGCGCAAGTCTCTGAGTTTTTGCAGAACTATGCCCCCTTCTGGCGACACGCGAAACTGCAACCAGAGTTGTGCACGCGGTTACGTGGAGTTTGCGTTGGGGTTTGGGATGAACTAGAAGCCGGTATCTTTGAATCCATCTTCTACTTTTGCAAAAGTCGCTTGAGTTGTCTTCGCTGATGCGGATAATGGCGGCGAATACACAAACCTGCCAGACATAGCCAGGTGAGCGTGAACGCGCATGACGTCACGCCCAGTCGATTCCGTCCCGAATCCCTCTTATTTATTTTACTGTACAGGATTATAGAGGCAATCGCAGTGATCATAGAAGGGCTCATTCAGCCCATCAGACAATTGTTTAAGCATGTATGGGTTAGAAAAACGGGTATTTTTAACATGAAAAGTTGCTTAATGCACCTTTAAGACCAACATACCATAAAAATTTCTTCATCCTCGGTTCCACGGTTCAAGTAGTTATTTAGGAAAAACTAAATTTTTGGGGTTTGGGGGGGCCCAGCGCGGGGGGGGGGGGAGTGGCCCCCGGGGACCAAACGAAATTTTTCCGTAAAAGTCTAGTGGGGCTACATGCTCACCAAATTTCATGTTCCCCGGTGTTTCGATGTCCCTGGTATCGTTGACGGAAAATTCAGTAGATTGACAAAAAAAAAAAAAAAGCTAGCTACGCTAGCGGCGGTCATAATTATTAGTAGTTCCTTTAGAAGGATGTAGTAACACTTGATTAATTACTAATGAGTTACCATTACCTTATTATATATTATGCATTATTAATATTAATTATGAACCTGTATATAGTAGTTCTTAGTAGTCTTCAGTGAGGTATGAAAAATAGTAGTTACTGATTAGCTAATAGTGAACTACCACATTCGACTGAACGCTATGACTTACTAATTCGTTAATCAGAGTTTCTTGTTAGTTAATAGTAGTTAATAGTGCATTACTCATTTGTTCCTGTGTAGTTATTCATTAATGAAGGAACAGTATTCTAAAGTGTTACCAAACACATGAATAAAGCCAACATAAAAACACATGAATAAAGCCAACTCTACAATGGTACGAATAATCTTTCTCACATATTTTAACAATTTGATTACTGTTGGTGAGATTGCTTGTATAATATAGATTGAAAAGACTGAATATAAGGACTGTATAGTACACTGTAAAAAAAGAAAACACAACCAACACCATCAGATCACCTTTTCTCGTTGTTCATCTGGCTGTTATAACTCATGTACAGCAGCCAAACAAAACTTAAAGTTAATAATTTAAGGGTCAAAAGCCCAACTAAAACACACACTGATCACCACAATGGTGACTTTAATTATGGTTTTCTCCTTCAGTGATTCTGCTTGTTAACACCAGGTGTCTTCAATGTTGGCAATAAAAGATATTTAGTAAATTTTACTCATTTTAAATGGTTAACTTTTAAGGAATTAATTTGTTTAATTATTACTCAATTCTAATTTGTTAAATTGAATTAATAATATTGCTTGTAATCTGTTGCCTCAATTTTATTGATTAGATATCAATAAAATCAATGTATTCTTTTTTAGTGTATGTTGTGTGAGAGCGCCATCACTTGGATTTGTTCCACTGCTGGGAAATATCTTAATACTCTGTTATTTATAGTCATACAGATAATATGACATCATTCGAAACAGTAAAATGTATATTTTTATTTGTGTACATTCAAAATGACTACAAAATAGCATGCCATTGAAAAATAAATAAAACAACATGATGCGCTGCTTTAGCGCTTCTCGGCCTCTTTAGATCTTTCTGGCGCTCACCAAAAATGAACCAAAATACAGAGAATAGCCTTCTTGGCACGCCTACTTTTGAAAGTCAACATTTCGATTATTTAACGTTAAATGCATTATATATGCCTGAGTCACTTTGGAATAAATCACAGCGTGTTTCATGATAAAACGTGATTTAGCCTATATAGGCTAGGGCTGGGCGATTTAAATCGCGATATTGTTATGTGCATCTCGTCAGTAAAGCCGGTTCCTTGATTAGTAGTAAATCGCCATCACCTGCTTTCAGATGGAGCGGCATTTACTACAAAGAGCCGTAGTTAACTGACAAGCTGAGCCATATCGCATTAATATCGCGGACGTATCGCCAGCAATAATTAATGCGATATGGCTCAGCTTGTCAGTTAACTACGGCTCTTTGTACATAGCAAAAACTCCAAAATTAAAAATTAACACTCCTGGGAGTGTATGAGTCCACACTCAAGAGTGTTTAAGTTAATGAGATAATTAAGTGATTAATTTAGTGATGATTGAACATTATTGAACACACCTGATGTTAACAAGCAGAATCACTGAAGGAGAAAATCTCAAATTGAAAGTTACCGTTATGACGATCAATGGTTGCTTTAGTTGGGCTCTTGACCCATATATTATTAACTTTAGATTTTGTTTGTCTGTTGTTTCTGAGTTATAGTCACCAGTTGAACAAAGAAAACAGTGATCTGATGGTGTTGGTTATGTTATGACAATCATCATTTGAACTTGATCACTGAACTCATTAAAATCCTTCTTTCTGACTTTGATTTATGTTGTTGGTTAGTGAATCTGCATAAATGCCCAGAATTTTTTATATAATAAAGGATTTCTTAAAAGTTGTTTAAAAAAAAAAAATCATTCTTTAGGTACACACAGATGTCAAGATTCAGTCTATGCATCTCAACAATGGTGAGGAGCAGAATATTCAATTAGGAAAAGTAAATTACATAGACAATTCAGATCATAATTTATTCATACTGCAATGCATGATGGGAGTGTGACCTTGACCAAAATAGCTGTTAGAAATTTCGACCAAATTGACTACGCCACCCCCACTTATGGGATGGGGGACCCTAACAATGATGACTTTAACACAGGCAGTTCAAATAAATGAACCAGAAGTCAGAGTGCAAAAAGTTGATACTTTATTAAAATGACAGATACAATCCTTCACAGATATGGTGGTTGAAATAACCTGATTGGTAGCACTGTTGTTCAGAAAATGTTTCACAAACTTACGAGAATAAAACAAACCAAAACCTCAAAAGAACCAAAAACAGATACCACAACAACCCCACTCAATTTAAGAAAACATCAAACAAAGAAAACAAAATAAATGAAAACAATGCACCAAACAATCAGAATTAAATTACTTAAGAAAAGTGATAAATTAAAGAAAACAAATGATGAATCTAACCTTTGAATTAATTAAGCTGGAAAATAATAATGCAAATTAAATTATATAACAGAAGACAATGAGAGATATGGCACTCAAAATAAACAAATCAAACTGAAATCATAAACTGGAAAACCACCACATGGGAGGAAACAAAAATCAAAACCCAATAAAAATCAAAACCAATCAAACCATATATCAAACACGCAAACCAATAAGACCTCCCATACAGTGGTACACCAATAAATAAGACAGAAAGATTTCAAAGAAATGAATACCATAAAAACGCTACAATGATGACATGATTATCCAATTAACGAAAGAAAACAAAATAAATCACAATTTCAGTGGGAAAAGAAACGATGACCACCGCCCAAAGAAGGTTTTGAAGCCTGTAATTAAAACCAATTCACATTTTATTACACATAAGAATCAACATATTCTACCTTAAAACAAACGTGTAAAATACTCACGTAGGCCTACTCAATACACTATAGTTCACTTGGTTGGCTGAGACATAAGAGTCTCAATGAGAGGCAAAAGTGAGTTGTAACGCAGTCTATTCCTTACAAACGTCCGTCAATGCTGGCACTCGTAACTCAGCCGAGTATAGACACCAATGATCCTAAAAATACACATTCTAGGTCTTTAGCACCACCCTTTACATAAATCATTAATAAACTTAACCATGCACTCACGTTGAGCGTTCTCGGATCAACAAGTCATCGGCACAGGAATGATCCTAAAAATACATTCACAGGTAGCCAAGCCCAGACGCAGGGTGACACGCACACTGCATTCTCCGATCAACAGGTCTTCAGCGCAGGAATAATCCTAAGACACATTTGCAGGCACATTATACTAACTTATCTCCTATTAAGATCAACTCATAAAAAAACTTGTTTACTCACATTGAATTCAAGTACAGCATTAACACACAAGCAGTTCTTCCAACGCGCCAGTAAAAGGAGAGACCACACACACTCGTGCATTAAGCGGAGAATGAGAACAAACGCTCTTTCATTGACACCCGCGAGACTTTAAATGCGGTCGACCCAATCACCCCACCTGCCCACTTAAAGGCATAGCATACTCATTCTGGTTACATCCACCCCCTCTTTCAAAAGTCGCCGTCCCGGTGACAGCGCTTATCCCCATCATACCCATCCTAGTCCCAAGGTCTAAAAGGGACATATAGGCAACTTACGGAGGCTGAATTTTGGGGGGCTTGATCTTCCAAGGGTTGTACCGACCTTGGCAGATTAAATGGATTTGTATGCTGGCCAGCCCTCGTTCTAACCGACCGACGTAAACCAAGTTCTGCCCGCCCCGGCTCAGGTTCCCGTTCTAAATGATCGTAAAGTCCAGGAACTGGCTCTAGGGAGTCTGGGGAATCAAGTACCTGTTCCACTGGACACTGGAAATCTGGGGGATCAATGACTTGTTCAGTTAAACACCTGCCCAACTCCCGCTCACCCACATCTTGCCCAACTACTGCTGGACCTCCCTCCTGGGCTACATGTAGAACCGTAGTCTCCTCCTCTGACATTTCATCCTCCTCAGCTAATTGCCTCCAATGACCATGCTCCGGCGACAGCAATCCTGCTGGGGGACAATTTGCCTCAACCTCACATTCATCCAAGGGTACATACCCATCAGGAAGCTCTCGCAATTCCGAGCGGTGGACATTCTTCACGTACCCCGCGGTGTCTTGCGGTCTTACCTTATACACAGTGCCCACCCCATCCAAACACTCTACTACCTCATACACCTTCGCGCCCCACACATCCTGAATCTTATGCCGGCCTGGGAAATGATTCTTACAAAGAACCCGAGTACCAACTGGCAAAAGAGGCACAGATTCTGGATGGTGACGTGCTCGCTGGGCTGCTGCCACCCCCAGCTGCTGCCTAGCCTTAACGTACACAGAGGCCAAATGGTCCCGATGACTCGCCACCCAGTCTTGAACAGTCACTGGTGTACTCCCGTCCTCTATCCCTAAAAGGGCATCCACGGGAAGCTTTGGCTTCTGGCCAAACATAAGCTCGTAGGGAGAGTAGCCGGTGGATTGATGGGCGCAGGTATTGTAGGCAAAAAGTAACTGTGGTAAAGACTGAGGCCATACCCTTTTCTTTTCAATGGGCAAAGTGCGCAATAGATCATGCAAAGTGCGATTAAACCTTTCGCACTGCCCATTTCCCTCAGGATGATATGCTGTAGTCCTACTCTTCTGGACCCCGTATAGATGACACAGTCGCTTAAGCAATTCTCCCTCAAAATTCCGCCCCTGATCTGAATGGATGCGTTTTGGCACCCCATAAACATAGAACCACCTCTCAGTCAGGATACGGACCACAGTACTTGCCTTTTGGTCTCGAGTTGGATAAGCTTGGGTAAACTTAGAAAACACGTCAGTAACTACGAGCACATTCTCACATCCATTACTTGCCCGCTCCAAGAGTGTAAAGTCAATCGCGAGAATTTCCAAAGGCTTTGAAGCCATCAAATGTCCCATAGTTGTCCGAACTTTAGGGCGTAAAGCCTTAGCGACCACACAGCGCTCACATTTGATACACCATTGCTCAACATCGTGACGCAGATTGGGCCAGAAACATCTCTCTCTCACCAGAGTGGTTGTCCTCTCTATACCTTGATGCCCGTGATGGTCATGAAGGCCCTCCAACACTTCCTTCCGTAAAACCCCAGGCAACAATACCTGAAGCACTCTAACCTTTCCTGGAGCCAAAAAAACTTCCCTATACAAAACTCCATCTACCTGTCGAACACGTTTCCACTGGCGAACAAGCTCCATTACTTCCCTAGACTCCCTAGCTCTTTCATAACGAGTAGGGACCACTCCTCTTCGCCAATATTTCAAAAATGCAGAAATATGCATGTCTGCCGCCTGAAGAGCTTGCATATCTGCCTTCTCACGAGAGGGCAGAACTGCTACTTCTGAGGCTAAAGTACAGTCCAAAGCAGAGCTTAAACACTGAACTAATGAAAGCTCGTGGGGTACGGTTATACCAGAAGCAATTTCCCTGACCCTTTCAGAAGCTGGATTCACAGGCAGGCGGGAGAGTGCATCCGCATTGCGATTGGCTGTACCAGGACGATATTTCAGCTCAAAATCAAACAACGCCAACTGTGAGGCCCACCGCTGCTCTACGGCAGCCAACTTGGCAGTCTGCAGATAACTCAAAGGATTGTTATCTGTAAACACCACGAACTTGACACCCAGCAAGTATTCCCGAAACTTCTCGGAGACGGCCCACTTAAGGGCCAAGAGCTCCAATTTCATTGAACTGTAGTTTAACATATTTCTTTCTGCAGGGCGCAGACCCCGACTGGCGTAAGCGATAGGCCTCCGCTGCCCCTCCTGTTCTTGAGACAATACGGCACCAAGGCCGACCTGGCTAGCGTCTATCTCTAACACAAATGGCTTAGTGAAATCAGCATAGCCTAAAACTGGGGCCTCTACCAGCGACTTCTTCAAAGCCACAAAGGCATTCTCCACAACTTCGGTCCACCGTCCTTCCAGCAGAGTATTAGTACCTGAACCCCGCTTCTTTCCCTTACCTTGGAGCTCCCCTACTAATCGGTGTAGAGGTGCTGCTAATTGAGCAAAACCCTCTACAAACCTTCTGTAGTATGATGCAAAACCCAAAAAGGAGCGTAACTCCAAAAGATTACTGGGCCGCTTCCAGTTGGCTACAGCGCTGATCTTCTCTGGGTCAGTAGACACTCCCTGGGAGGAAATTATGTGGCCAAGGTACCTAACCCTTTTTTGGAAAAAATGGCATTTCTGGAACTTCAATTTTAGATTATTTTGTTGAAGACGTCCCAAAACCATCTCCAACCGCTGAAGATGTTGTTCAAAGGAACCAGAAAAGATGACGATGTCATCCAAATATAGCAAAAGTGACTGGAACCGTTGATCACCAAAAATCCTCTCCATAAGCCTCTGGAAAGTACTGGGTGCATTGCACAAACCAAAAGGCATTCGATTATATTCAAAAAGCCCAAATGGAGTGCAGAAAGCGGTCTTCTCCTTATCCCGTTCAATCACTGGAACTTGGTTGTACCCACTCGCCAAGTCAAGAGTAGAAAACCACTTAGAACCTGTTAGCGCATCAAGTGATTCCTCAATCCTTGGAAGTGGGTAAGCATCTTTCCGTGTTTTTGCATTGAGTTGGCGGTAATCAACACAAAGACGGATACTCCCATCTTTTTTTTGCACAATCACAATAGGTGATGAGTAGGGGCTACAACTAGGCCGAACTACACCCTGTTCAAGCAGCTCACTAATATGAGTTTTAACTTGCTCATACTGAGAGGGGGGCAACCGACGATACCGCTGCCGAACAGGAGCATTGTCTAGCACTGGAATCTCATGTTGGACTAGGTGAGTACACCCCAAGTCACCCTCTTTTTTACTAAACACGGAACTAAAACGGGTCAAAAGGCATTTAGCCTGCTGAGACTGAGCAGTGGATAACGAAGGCCATGACGCCTCATTAAAATCCAAGGATAACCCGCTACCTGCCTCCATGACCTGATTACAACTCACCATGTCCTGACTATTCACACTCTCCTCCAACTCCGGTTCCAGAACTGACTGCAGATTGACCATATACAGCTGGCCTAAAAGAGTTTTTGGCCTAAGCCATTGGTCCTTCTCTCCCAAATTTACTACAGGAACATGAACTACACCCTGCTCTACTGGTAATAAACTCTTTGAGATAAGGATATTCGCAGGTAGTGCCCCTTCCTCACCTATTGGGGGCTCCAAGAATACAGAAGTAATAACACGTGCCATACCTTGACAACCATTTATAGGAACCCATTGAAGGGAACCCGCTGGCACTCGTATAGCCGGTCCTGCCCTTACAACTGCCTTCCCCAAGAACCCAGACTCAGCAGTCAGAGCTAAACTTTGGCACTCCAAAAGGGCCTGCTTCCACTCCTTCCCTGCTTGCTTAACCGTGAGGGAGGAAAATAAACGCTCTTCATATTGACAGAAAAGCTCTTGATAGCAACAGTTCAAAACATTCATGCCCAAAAGACCTGGGACTGCAAGCTTTTGTTGCCGTATAAGAGGATCTAGTGGATCTCTCATAATTAGTATCCCCATTTTAGGTAGAATTTTACCCAAAACCTCGACTTCCAGCTCCAAGTAGCCACAATAGGGAATGTCCAGCCCATTAGCAGCCTTCAACCGTAACCAGCTACAAGGTTTCAAACATTCCCTGATATGCAATGGAAATGCAGACTCAAAGAAGCTCTCTGTGACCATTGACACCATAGATCCAGTGTCCAGTAAGCAGGGAGTTTTCACACCCCCAAAACAAACTTCCACTATAGGGCACTGCCCAATAAGTTGGACCACATCTTCCTCAAATACCCCTTTAGAGCCAAAAGGACCCCCCTCTGGTGCCAAGCTCCCAACACCAGAGGGTGCTAGTTTCCCGGCTGCACTGGGGTTTCCTGTACAACCGTTTGATCTCGCACCTGAGATGACTGTCCCTGGCCAATTCCTACCCCCTCTCTCACACTCACGTGCATGCCTGCTAAGTCAGATCTGCAAAACCTTGCAATATGACCAGCTTTATTGCAACGCATGCAGATCGGCTTACCATCGGCTTGGAAACGGGCAGAACCCAGCCGGGAGCCAACAGCGCCCCCTACAGGATTTGATGGATTTATACTCAAGTGCTTTAAAATAGCATCCAGCTGCGCCTGTTGTTTACGGAGACAATCTTTAAGCTCGCCCAATTCATTAGTGGATTCGGAGGAAAATCGATTTGACCTATACGTCTCCACCACCTGAACGTCTGCAGCGCAAGAATGAGCTCGAGATCTTACACTAGGGGTGTCTCCCTCGTCTGCCCACCGTATAGCCTCAGCACGAACCTCCAGAAATGACATCTCAGCATTTAACCGCACCTGTCGTTTCAGCTCCCTACGAAGGGTATTATCACGCATATGTTCAATAAACTGATCACGTAATGTGTGGTCTGGGTTACAAATACCTGTCAAGTTCTTACGTTTCATTGCCTCCATTAGAGCCATGAGAGCGTGCGAGTATTCACGGAGCGACTCTCCCTCCAGCTGGCGGCGTTGAAAAAACTGCTTCTGCAAACCAACCAAAGACTGAGAACAACCATACATATCAAGCAAGATTGTAAAGATTTTTTCAGGATCATCCCTATCACTAGAAGGGTGAAACTTTACTTCAGCCTTAGCTTCTCCATCTAAAAGATCATAGACGAACAAAGCTTTCTCGGCCACAGGGACTGGACGAACTATCAAAGACCGACGTACTTCTTCAACCCAATCTTCCACCGTCAATAAATCAATAGACCTCCTCCCAGAAAACCTGGGACACTTTCTTTCACGTGGAACACAAACATAACGTTCAGATACCGGAATGTTAACAGATGGACGGGCACCAACATCACGTCTAGGACTAGCAGATTGAGCCTCATCAACAACCTCCACGGGCCTCCTTACGAGTTCTTGTCGAAGTTGCTGGTTATCTGTCTGCAATTGTTGTACCAATTCAGTCAAGACTTTAAGTTGTTCCTCCATAGTGATCTGTAACATACACACAAAAGCAACCCAGAAAACAACTGACGATGGATGAGGATCACTGCTCGTAACAAAATAAAAAATTTCGGTCTTTTGCAACCACCGTTTCTTTCCCCACCCCACAAAATACACACTTTAAAACAACACAACCATTTGCACTCAGCCTTCTTTAATATATAACCCTGCCGACTATACGCCAAGTGTGACCTTGACCAAAATAGCTGTTAGAAATTTCGACCAAATTGACTACGCCACCCCCACTTATGGGATGGGGGACCCTAACAATGATGACTTTAACACAGGCAGTTCAAATAAATGAACCAGAAGTCAGAGTGCAAAAAGTTGATACTTTATTAAAATGACAGATACAATCCTTCACAGATATGGTGGTTGAAATAACCTGATTGGTAGCACTGTTGTTCAGAAAATGTTTCACAAACTTACGAGAATAAAACAAACCAAAACCTCAAAAGAACCAAAAACAGATACCACAACAACCCCACTCAATTTAAGAAAACATCAAACAAAGAAAACAAAATAAATGAAAACAATGCACCAAACAATCAGAATTAAATTACTTAAGAAAAGTGATAAATTAAAGAAAACAAATGATGAATCTAACCTTTGAATTAATTAAGCTGGAAAATAATAATGCAAATTAAATTATATAACAGAAGACAATGAGAGATATGGCACTCAAAATAAACAAATCAAACTGAAATCATAAACTGGAAAACCACCACATGGGAGGAAACAAAATCAAAACCCAATAAAAATCAAAACCAATCAAACCATATATCAAACACGCAAACCAATAAGACCTCCCATACAGTGGTACACCAATAAATAAGACAGAAAGATTTCAAAGAAATGAATACCATAAAAACGCTACAATGATGACATGATTATCCAATTAACGAAAGAAAACAAAATAAATCACAATTTCAGTGGGAAAAGAAACGATGACCACCGCCCAAAGAAGGTTTTGAAGCCTGTAATTAAAACCAATTCACATTTTATTACACATAAGAATCAACATATTCTACCTTAAAACAAACGTGTAAAATACTCACGTAGGCCTACTCAATACACTATAGTTCACTTGGTTGGCTGAGACATAAGAGTCTCAATGAGAGGCAAAAGTGAGTTGTAACGCAGTCTATTCCTTACAAACGTCCGTCAATGCTGGCACTCGTAACTCAGCCGAGTATAGACACCAATGATCCTAAAAATACACATTCTAGGTCTTTAGCACCACCCTTTACATAAATCATTAATAAACTTAACCATGCACTCACGTTGAGCGTTCTCGGATCAACAAGTCATCGGCACAGGAATGATCCTAAAAATACATTCACAGGTAGCCAAGCCCAGACGCAGGGTGACACGCACACTGCATTCTCCGATCAACAGGTCTTCAGCGCAGGAATAATCCTAAGACACATTTGCAGGCACATTATACTAACTTATCTCCTATTAAGATCAACTCATAAAAAAACTTGTTTACTCACATTGAATTCAAGTACAGCATTAACACACAAGCAGTTCTTCCAACGCGCCAGTAAAAGGAGAGACCACACACACTCGTGCATTAAGCGGAGAATGAGAACAAACGCTCTTTCATTGACACCCGCGAGACTTTAAATGCGGTCGACCCAATCACCCCACCTGCCCACTTAAAGGCATAGCATACTCATTCTGGTTACAGGAGCCATTAATGAGTTGTGATTGGTGGCAGCCACTGCAACATGCTTTATTATTGTCACCATTGTTGAGATTCACAGGCTGATTATTGATGTCTGTGTTTTAAATAAATTTATTTGAATGTCTTTTGATCAGAACAATGTTTATTAAATATCTTGAATTATAAGTAAAGTACTGATAATCATAGGCTGAAGAATCACTAAACTACAGCTAACAAGTTAAACCAAATTATCTCAATAAGTTTCCTTTTTCAGATCACAGCATGATTATGTCAAAACATAACCAACACTATAAGATAACATTTTACTTTGTTCATTTAACTGTTATAAATCAATAACAGCAGACAAACAACAGTAAAATTTAAAGTAAACATGTAATGGTCTAGAGCCCAACTAAAGCAAACACCCATCACCTTAATGGTGGCTTACAATTTGTGATTTTCTTCTTCAGTGATTCTGCTTGTTAACATCAGGTGTCTTCAATAATGCTCAAGCATCACTAAATTAATCACTTAATTATCTCCTCAGCCCTAAATGCCGCTCCATCTGAAAGCAGGTGATGGAGATTTACTACTAATCAAGGAACCGGCTTTACTGACGAGATGCGCATAACAATATCGCGATTTAAATCGCCCAGCCCTAATATAGGCTATAGGTTATAGCAAATTCAGACCAACTGCTGGTCTACACAGAGAAAAAGCCCTTTCTAGGCTCTTCTGTTGTACCGAGCCATTCGTTAGTCTAGTTGTTTGATGAAAAAAATAAATGTAGCCTATAGTTGCAATACACGCGTTAAGTTTTGTAAGCTCCGTGCAACTGCTGCAGCGGACTATTATTAGCCTACACTGTAAAAAAAAATCTGTGGTTTTTACAAAAAAAAATTGCCAGCTGGGTTGCCAGAATAATTTTGTAAAAATTACAGTCACTGTAAAAAAATTGCACTGTAAAATAACGGTAATCTACTGGCAGCTGTGGTTGCCAGCAAAGTACTGCCAGCAAAGTTTAAAAACGAGCATTTACACTGATAGTACTGTGAACTTACTTCATGTCAGTCCTTCAGAATTAATTACAACCATGACTTTAACTAAAATCTTTGCAGTTCACATTTAGTGAACATTAGCACACATGTTTGTGCTAAAGTACTTAGCAAGAAGATTGTCGCTGCATCAGCAACTAGACAGTCACTGCTTTTAAATAAAGCAACAGGCAGCATAACATCAGCATTTCTCTGCTCATCTTTGACTGAAGCACAGGCTCTTCTCTCCAGCACAACGGTGACCCACAAAACTAATTAATTAAACTAAAAGATCTCTCATATAACATCTTGTGCAAAACACATAAAACACTTCAATTTCATATTTACTCTGCATAACTTTTTTCTATGAACTTTTACTAATATTTCAGTGAAATTAACTTCTTCTGTTTAGTAAATCTGACTGTTGAGTTTTACAGAATATGACTGTTTTTCCTTGATTTTACAGTAATCTACTGGCAGCTGTGGTTGCCAGTAAAATGCTGTTTTTCTACAGTTTTATGATGTAAATTAATTTACAGTTGATTACCATTAAATTACACTTCACTCTGTTTTTTTTTTTTTACACATTTAACTAGGGATGGGCGATATATCGCATCACATTGTTATGCGCAGCTCGTCAGTAAAGCCGGTTCCTTGATTAGTAGTAAATCGCCTTCAACTGCTTTCAGATGGAGCGGCATTTACTACACAGCAAAAACTCCAGTGTTAAATTAACACTCCTGGGAGTGTATATGAGTCCACACTCAAGAGTGTTAAAGTTAATGAGATAATTAAGTGATTAATTGAGTGATGATTTAGCATTACTGAAGACACCTGATGTTAACAAGCAGAATCACTGAAGGAGAAAATCACAAATTGTAAGCCACCGTTATGGCGATCATTGTTTGCTTTAGTTGGACTCTTGACCCTTATACATTCGCTTTAAATTTTGTTTGTCTGCTGTTATTGATTTATAACAGTCAAATGAACAAAGAAAAATGTGATCTGATAGTGTTGGTTATGTTTTGACATAATCATGCTGTGATCTAAAAAATGTAACTTATTGAGATAGTTTGGTTTAATTTGTTAGCAGCAGCTTTGTGATTCTACAGCATATGATTATCAGTATTTTTCTTATAATCCAAAATCTTCCAAATGAATTTATTTAGAAACACAGACATCAATAATCAGCCTGTGAATCTCAACAATGGTGACAATAAAAAAGCATGTTGCAGTGGCTGCCACCAATCACAACTCATTCATGGCTCCCATCATGCATTGCGGTATGAATAAATTATGATCTGAATTGTAAGTTACTTTTCCTAATTGAATATTCTGCTCGTCACCATTGTTGAGATGCATAGACTGAATCTTGACGTCTGTGTGTGCCTAAAAGAAAGATTTATCTTTTTCCAAAACAACTTTAAAGAAGTCCGTTATATTATATCTCAAATTCTGGATATTTATGCAGAATCACAGTTATGCTGTAACCAACAACATATATCTAAGTCAGAAATAAGGATCTTAATGAGTTCAGTGATCAAGTTCAAATGATGATTGTCATAACATAACCAACACCATCAAATCACTTTTTTTCTTTGTTCATCTGGCAGTTATAACTCAGATACAGCAGCCAAACAAAAGTTAATAATATAAGGGTCAAGTATGGGATCAAATTCCCGCCAAATATATAGTGGTCACGTATAAAAAAATAGTAAGCGTGAATCAAAATTTTTAAAACACATGTAAAAATATATTGCACAAACTGACAAAAAGAATGCAAAATGATCAGAATAGCAAACAACGTGGTCACGGATCAAAATATAATAAGCGTGAATCAAAAAATAACAAGCATGAATAAAAACTTTCAACACATTAAAAGTTATTTTGCACAAAACTTAAACTTATGGTCATGCTTTCTTAAAAAGTATGTTTTCCTTGGTTTTATTACTGTGTACTTTGTGCTTTCTTGCATTTTCTGCTCATATTTTACTCTTTTGTACACTTGTGCTGTTTTTCTCTTCGCTCTTCTTTCTATGTTCTGTGCTTGCTTTCCCAAATGTTGCAGTTCGAGTTTCATGTAAATTAGGGCGGGCTTAAGCGTCACCATTGGTCCACTAGTTCTAGATTGACAGCTACTCCTCTAGCCAATCAATCGAAGAGGGGAGTTGACATCACAGCAATGCGACTCGTGGCTACTGATGCTTATGTAGGAGTACAAGCTGTTTATGTTTGTACAATTTCTTCAATTCCATTATAATATACTGAAATGTTATTTTTCTAATACTTTTATATACTGGTCAATTTCTTATTTGTGCTTTGTTATGTGCATTTATTAAATTAATATTTTCGCTTGGCATACCAGCGTTATTACGTCACCGCACACTTCAGTGGGTGGTGCGCGCCCGTAATGCACATTCTGAGTAAATATAACAACAAAGAAGCACTGCTGCGCTCTCTTTTATTTCATTTTTCTTTAATCCTTACTCCTTTTCAGGAGTGCTGCACTTACTTATACAGGGGAAGACGGCAGTTCAATTTAACTTTACAAAGACTTTCAAGCAGTAAAGCTATCTGAACTCTGGACATAAATAATTACATTGATATTTTTTGAGATGCATGAGAATGTTAATGTGCACACTGGTAATTGGTGTAAAACAATATTACTTGGCTCATGATGTCAATATGCTACGGCTGCTGTAAGTAAAACATCCTGCAGTTATGAAACGCTACAATTCGTTGCAAAAACTAAGTTAAAAACGGCCATTGTCTGAAGACTTAAGGACTTTGACCTGTCACCGCTACGCATTGCCTACCTTTTTTTATTAACCTCGCCAAATTTGACAAGATTATTGAAAATGTTTGTGTTACAGAGAAGATACAGAAACCAGTTGAATTTAATACAGTGATTTATTACAAACTTATTGTGTTTACTTACATAGCTACATAATTGCATATTACTTTAGGATTAATGTTTTAAATATAGCTTAAAATTTGAATACAGCAACATCTCCATCAGCGATAGGTAACGTTGTTTCTGGAGTGCCCCTGTCCTGCAGTTTAGCGTCAACTCCGATTAAAAACCTCACCTGTCTTAAATATCCTAAAGACGATGATTAGCTGGTTCAGGTGTTTTGATTAGGGTTGGACGTTGGAGGAGCTAAACTCTGCACCCAGGACCGACATTACCCATTATTGATTAAATATGAAAGTAAAACAGCCAGTAGGTGGTGGCAAGTTACTGCTCGGAGAAGATCGACGCTCGCGGTGCCAGGTCCAGTGCATTAGAGGTGAATGATGGATAATCAGACAGGCATAACTGTAACAGGTCGTCGTTAGGATGACGAATTTAACGATACCATATTGCCAGGTATACGTAGGCCTATATACCGGCAACAGGTTGAGTTGCAGGCACACATGCAGTTTAAAGGGGTCCCTGCCACGGAAAAAATGTTGCCAACTGAGTTGATGGTCGTCTTCCCCTGTATAAGTAAGCATCAGTAGCCACGAGTCGCATTGGTGTGACGTCAACTCCCCTCTTCGATTGATTGGCTAGAGGAGTAGCTGTCAATCTAGAACTAGTGGACCAATGGTGACGCTTAAGCCCGCCCTAATTTGCATGAAACTCGAACTGCAACATTTGGGAAAGCAAGTGCAGAACATAGAAAGAAGAGCGAAGAGAAAAACAGCACAAGCGTACAAAAGAGTAAAATATGAGCAGAAAATACAAGAAAGTACACAGTAATAAAACCAAGGAAAACATACTTTTTAAGAAAGCATGACCATAAGTTTAAGTTTTGTGCAAAATAACTTTTAATGTGTTTAAAGTTTTTATTCATGCTTGCTATTTCTTGATTCACGCTTATTATATTTTGATCCGTGACCACGTTGTTTGCTATTCTGATCATTTTGCATTCTTTTTGTCAGTTTGTGCAATATATTTTTACATGCGTTTTTAACTTTTTGATTCACCCTTATTATTTTTTGATACGTGACCGCTATATATTTGGCGAGAATTCGATCCCATAGTCAAGGGCCCAACTAAAGCAAACAATGATCGCCATAATGGTGGCTTACAATTTGAGATTTTCTCCTTCAGTGATTCTGCTTGTTATCATCAGGTGTCTTCAATAATGCTCAATCATCACTCAATTAATCACTTAATTATCTCATTAACTTTAACACTCTTTAGTGTGTACTCATATACACTCCCAGGAGTGTTAATTTAACACTGGAGTTTTTGCTGTGTACAAAGAGCCGTAGTTAACTGACAAGCTGAGCCATATCGCATTAATTATCGCTGCCGATAGTCCGCGATATTGATGAGACAACTAATTAGTGAAATCAAACTCCAGTGTTAAACGAACTCTCCTGGGAGTTTATTTGGCTCCAGACTCAAGAGTGTTAAAGTGTTGAAATATGAGTGTTAAATTAACACTCAAGAGTGTTAAAGTTAATGAGCGAATTAAGTGATTAATTGAGTGATGATTAAACATTATTGAAGACACCTGATGTTAACAAGTAGAATCACTGAAGGAGAAAAATCACAATTTTAGTCACCATTATGGAGATCAGTGTTTGCTTTAGTTGGGCAGTTGACCTTTGAATGTTTAACTTTATATTTTGTTTGGCTGAGTTATCACAGCCAGATGAACAAAGAGAAAAGGTGAACAGGTGGTGTTGGTTTTAACATAATCATCATTTGACCTGAATCACTGAACTCATTTACAGCCTAATCTCTGGCTTAAATGTATGTTGGTCATTACAGCATCACTGTGATTCTACATAATAAGATCCAGATTTTTCAATGTAATCCAAATGATTTCTTAAAAGTTATTCTGATAATTTTTTTTATAAAATCAAATTATTTCTTTCAGGCACACACAGGCATCAAGATTCAGTGTATGAATCTCAAAAATGGTGACAAAAAGAATATTCAGTTAGGAAAAGGAAATTACTAAGACAATTCAGATCATAATATATTCGTACCGCAATGCATGATGGGAGCCATGAATGAGTTTTGATTGGTGGCACCCAGAATGCACTGCAACATGCTTTATTATTGTCACCATTGTTGAGAATCACAGGCTGATTCTTGATGTCTGTGTGTCCAAATAAAATACTTTTAAAAAGTATTTTGCTCAAAACAACATTTAAGAAGTCTTTTTGCTTATATTGAAAATGCTGAACATAGTATACTGCAGAATCAACAAGTTAAACTTAATTCTCTAAATGAATTTTGTGATTCAGGTCAAATGAGGTTTAAACATAATCAACACCACCTGATCAGCTTTTCTTGTTGTTCATCTGAGAGTTATAACTCAGATACAACAGCTAAACTAAATCTAACGGTAATATGTTAAGGGTCAAGAGCCCAACTAAAGCAAACACTGATCACCATAATGGCAACTTAAAAAAAGAGACTTTCACCTTTGGTGATTCTGCTTGTTAACATCAGGTGTTTTCAATAATGGTCAATCATCACTCAATCAATCACTAAATTATCTCATTAACTTTAACACTCTTGAGTCTGGAGCCAAATAAACTCCCAGGAGAGTTAATTTAACACTGGAGTTTTTGCTGTGTGAGTTCATGGGTGGAATAAACATATGGCAGGACTTTTACTTTCTGACCCCTGGACACACCTCTGGTTAATTTAATATGTTTTTAACTGTTACATTTACGGTCTTACTCTGTAAAACTAATTACAGTTTTTCACTGTAAATTCATCACATGTTTTGTGAAATACGGTTTTATCCTGTAGCATTTATACAGTATTTTACTGTTAAATTTACGGACATTTTTTACAGTGTTGACTAAGTGATCCAACTCTGCCATGTCCTCTATCAGTAGGCTACTATGCAATGAACACTGATCAAATGTGTTATTCTCTACATTACATTTCGACTTTTTTTCTCAAAAAACAATGACTTTATTTCTCGAAATTTAATGAGTTTATTCTCACGATTGTATTTCGACTTTTTTCTCGAAATGTAACGAGTTTTTTCTCGAAACACAACGACTTTATTCTTGAAATGTAATGAGTTTATTCTCAATATTGTATTTCGACTTTTTTCTCGAAATTTTACGAGTTTTTTCTCGAAACACAACGACTTTCTCAATATTTAATGAGTTTATTCTCAAGATTGTATTTCAACTTTTTTTCTCGAAATTTTACGTTTAATCTCGCATTATAATGACTTTAATCTCCTCGATCAATTTAAAAATGGCGCCTTTGGACGCTGGTCTAGTATAGGTTTGACGTCAATAACGTTCCCGCGTGTCACAAACAGTTGGCCGTGGAATATTTATTAATGAGGAAATTTCATGAATGGACTTATTGCAAAGGTGGGAACCTATAACAGGACCACAGACGGCTCTAGTTCTCTCTGTGTGTTTAAGTGCAGCTTTTTTCCCCCGACGCAGGTGACGCGAGACGGCAACACAGTCAGCTTTCAACAATTTCAACTTTTGAAACAATTCATATTGTTAAAAGTGCTATAAAAATGAAGGTGACTTGACTCCTTGATCACCACTGCTGTTAAATGCTGAATATTGTCCTCTCTTCTTTTCTTTGTCCGACACAGAGGTGAGCGACTCGATAGCAGGTGTAAGCTTTCGGGCCACCACGTTTATCAACAACCTCTCCAAAATTTTTATCTCCAAAAATCTGACCAAATAATACAGACTTATAGTTCCTGTCATCATATACTGTATATACTGGGGCTAGTTGTCACATTTTTACACCAGTGAATATTTCTAAAGGTAGATTCATTTTTAAACATCACTCTCTGTATAGAGACACATTTAAAGTTTTGGTTATAAAAAAAAAAAACTAATGAACATCGTCACTGTTATTACTCAGGGAAACTAGAGTTAAATAGATCTACAGAATTATTGTAAAATCATGCTCTTACCCGTTTCACCAACACTCATGACCAGTGACAGCACTACAAATGATCAGGATGAAACCAGCATTGGGGTTATCACACTCTGAAGTCATCATCACATTTTAAAGTGTGTGTTTAAGATGTGTGTTTAACACTTCACAGCATACAGCAGAAGTAGAGTTTAAACAAAGACAAAAGGACATCATCACAGATGCAACATTAGACTAAAACCAGTTCAACTGAGAGAAACTTTACCTCAGTCTGTAGAGATGTTCATTAAAATGTTTTCAAACATATGTATATTTATCTGTTCCTAAGGAACCAATACAATTATTGATTGTGTATTTGATAAACCTTGACTGATCAATAGCAATTTGGTAATAAACTGAACCAGAACATTATATTCAGTATATAATAGGGTATAATAGAATACCTCAGTTGCTATGATGTCTACAATTTTTCTTTTTCAATTTTTCTACAAGTTCTTTTAAGCTTTTTAGAAGTGGTCATGTGTTACTTCACTGTTATCGCTGGTTATCTTGTGAAACTCTAAATATGGCCATAAATACAGTTTCCTCTGTAGCGAGAGAGATGAGAAAAAAACGTGTCAAACTTCACAGCATCTCTCTAGTGTTGACTGTGTGATCATGTGACCCTCGTGAGAGATGGACAGACGAGTGCTGACGTCACAGACCTGTTACTCAAACATCTGTAGCTTTGCTGATGGTGTTGAACTGTGCATATATCAAGGATGTCTCGTGTCTCATTGGTGCATCCTCATTTCCTCACGGCTTAGCTCCACCCCTTAGGACGCGAGTGAAGGAGACACCAATGTATCCTCACACATGACTCCTCAGGAAGCTTCCTCGTTCCTCACAATTTACTGATCATTTCCGTAAAATCCTTCAATACACTGATGGATATTTTGCAGACAGTATAACTTAAAATACAAGAGAAGTCTTTCATGATTAATATTAGTTTTTTAAATGTGTTTTAATTTTAAAATAATCAATATTTATGTTTTATTTGTGTAATTGTAATTATTGTTTATATTTTATAGTATCTATAAAACAACTGTATATTGGGTGTTTTCTTTTTTTTGTAACACCTGACATGTAAAAACCCACAGCATTTTCAGATCAGGTGTTTGCTCATCACCCTCTAGCGTCAAAGCATCAGATTTTCAAAACGTGGTTTGAAACAATTTAAGCCAGTTTGATACACGCTCTAAAGCACTCATTCAAAACAGAAGGTTGAATGGCCATGTACCTTTTTATAATTTAATGTGTTATTTAAAAAGGAATAAAGATAAAACCCTTTTATAAACTGCTATATATTATCGGGCATGATTTACTCACACAAGTCCTTTAATAAAAATGATGTGAAAATAGTCTTGCTTTATCGTTCACAAAAAAAAAAAAATACATTGATTTAAATGGTGTAAAACAGGTTTTGCTTGGAAAGCCAATATGCGAGGAGGAGGAGTAGTTTACACCTTAGATTACAATGTCCCACCCACTCTGCATAATGACTCTGCATAATTAGCCATTCATTCAGGTGTGACACTGACTGAGCCACAATGCAAGGACAAAAGATGTATTTAGACTTACATTGACCATTTAAGATTTCGCTTACATCTCTCTTGTAAATATGTTTTGCTATTTTATTAAAAATGTTACAATTACAACAATAATTACAATTTCAACAATATTTCAAGTGTACTCTTTCTTTGTAAAAAAAAAAAAAGAAGATTATAGGCCTACATTTTATCATATGTATTCATTAGTTTGAATATAGCCAACATTGGAACATCTAACATCTTAGTCTATGACTTTATTTTTGACAAAAATAGTAGGCTATTTTATATATATATATATATATATATATATAACGTTAGATATGAGCAGAAATTGCTAAACAAAAGCTTATTTGATGTGGCAGTATATTCTACAGTAGCCTAAAAACTGTTTAATACGTTGCTTATACAAATATATTTTATTTCAACATATTTCAATCGATTTTTACTCATCTCAGTAGGCTATAGCAAAGCAGTTTATTCTTTCACACACAGACGCGCGATTCATATTTAGGCTAAACAGTCTTTACAAATATGTACCCTTCATTCATCTCACAGAAAGGCGAGTCATATTATAGAAATGCGATTCATCTTTTTGCGGTTTGCATAGGCCTACACTAACGTTATTCCATAACGTTATTTCACATCAACACTTGAGAAAAGAAAACAGCCTACCTCACTCCTCAGCGGGATCTGCTCCTCATATCAGGAGATATTGCTCCTCATATCAGCACTGTTCTGAGGAATCTTTTCTTCATAAGATAGGCTATATTATGCCTCACTCGCGGCGCTTTGTTTACAGTTGATGTGGGGGCGTTTCACAGACTGAAATGGTTCTCAGAATTTGCTTTTGAATGGCTCGTAATGAGCTCGACTGGAGTCGCTCTCTTTTTATACAGATTACAGAAGCTGATAATATTTATTTTTTTATATAAATTACTTCATTTAAAAGATGCGATCTCAAGCTTTATGCCCGTGGGTCTGTTTGCCTGTTTGACTGAATTTTCGCAGAGTTATAGATCATTTTCGAACGCGTTTCAAATGGGAGTTTACTGACAGAGAGAAGGCAGAAATCGCATCATGTTAATATTTCTTTATTTGTCAAAAAGCAAAACACTTTATTTTTATTGTGAGTATACAGAAAAAAAATAGAAACTGAACAGGATCGATTGATGTATTACACGAAAATGAAAGATCAAAATTAACAGAGCATTAAGTGTTTATTTTTCATTGCTAAAAAAAGAAAACGAGCAAAATGCGCGTTTTTGGTCCCCAGAGGGTTAAATGAACTCTCCTGGGAGTTTATTTGGCTCCAGACTCAAGAGTGTTAAAGTTAATGAGATAATTTAGTGATTGACTGAGTGATGATTGAGCAATATTGAAGACACCTGATGTTAACAAGCAGAATGACCAAAGGAGGAAATCTCTTTTTTAAGTTACCATTATGGTGATCAGTGTTGGCTTTAGTTGGGCTCTTGACCCTTAAACTATTGATGTTAGATTTAGTTTGGCTGCTGTAACTGAGTTATAATAGCCAGGTGAACAACAAGAAAAGCTTATCAGGTGGTGTTGGTTATGTTTGAACATAATCATCATTTGACCTGAATCACTATTCTCATTTAGAGCCTAATCTTTGACTTAAATTTATATTGGTCATTACAGCATCACTGTGATTCTACAGAATAAGATCCAGAAATTTCTGTATTATCCAAATGATTTCTGAAAAATTGTTCTGAAAAAAATAAATAAAAAATCTTTATTCTAGGCACACACAGACATCAATAATCAGTGTATGAATCTCAACAATGGTGACAAACAGAATATTAAATTAGGAAAAGGAAATTATTAAAACAATTCAGATCATAATTTATTCATACCGCAATGCATGATGGGAGCCATGAATAAGTTTTGATTGGTGGCACCCAGAATGCACTGCAACATGCTTTATTATTGTAACCATTGTTGAGAATCACAGGCTGATTCTTGATGTCTGTGTGTCCAGATATATATTTATATTTATATTTTTTTTTTTATGAAAGTCTTTTGATCAGAACAACTTTTAAGAAATCTTTCTGATTATATAAAAAAATCTGAAAATAGTATACTGTAGAATCACAGGCTGCTGTAATCAACAAGGTAGACAGAACTCTCTAAATGAGTTTTGTGATTCAGGTCAAATGATGATTATGTCAAAACATAACCAACACCACCTGATCAACTTTTCTCTTTGATCATCTGAGAGTTATAACTCAGATACAACAGCCAAACAACATTTAACATTATTAGTTTAAGGGTCAAGAGCCCAACTAAAGCCAACACTGATCACCATAATGGCAACTTAAAAAAAGAGATTTTCTCCTTCAGTGATTCTGCTTGTTAACATCAGGTGTCTTCAATAATGCTCAATCATCACTCAATCAGTCACTAAATTATCTCATTACCTTTAACACTCCTGAGTCTGGAGCCAAATAAACTCACAGGAGAGTTCATTTAACACTGGAGTTTTTGCTGTGTGAGTTCATGGGTGGAATAAATATATGGCAGGACTTTTACTTTCTGACCCCTGGACTTTCCACCTCTGCCTGCAGAATGGAAACTCTAAAAGTGTGTTCACACACAAAGTTCTTCATTTTCATTGGTATTTGTGATGTGGGCGTGTCCAATGATGCAACAAAAGATAAGTAAAGTCTAACTTGTGCTTCATCTTAGCACTGTGTCTTGGCATGTATTGTTATTGTTAAGGGAAACACATTTGACAAGGTCTGCAAACATTTTTAAAAAGCACATGAATAAAGCCAACACTTCAATGGTACAAATAATCTTTCTCACATATTTAAACAATTTGATTACTGTTGGTGAGATTGCTCGTATAATATAGATTGAAAAGACTGAATGCAAGGACTGTTTAGTATCTATTGAGTAAGAGTGATGAGAGTTTCTTCTTGAGAAGACTTGAAGAGCTACTGAAAAGACAGATTCTCATATCCAAAAGAGCCGGACTGGTGAACAGCAGGATACGAGACAGACTGTGTGAAAGAAAGAGAGATTATTACCTACATTTTGAATGAACAAACTGTTTTGCACATGTAGTTTTCAACATTTCACTCGTCCAGATGATCTGGACTTGATGTTAAGAGCTGCATATGTGTGTTTGCACTGGGATCATCGCTCTACAGGGAAATGTACTGAGATAACGGGAACGAGTACTGCGTCGCTGGACACAATGGGAAATCTCCTTTTTCTCAGATTTACTGCAGTTTTAATAAAATCACGCAGTGAAACTGCACGAGCCAATGGGCAGGGCCAGCCCTCTATATAAGCATGCATTCTGCCCATAGGAATCAGGTTAATTCGACTGAAGCGACGATATGGCAAGTCGTGCAGCATGATAGCACGGCCGGTGACACAGTACATGTTCCCGTTATCTCAGGGAACCAAGGTTACGCTTATCACCGAGTAGTACGTTACCTATCGATACGGTTCACTCGTATTGCGCCGCCAAGAGTGGTTCATTCAACTTACCCATACAGGCTTCCCAGCCCTGATGCTGTTAACACTCACCTAGTCCTGTTCATTCAGCCCAGCGGGAGAACGAGGAGTCACCGCTTTCTTCAGAGAAAGTAGTCCAATAATGCAGCGAGGCGAGACTCGCGCTCTCATACTGAAAGTATCCGTTATCAATGAACGCGGCTTGCGGGGACGGGGCCGGTGTTGTGCCGAATTTCAACCCCCGCCAAATTATTACCCCCCTAGCATTTGTAGGTTTAGGATTAGTCGTGGGGGAGGGGTTATGATTAGGTGTGGGGTTAGGATTAGCCAATCAGGTACTGACTTCAACGAGGGGGGTAATAATTTGGCAGGGGGTCAAAATTCAGCACAACACCAGCAAGCGAAGCAAAGCGCTTTAGAGGCACAGTGTTTTAAAATAAATGCCAGTTAAAAGTGCTTTTTTAGAGAAATAGGCTCTGTTATTCTGTTATTGTCATTCTTAGCCACCGAATGTCAGCAGAATGCACCGAAATTTGCCTTTATAGTACTGTCCGGATAGCTCGGTGGGCTCTGGTGGGCATTCACACCATGGGCCCTATTTTAACGGTCTGAAACGCAAGTATCAAACGCGAAATGCAAGTAACTTTGTGGTGGATCTCGGAATGGGTTCACAAATCTAAAATGGGTTGGTCTGAAGTAGCTTCATTATTCACAGGTGTAGTTTGGGCATAACGTGAAATAAACCAATCAGAGCAATATCTCACATTCCCTTTAAGAGCAGGCGCGCTTGTTCCATGGTGGATTGCTATTATAACGGCGGATTTGCCAGGCGCACACCAGGAGCGGTTCACAGCCGAGGAGACAGACGTTCTCGCCACGGCCGTAAAAGACAGAGAAGTTACATTGGGGATGAGAGAAACCCACCCAAATTAGCTTTGGTTAAACAGGCGTATAATAATTTGGGTAAATGTGTAAGCTAGATTTATGCCTATTTTTTCACATCTTCATGGACACCACAATGATTTCCCTCGTGTGCAATATTTTTCCTTGTAATTATGTATGGTTTGCAAAAATGGCAACTGCTGCGTCTGTCTGTAGATGAGAGAAGCAAAGTGTACCGCGTTGTGCACATGCTACATTATGGCCAAGCATGCGCCCTTAGAATAGCATCTGAACGCGCGGAATTGTTTTCTGGAACTGCAAAATAGCACCAGGGAACGTTCACGCCGGAACACGCCTCCTCTTTTTCGCTGAACCGCCCTGGGAGCGCAAGTTCATTCACTAATTTACAGACGTGCGTCTGTCGAGGGAAAAGTCTGCTGTGCGTCGGGTGCAAAATAGGAATGATACATGCGCCGGTGTACAAAGTCAATTGCGCTGGGTGCAAGATAGGGCCCATAGGTTAGTTCCTCTCCGCAGAGCATCCATTGGCTCGTGCAGTTTCACTGCATGATTTTATTAAAACTAAGCGATGCAGTATGATAGGGAACAAGGACTTAGGGCCTATTCACATATCGCGTCTTTTGCGCGCGCAAGTTCGTTATTTCAAATGTAGGCGCGCGGTATGCGCGCTCATAATGGAAGCGACGCGGTCGCGGTGCGACGCGCTCGTTTTTTCCAAGCGCGTCCGCGCCGCATCGAGATAAAAACATCTCAACTTTTCAGAATGCCGCAAGCGCACCGCAGGTCACGTGACAAGAACCAAGCTTAGCAACGACAGACGCCTCCGGAGCGCAACCACCCGAGCGCTTTGGAAAAAGGAGAACGTGGCGCGCCTAGCGTTTTCTATGCGTTTTTAGGCGCGATATGTGAACGCCGCCTTACAGCACAAAACAAGAAATTTTAAATGCTGTGAGTTCACGTCTCAGTATTTGTCAGTTTGCCATGAGATGTTTGAGCAGTCTGATAATTTCCCAACATATTATGTAATCTGACTTAATCACAAACTGTTGCCGTAACAATAAGAGTCTTTGGACTCCCTAGGAACAGAAGCGTCAATCAAGTATCAAAAGTGTTGTCACTCTACAGTCTCTTACTGTAAAAAGAAAACCATCTCTGAATTTACAAAAAAGCTAATTTTATTCTTTCAATGATATTATTATGTGGTTCTTTGATTATCTCACCTCATTCATAGCAGATCTTCTGTTTATCCTTTTCTTCTTACTGTCAAAAACACAAACAAGTAATTTAATTGTTTCATATACCATTAATAATCAAATATCTTTTAGTTTGAAAGTATTATATTTATGTGCTCTTTATTGATATACTTTTATTTACATAATAAATGATAATAATAATATGATGATGATGAAGACAAATCCTCCAGATGCCACTGTGATCACAATCCCATTCCTACCAGCAACATGAACTGAAAGAGGAAGATCATCATGATTCACTCTCCAAACTGATGAATGATGTGAAGATACAGGAGTGTGTTAATAAAAGCTTCACCTGTGACAGTTACAGCGTCTGATCTCTGAGATCCATGTTGATTGTGAGCCTGACAGTAGAAGCGTCCACTCTGTAGTGCACTGAAACTCTGTCCAGATCCAACAGCTGAGGTTTCATTCTCCTTAAACCAGCTGAAGTTCAGAGCAGGAGGGTTTGAGTCACTGATGCAGTTCAGAGTCACTGAATCTCCCTCCACTATTACACCAGATCCATTTATCAACACTGAGACATTCCTGGGAGGATCTAAAAATCAAAATTCACTATATAGATATTAGAAAATTATGAACTTGGAAATTTGAAACAATGTGCAGATGATCATGAACTCACACATGACGTTTAAAGTCACAGTATCAGAGTATTTCTCTCCATGTTCATTGATGGACTTGCACTTGTATTCTCCACTGTCATCAGAGCTGATCTTTGAGATGCTGTAGATTCTTCCTGATCCTACAATCGTTCCTCCTTTAAACCAGCTGAAGTTCAGAGCAGGAGGGTTTGAGTCACTGATGCAGTTCAGAGTCACTGAATCTCCCTCCACTATTACACCAGATCCACTCATCAACACTGAGACGTTCTTTGGAGAGTCTAAAACAGACAAAAATTAAGATTCAATATAGATATGGCCTGGCGAAAATTGCAATTGCAGGAATTTATATTAAGTACATAAATATGTTAATGTATTTGTAGTATACTTAGCAGAAAATAAATGTATTTCAAATAAAATATTTTCGTATATTTCTTTTTCACAATGGTAGCAAGAAAATATTGTTGGTGAATATGTAACGGGAGGGGAACACTGACTGTTTGACAACCTGTGAGGGTGGGTAATGTCTATCAGGTGTGCATGTGTATCTGCAAGTCTCTGTTCACAGGTGCATCCAATATTACTGATGAGCCAGTGGTACAACGCGATTGGCAGATTCATTGAATAAAAACCAGCAGGCAGCCCTCCACGGTGTGCTCCTTCACCCCAACTGATGCCCGAAACGTGACGCCCGAAATTCTTACTACTTACGAATGAGTGGGCACTGACGTGTATCTGTTTAGAACTGATTTCCCTTCCCCTGTCTCGCAGCTCGGATCAACGGTTGCGGTTTCCCCGCTGGCCATTTGGAGTGTATACTGGAAATTGTCCAAAGCCGTGAATTGTGTGTGCAACTGCAGACTACCGCCTTCTTGCTGTTAGCGTCTTCCGTGTGCACTACCAGTGTGGAGTAGACTGGGTCGTGAGTGAAGGACTTTTGACTGTGTTTCATGAAACTCTGCTAAATGCATATAACTGTTATATTTTGCTTGTTTGCATTTTCCTTGGCTTGGTGGGATAGTTATTGTGGCTGCTCGCCTATGTTTTATAGTCAACTGTCCATGTCATCCTCCATACTGGAGTAAAATAGTTTGAAGGCTACCATTGATTAAACTAATAGTTGTGGAATTGTATCTCCCAATGTGTGGGGTTCATTTTGCAGTGCTTACATCAGTGTTCGCTTTAGTTGGGCAGTTTGACTCTTAGCTTTTTGTCAGTTTGTGGTCTTTTTAACACTGTTTACCAAAACACATAATTTGTTGCAAAGGAAGCCAGAAACAAAGACGATCAGGTGATATAGTTTTCATCATAATACAATTGAATTATTTACTTTATTCCTGACCAAAATTGGTTATTGTTATAAATAGATTTTATTTGTAACCATACTACTTAAAAAACACAGGACTTTCACCCTTGTGATACACAAGTAACAGACGTACACAGAAATCTTGTAAAAGTGCAAAAAATATTTAAGTAGCAGTTTAAAAACTATACACAGTAATATGCATGACCAAGAAGGCGGAAATACACAATAAATGTAGCTTACTGCTCCAGTTCAATGGCTATGGGGAATGTTCAAATCTGGCGCCCCCTGGCTGGCCAGCGTATAAAAGTGAGAGGCTATAACACGAATTTCCCTTATGAAGTTATATCTAGCACAGCACAGTCACACGTGAGATTTACAAAGCAAAAGCAAATAGCAGGTATAATAACATACAGGTCACCATAATGGTGACCAAACATTTTCAATAAAACAAACATCTTAACCTCTGTCAATTCTCAATAAGAACTTCTGTAGATGAATGACAGAAATGATTTCCCAATTTGGCAGCTGGCCCTTACCTCCAGATACCTCTGCTCTTGGTTGATGAGTTTCTTTACATTGAGTGTTATTTGTTGTGTGTATTTGAGTAGATTCTGATTGATGGTTTTCATCATATTATAATGCCAGTGTAAGAGTTTTAACTTTGAATTTCCAACTATTTATTCAACATTGACGAAGAAAATAAAACTTTTCTATTTTTCTATTTATATGACTCATGTCTTTTCACCCACTCAATCCAAACGAACCTGTGTGCCCTTAGGGCTATTTCCCTGGTTTTCCGGGGTGGCGTAGTCGATCGTATATTGCCATTTCTGTTAAAAGTGTGGTAATCCTTTCTCAATTTTCTTAATCTCGCACCGCAACGCTACAAGTGCATTCCTGACAGAGACACACAGGGGTGTGTGAGTGTGTTCCAAGTGTAAGACTTGAGAAAACACTGACACAGCACTGCATGGGGTTCCTGGTTACAGGTTCCCAAAGACTGCTCTGTCACTTCCACTTAAATACCCAGACCAGAACAAAGGGTTATATCAATATTTTTTAGAGTTGTTTTGGGTCAATTCATGTACCCCAGGGGGTAACGCCTGGTTTCGGGGGAGAGGGGAGAATTATCAGATATCTTGAAGAGACATCACCCAAAGAGGAGAACAGGATTCTCCTGAGTTCTCAATCTTTCTCATAATACCAATGACTGCAATGAAATTAAGACCATTTTACCCATCGCACTGAGACGTTTAAAATGATACCAAACATGAAAAGGAAAAACAATAGATTCACAAGATACATAATTATGTGATATATAGACATTCTTAGTGAACTTTTGGTGAGTTGACTCAGGGGGAGAGGAAGGGAGGAGGGAGAGGGGGATGCAGACATAAGGAAGAAGAAAAGTTTGGACAAGACAATGCCCTGTGCTCTTTCTTTGTGATCTTCTGTCCAGGGTGCGTTTAATTGCTTTATTGCTTTATTGTAGGGTGAATTTTATCTCCGCTTTTGTTTTAGCAGGAAAATCAGTTCTTACATTTAAAACTTATGACCAGTAGGGGTGAATCGTCAAAGAAAATACGTCGTTAAATAAAACACTGAAGTACATAAAACACATACTCACACGTGACATTGAGCTGAACAGCAGGAGAGATGTGAGTGTGTCCGTCTACAGCACAGCTATATCCGCCTGAATCCTCTCTTCTGACTGGATTGATGGAGAGTTCGTTAATTAATTTATTCTCAGTTAATATCTTCGATGAGTTTCTGTACCAGATGAATGTTGCTCTGTCAGTCAGAGCGCAGCTGCTTTTACATCTCAGAGTGACTGAATCTCCCTCTGTCACTCTCTCAGGAGACTCCACCTGAAGATCTGAACACAACACACACATTATATCTAGTGCTGCTGTCATACACTGATTATTATTCAACATAATGCACAGAAGAAGAGATAAACCTCATCAAAGTCACCTGTGATAGTCAGAGTCACTCCTGGATTACCAATCCATTTTTCACCAGGTTTATCAGTGATGAATCTGAAATAGTACATGTGTGAATCCTTCAGTGTCACATGACTCAGTCTGATGGTGCAGTTCTGCTGTTTATCTCCCAGATACTGAAGCCTCTGACTGTATTCAGGGTCATTAGACAGATCTGGAGGCTCTTTATCCTTTATAGACTCATTGGTCCAGAACGCTTTCATGATTTGATGTCCAGTAGGGTATTTATAAGTGCATCTCATTATCACTGTTGAGTCCTTTAGTGCACAGATGTGTAAAGGACTGTAACTCACACCCCAATCAGAAACCCCTGAAACACAGATTATAGTGATAGTTTACACACACACACACACACACACACACACACACACACACACACACACACACACACACCAAATTGTTTTACAATTACCCTCATGTTGTTCCAAATCTTTACACTGTTATTTTTCCCTGGAACACATGAACTGTTTACATTGCAAAACAATTGAAATAATAGTTAGTGATGTACAGTACATAACTTGTACATTTATTTTTATCTTGGTACGTTTTAGTTTGGGGGAAACAATGAAACATTTAGCTGAACTTTAGTTTTTACTAAACTAAAGACTAAAATTTGCTTAATATAATATTTTTGATTCATACAAAAATGTGAAAGGGGGTTCAAAAGGATGATTGACAAAAGTTAAAATGAAGTTTGTAGTTCTGAACTGGATCCTCCTCCAAAGCGCTATGGATTGTGGGCAATATTAGCTGTTATAGTGGGCACGGATCCACACTTCGAAAATCCATCAGAAATAGAAGACCATACAGGGACTTCTGGCATACTCTTTTCAACATACTATGCATTGGGACATACTTATTTTAATATCACATACTGTTAAAGGAGAAGTTCACTTTTAAAATGAAAATTCTGTCATCATTTAGTCACCCTCATGTTGTTTCAAAGCTGTATGAATTTCTTTCTTCTGCTGAACAGAAAGGAAGATATGTAGAAGAATATCAGTAAGCGGACAGTTTTTGGGTCCCAATGACTTCCATAGTATATTTTTTTCCTAGTATGGAAGTCAATGGGACCCAAAAACTGTCTGGTTACTGACATTCTTCTAAATATCTTCATTTCTGTTCAGCAGAAGAAAGAAATTCATACAGCTTTGAAACAACATGAGGGTGAGTATATGATGACAGAATTTTCATTTTAAAAGTGAACTTCTCCTTTAAGGATATACAGTATGGACATTGAGACGCAGGTCGCAGGGTATCACTTGTTTCAGCATCTTCTTCTCCTGTGTTTTGATACAGAGATTCTGTACTTTTTCAGAAAATGCAAAATAGTGCCCCCTACCGTATAACAGTGAAAAAACTGATAGCCTGAAATTTCAGTCAGTGGCTGGGTAAAAGTAAACAGATTTGAAGTAAATTCCTAAGTACACTTCCAGTGGACTAGCCTACTCAAAAACTCAGATACTCAGAATTAGGAGCATATCTGTTTTCTTTATAAATCAATATTTTCAAAACACAACTACAAGCCACGTATACTTAGAATACTTAATTATACTTAATTATACTTTTAAGTATATCTCAATCAAAATATGGGTACAAGTAGGCCAAATATACTTAGACCTTTCTGTCAGTATGTCAAGTATACTTAAGTGCAATTTTAAGTATATTTCTGAGAAGTATATAAAAAGTAGACTGAAAGTATACTTTCTTATTTTTAGTTTAAAAGAAGTATACTAATAGCACACTTGAATACATTTATTTTTCATAAGGGATGTCTCGTAAGCAATTGTGGTGTTTTGTTGTTAGATGTAAGAGTGAACATAGCAGTCTTCATTTACTAGTCCTGACATCAGAGCCGCTAGTGTTGCCAAAAGTGTCGACTTCGAAACAAAGGCATTACTGAAATTGAAAAAATGTGACGAAACCAGCATTTCCCTCTAGCATTTTTAGCGTTGTTGAACGGATTCTTAAACACCTCTGATTGGCCATTACATTCACACGCTCAACATATGTATCTGATTGGCTACAATAATCAACACTTCAAAAACATGTTCTAAATAGACATCTAAGGCTATGTTCACACTTAGCGTCTTTTTTCAAACTGCCAGCGTCTGTTCTACATTATAACCCTATGGAGTAAACCGTTTTTCAAAAAAGTCCTGAGCGCTTTTTTAGACGCCACCGCCGGCGTCTTTTTCTGCAGCTCAGAGCGTCTTTTTAAGTTGAAAAAAGTTAAACTTTTCTGAAAAGAACGCCCTACGTCAAGCGCCTTTTTGACAGCTGACCAATGACAAGCGAGTAGCGAGACCTGTCGTTTCCATGACAACAAAAACAACAAGAAAAATTGGAGCACCATACAGTTTCCTTCCCCGTATAATGTCGTGCACCCACAAACGTCTTTGTGAACCGACATTCTCCTCCCCGGTAACTTCAAAAGCCAACGCAAGAGCCAACTTTCTCTTTCTCGACATTTTTTGCATCACACAGCACTAGGCTACTGTTGCAGCTGTTGTTATAGCAACAAAAGACGCGCTCGGCTGCTATTTGTAACCGAACGCTGCCAGCGTTTTTTTTTTTTTTGGTAAAAAAACGCCGTTGTCAACTTTTTCTTGTCAAAAAAGACGCTAAGTGTGAACATAGCCTTACACAGCGCTTAGATACACACAGGAGCGTTTAAAAGCAAGCATCTATCAGCGGATCCCTAATATATCCATTGATAGACGGATCCCCTGATAGACAGATGTGCTGATAGACACCTGCTTTCAAACATTCCCGTATGTATCTGTGTAAGCGCTCGGTGAAGACAACATGTTTTTGAAGCATTGATCATTGTAGCCAATCAGAGCACCTAAACACAATGGCCAATCAGAGGTGTTTAAGAATCCATTCAACAGCGCTCAAATTGCTACTATATTAAAAATGTCACTATGTTATTTATTGTTTTGATCAAATAAATGCAGCCTTGTGAGCATAAGATACTTCTTTCAAAAACATTTAAAAAAATCTTAATTATTTATGTAAAGACCACCCATTGGCCCAAAGATGGAGTCCAATGGTCTGGCCGAAGGTATAATACGTGTATGTCTTTCCAGCGCTCCAGTGAAGTACACTTAATTTATTGGAATTTAGTTTCAATAAAAGCAATGCATTCCTGACAGAGACACACAGGGGTGTGTGAGTGTGTTTCAAGTGTAAGACTTGAGACAACACTAACACAGCACTGCATGGGGGTTGTTCCTGGTTACAGGTTCCTAAAGTCTGCTCTGCCACTTCCCCTTAAATACCCAGACCAGAACAAAAGGGTTATACCAATATTTTTTAGAGTTGTTTTGGGTCAATTCATGTACCCCAGGGGGTAACGCCTGGTTTCGGGGGAGAGGGGAGAATTATCAGATATCTTGAAGAGACATCACCCAAAGAGGAGAACAGGATTCTCCTAAGTTCTCAATCTTTCTCATAATACCAATGACTGCAATGAAATTAAGACCATTTTACCCATCGCACTGAGACACTTAAAATGATACCAAACATGAAAAGGAAAAACAATAGATTCACAAGATACATCATTATGTGATATATAGACATTCTTAGTGAACTTTTGGTGACTTGACTCAGGGTGAGAGGAAGGGAGGAGGGAGAGGGGAATGCAGACATAAGGAAGAAGAAAAGTTTGGACAAGACAATGCCCTGTGCTCAGGCACGCTGGAAGCTGTTTCATGCGAGGAGGGCTGAGGGCTGGGTCTGAAAATATGTGACGTCATTATGTTGTGGCTGACGACAAGACATGAAATTTCTCTGTACTGTATACGTGTTGTAGCCATTAAAGAAAACATATTTAGTTTCATATTTATGTTTAAATATTATAGGCTAATGTTATTTTTTAATTTAATCAATGTTGATTATGAAAGTGAGCATGCAGCATGAGAAAGATAATGATACATCATGAGATGCGCAATATGTCTGGAGACATGGAGTGGGTAAGACATGATTTTGACCACTTCATTGACTTTAGTTTTGTGGAAAGACTCTTTTTAAAAGATTTTCGTTTTGTATAAATTGTATCTTAATTTTGATCAATGTTTTATCAACCAATTGCCTGTATTTAATAAATAATAAGCAAACATAGCAGACAATGTAATAAGGCGCCGGCACAATCACTTGCATTGCACGTGAACTGGAGGGCGCCGAAACTCAGCTTGTGCATCACTGATTTGGGAAATATAGGCTATCTATTATAGAAAACTAAACTATTCAAAACGAAAAGAAATAGGCTACTCTCTGATTATGTAATCCATATGAAATGTGCATTTCTCTCTGGCGTTCATGGCGAGTCCGCATCGTCAACTACATCTTTGCAGCAACACAGAAAACACCAGTTTATTAATAAACAATTAAATGTCTCCTTGCTATTTTTGACACATTCATAATCATTAGTTTTGCCAGTTCTTTATGGCAAGCTTTATGCGTGCGGTCGTGCGCTTGAGTGCGGCTATATTACGTAAACGCTCATTATCCTATATAGCCTATTTACATAATTTAATATAAAGGGGCGATTTGTCCACTGATGGCTTAAATGAACAACTACTAGTCGACTAGAAAAAAACTTTAGTCGGAGGCAACCCTTACTCCACATATTTTGGTACCAGCAGGCCATTCTGGGTTGAGCGAGCGACCCTGAGCGGTATGAGCGAGGGAGCGGAATATTCAGAAATGCGCTCTCCGCTCACGTGCTCTGATCGGAACAAAGCATGACAAATTCAAACTTTATTTCATTTTCTCTGTAGCTTGAACACTCAGTACATTAGGCATAAGAGCGTTAGTTAATGCTGTCCATTGATGCCCATTTTATTTCACGTTTTTAAGTACAATATTATGTTAGTCCACAGCCACATCTTCTGTCCAGGGTGCGTTTTATTTCCTTATTGCTTTATTGTAGGGTGAATTTTATCTCAACTTTTGTTTTAGCAGGAAAAACAGTTCTTACATTTAAAACTTATGACCAGTAGGAGTGAATCGTCAAAGAAAATACATTGCTAAATAAAACACTGAAGTACATAAAACACATACTCACACATGACATTGAGCTGAACAGCAGGAGAGATGTGAGTGTGTCCGTCTACAGCACAGCTATATCTGCCTGAATCCTCTCTTCTGACTGACTGCAGCAGGAGTTCATTGTTTCTGTCTCTTCTCTCAGTTAATGGCTGTGAGTTTCTGTACCAGATGAATGTTGCTCTGTCAGTCAGAGCGCAGCTGCTTTTACATCTCAGAGTGACTGAATCTCCCTCTGTCACTCTCTTAGGAAACTCCACCTGAAGATCTGAACACAACACACACATTGTATCTAGTGCTGCTGTCATACACTGATTATTATTCAACATAATGCACAGAAGAAGAGATAAACCTCATCAAAGTCACCTGTGACAGTAAGAGTCACTCCTGGATCACCAATCCATTTTCCATCAGGTTTATCAGTGATGAAACTGAAATAGTACTCGTCTTCATCCTTCAGTGTCACATGACTCAGTCTGATGGTGCAGTTCTGCTGTTTATCTCCCAGATACTGAAGCCTCTGACTGTATTCAGGGTCCTCAGACAGATCTGGAGGCTCGACAGGATCTGTTACCAGTGTTTTGGTCCAGAACGCTTTCTCGATCTGATGTCCAGTAGGGTATTTATAAGTGCATCTCATTATCACTGTTGAGTCCTTTAGTGCACAGATGTGTGAAGGACTGTAACTCACACCCCAATCAGCATCAGAAACCCCTGCAACACAGATTATAGGGATAGTTTATACACACACAAAAAAACGTCCCGGGTTACGTATGTAACCCTAGTTCCCCGAAGGGACGGACGCTGCGTGTAATCATGGGAACGCCTCCAGCGTAGTGCGTCTGAAGCATGAATGAAATCAGTCAATGGCGAGACGGAACGTAGTAGGCGGGTGACGTCACCGACCAGGAAACTATAAAGCACCCCTGAAAACACATGCGAAACAGCTTATGATGTTACTGAAGCAAGCGATCCAAGGGGATGCCGGGAGCATGGCAGGACACGCAGCGTCCGTCCCTTCGGGGAACTAGGGTTACATACGTAACCCGGGACGTTCCCCTTCAGGGACTACCGCTGCGTGTAATCGCAGTGGGAACGCAATACCCACGTCCCCATGCGAGCAAGTCTCCGTCGTGTGAATCAAGGCGCACAGGCTGACGAAAGAACTTGCGCCTCAGGAGTGGAGCTAATATCGAGACTAAAACCTGACGAATGTGTGCGGTGAGGACCAGCCTGCCGCATCACACACGTCCTGAAGAGAAACTCCTGAAAGGAGAGCTTTAGAAGCAGCCACACTCCGGGTGGAGTGAGCCCGTACAGCCAAAGGTGAAGGCTGACCGACCGACTCATAAGCAAGTGAGATGGCCTCGACCACCCACTTGCTCATCCTTTGCTTAGATGCAGGGCACCCCTTGTTGGGCGACCCAAAACAAATGAACAACTGTTCAGACTTCCTCCACAGGGCAGCTTTGTGGACATATGCATCTAGAGCCCGAACTGGGCAGAGCAAATTAAGTTTCTCCTGGTCCGATGTCAGAAACGGAGGAGGACAAAAAGCCTGCAGTATGACAGGTCTAACTACAGTAGTTGGTACTTTTGGAACATAACCAGGCCTAGGATAGAGGAAAGCCTTAGCCATGCCAGGTGAGAATTCCAGGCACGAGGGAGCAACCGAGAGTGCTTGAATGTCTCCGATCCTTTTGAGAGACGAAATAGCGAGCAGAAAAATAGTTTTGAGAGTAAGGAACTTCTCGGAAACCTCTTCAAGGGGCTGGAAGGGAGCCAGGGAGAGACCCTCTAAAACAGTGGCCAAGTCCCAGGATGGTACCCTCGTGCGTACTGCTGGCCTCAGCCTCAAGGTGCCACGAAGAAAGCGAGATATAAGTGGGTGTCTCCCAAGAGAAACTCCACTCAAAGGAGTGTGGTAAGCAGCCAGGGCCGCCACGTACACCTTCAGTGTGGAGTGGGATAACCCCGTGGAGAGACGGTCCTGCAGGAACTCCAGCACTGTACCAACCGGGCAGTTAACTGGGTCCTGTTGGCGCTCTCCACACCAAGAGGTGAAAAGTTTCCACCTCGCGGCATATAACTTCCTCGTAGCGGGAGCTCTGGATTGGAGAATGGTCTCAACGACCTCAGTCGAGAGACCGGATTCTATGAGCTGAGCCTCCTTAGAGGCCAAACCCATAGTCTCCATAGCTCTGGGCGGGGGTGAAGGATCGACCCACTCGCCTGAGAGAGTAGGTCCCTCCTGATCGGAATCTCCAGGGGAGAGCCGTCGAGGAGGGACACAAGGTCAGAAAACCATACTCGGGCCAGCCAGAACGGGGCTATCAGGAGTAGGCTGACTCCGTCCCGGCGAACCCTTTCCAGAACTCCTGGGAGCAGAGCGATCGGGGGAAATGCATACAGACGTGACCTCGGCCACGCCTGTACCATAGCGTCCAACCCCAGCGGGGCTGGATGGCTGAGAGAGAACCACAGAGGACAGTGTGATGTCTCTCGGGAAGCGAATAGGTCTACCTCGGCACGACCGAAATGTTCCCAAAGGAGCTTCACCACATCGGGGTGAAGTCTCCATTCCCCGGGCCTCGGCCCCTGCCTCGACAGGATATCTGCCCCCCGATTCAGATACCCCGGGAGATAAATCGCTCTCAAAGACAGAAGTTTCCCCTGGGACCATAGAAGGATCTGACGAGCTAGCTTGAATAATGGGCGCGACCGCAGACCCCCCTGATGGTTTATGTAGGAGACCACCGATGCGGACAAGCACATGGTGGCCCCTCAGGTCTGGGAGGAAATGTTTCAGCGCCCGAAACACCGCCAACATCTCTAGACAGTTTATGTGCCACGAGAGATGATGGTCCTGCCACAGACCCTGAGCTGGGCGACCACTCATGATCGCCCCCCAGCCCGTGAGGGAGGCATCCGTCGTTAGCGTTACACGACGACAAGGAGCTCCCAGCACGGGACCTTGGGACAAGAACCGAGGATCTTTCCACATAACCAGGGCGCGAAGACACCGTCGCGAACTCCTGATCGTGCGGAGTGGATTTCCCCTCGGGGAGAATCCCTTGGTTCTGAGCCACCACTGAAGCGGTCTCATGTGCAGTAGGCCGAAAGGAATAACGTTGGATGCTGCTGCCATGGGACCTAACAGTCTCTGGAACTGTTTCACAGTGAGTAGCTGGCCTAGCTTGATCTGATTCACTGCAGCGAGAATCGAAGCAATACGAGCAGGGGAAAGTTGTGCCTGCATCGTCGTCGAATCCCACACCACACCGAGAAAAGTGGATCTCTGTACTGGAGAAAGCACACTCTTCTTGGCATTGAGCCTCAACCCCAATTTCTTGATGTGAGCGAGAACGACATCTCGATGCCGAACCGCCTGAGACCGTGATTGAGCTAAAATCAACCAATCGTCGATGTAGTTCAGAATGCGGACTGTAAGCGCAGAGGAGCTAGAGCCGCATCCATACATTTCGTGAACATTCGGGGTGACAGTGCTAGGCCGAACGGAAGAACCCGATACTGGTACGCTTCGCCCCCGAAAGCGAACCTCAGGAAGTTCCGATGTTGAGGAAGAATAGACACATGGAAGTAGGTGTCCTTCAGATCTATCGTGACAAACCAGTCCTCGGACCTGATTTGTGACACGATCTGTTTGAGAGTGAGCATCTTGAACTTGAGCTTTCCTACAGTGCGATTTAAAAGACGCAGATCTAAAATCGGGCGCAACCCCCCGTCTTTCTTTGGAACAATGAAGTATCGGCTGTAATAACCTGACTCCCTGCTGGGAGGAGGAACCCGTTCTATAGCTCCTTTTTGAAGAAGAGTCATAACCTCCTGTTCCATAACCAGAGCCTGCTCGGGGCCCACCACAGTGGGAAGAACCCCTCTGAACCGAGGCAGACGAGACCTGAATTGTATAGCGTAACCTCTTTCGATCGTGTGCAGGACCCACTGAGACACATTGGGAAGATTTTTCCACTCCACTAGAAAATCTACTAAGGGTACCAGCCTCTCGAGGCTTGCCTCTGGTTGAATATTCTGCGTGACAGACACAGCGCCCTGTAACGGCGCACCGGCAGGGAACAACTGGTCTGAGCACTCCAGAGCCCTCCTTGGAGGGGGCGAGCGTCCCTCGGGAAAACACTCGCCGGGCCCTTCTACGCCCTGTTTCGGCAGGGTTAGTAGAACAGACCCCTGAGGGCACCGAGGGAGACAGGGCACCTTTAAAGGAGGTGAACACAAGTCTCTCTCGGTGGGGACCACCCTCAGAGCCCTGACGCTGAGAGCGTCAGGACCTTTTAGACGCGGCCTTCTTGGCGACAATGACTGTCCTCAGATCAGCCCTGCCCCGCGAAGGTCGCATCTGAGAGCGCCCCGTCTCGTCCCTCCAGTTTTTCTGCGGGGGGGCACGAGACGCGACGCTCTGTTTCTGCTGCGCTCTCTGCTTTGATGAGCTGCTCGACGGCTGGGACTGCCCTCGCTCAGCAGTCCCAGAAACTTTTATTTTGAGGGGGATAAATTTATGAAATGTAGCTGCCTGCTTCTTTTCTTCCTGAAACCTCTCAGTGACAGAATGTAGCGCATCACCGAAGAGGCCAGCAGGAGACACAGGGGCATTTAAAAGGAGAGATTTATCTTTCTCTTTCATGGACGTTTGGTTCAACCATAAATGCCTCTCCGTGGCCACCAGGGCTGATTCAAACACACACAGAGAGCTGCTGAAGTAACAGAAAGCTGTTTCGCTTGTGTTTTCAGGGGTGCTTTATAGTTTCCTGGTCGGTGACGTCACCCGCCTACTACATTCCGTCTCGCCATTGACTGATTTCATTCATGCTTCAGACGCACTACGCTGGAGGCGTTCCCACTGCGATTACACGCAGCGGTAGTCCCTGAAGGGGAACAATTGTTTTACAATTACCCTCATGTTGTTCCAAATCTTTACGCTGTTATTTTTTCCCTGGAACACATGAACTGTTTACATTGCAACACAATTGAAATAATAGTTAGTGATGTACAGTACATAATCTGTACATTTATTTTTATCTTGGTACGTTTTAGTTTGGGGGAAACAATGAAACATTTAGCTGAACTTTAGTTTTTACTAAACTAAAGACTAAAATTTGCTTAATATAATATTTTTGATTCATACAAAAATGTGAAAGGGGGTTCAAAAGGATGATTGACAAAAGTTAAAAAGAAGTTTGTAGTTCTGAACTGGATCCTCCTCCAAAGCGCTATGGATTGTGGGCAATATTAGCTGTTATAGTGAGCACGGATCCACACTTCGAAAATCCATCAGAAATAGAAGACCATACAGGGACTTCTGGCATACTCTTTTCAACATACTATGCTTTGGGACATACTTATTTTAATATCACATACTGTTAAGGATATACAGCGTGGACATTGAGTTGCAGGGTATCACTTGTTTCAAGTGATACCCTGCGTCGTCTTCTTCTGTGTTTTGATACAGAGATTCTGTACTCTTTCAGAAGATGCGTAATAGCGCCCCCTACCATATAATAGTGAAAAGACTAGTGAAGATAGCCTGAAATTTCAGTCAGTGGCTGGGAAAAAGTAAAGATATTTACTTCCAGTGGACTAGCCTACTTAAAAATGTAGATACTCAGAATAAGGAGCATATCTGTTTTCTTTATAAATCAATTGTGGCGAGTAGGACGAGGCCGCGAGGCCGGTGGCGTGATTGCTGAAGAGCGACACCTGTGAGACGCACCGGTCTCGTATCTCTCACGGAGGAGAGGAGGCACAAAAGGAGGAGCGACGACAGTGGAGATCGACAGAAGACCGGCCTGAACTTGTGTTGTGCTTTGTTTTATGGTGACAGCAGTCGTCCGTGAGGGGCTGCTGTCTTTTACTTTCGTTTTGTATTTGTTTTATTTTTGATATTAAAGTTGTTGAATGTTTGCTGGTTCCCGCCTCCTTCTTTCTATAACAACGAATCTTGATACATCAATATTTTCAAAACACAACTACAAGCCACGTATACTTAGAATACTTAATTATACTTTTAAGTATATCTCGGTCAAAAGATAGGTGCAAGTAGGCCAAATATACTTAAACCTTTCTGTCAGTATGTCAAGTATACTTAAGTGCAATTTTAAGTATATTTCTGAGAAGTATATAAAAAGTAGACTGAAAGTATACTTTCTTATTTTTAGTTTAAAAGAAGTATACTAATAGCACACTTGAATACATTTATTTTCCATTAGGAATGTCTCGTAAGCGATTGGGGTGTTTTGTTGTTGAATGTAAGAGTGAACATAGTTCACTAGTCCTGACATCAGAGCCGCTAGTGTTGCCAAAAGTATCGACTTCGAAACCAAGGCGTTACTGAAATTGAAAAAATGTGACGAAACCAGCATTTCCCGCTAGCATTTTTAGCGCTGTTGAACGGATTCTAAACACCTCTGATTGGCCATTGCATTCACACGCTCAACATATGTCTGATTGGCTACAATAATCAACACTTCAAAAACATGTTGTAAATAGACATCTTACACAGCGCTTAGATACACACAAGAGCGTTTAAAAGCAGGCATCTATCAGCGGATCCCTAATATATCCATTGATAGACGGATCCCCTGGTAGACAGATGTGCTGATAGACACCTGCTTTCAAACATTCCCGTGTGTATCTGTGTAAGCGCTCGGTGAAGACAACATGTTTTTGAAGCGTTGATCATTGTAGCCAATCAGAGCACCTAAACACAATGGCCAATCAGAGGTGTTTAAGAATCCATTCAACAGCGCTCAAATTGCTACTATATTAAAAATGTCACTATGTTATTTATTGTTTTGATCAAATAAATGCAGCCTTGTGAGCATAAGATACTTCTTTCAAAAACATTTTTAAAAATCTTAATTATTTATGTAAAGACTACCCATTGGCCCAAAGATGGAGTCCAATGGTCTGGGCGAAGGTATAATGCATATGTCTTTCCAGCGCTCCAATGAAGTTCACTTATTTTATTGGAATTTAGTTTTAATATTACTTAACTACACTTAATCTGACTTCAATTTCAAATGATAATCAAATTTAGATTGTGTTTCTTATTAGAAAATAATCATAAATATGATTTGAATATCCCCCTCCTTGAACTGCCACCTTACCGTGGTGGAGGGGTTTGAGTACCCGAATGAACCTAGGAGCTATGTTGTCTGGGGCTATATGCCCCTGGTAGGGTCTCCCAAGGCAAACAGGTCCTAGGCGACGGGTCAGACTAAGAGCGGTTCAAAACCCCTTATGATGCCCAAAAAAAGGAGGACCGTGACGTCGCCCGGTATGGCGCAGGAGTGACGTGGGGCCACCCTCCCGTGGACCCACCACCTGCAGGAGGGACCGTAAGGGGCCGGTGCTAAGTGGATCGGGCGGCAGTCGAAGGCGGGAGCCTAGACAACCCGATCCCTGGACGCGGAATCTAGCTCTAGGGACATGGAATGTCACCTCTCTGGCGGGGAAGGAGCCTGAGCTTGTGCGTGAGGTTCAGAGATTCCGACTAGAGATAGTTGGGATCACCTCTACGCACGGCTTGGGCTCTGGAACCACACTCCTCGAGAGAGGATGGACTCTTCACCACTCTGGAGTTGCCCATGGTGAGAGGCGGCGGGCTGGTGTGGGTTTGCTTATAGCCCCCCTGCTCAGCCGCCATGTGTTGGAGTTCACCCCGGTGAACGAGAGGGTCGCTTCCCTACGCCTTCGGGTCGGGGATAGGTCTCTCACTGTCGTTTGTGCTTACGGGCCGAACGGCAGTGCAGAGTACCCGGCCTTCTTGGAGTCTCTGGGAGGGGTGCTGGAAAGTGCTCCGACTGGGGACTCCATCGTTTTACTGGGGGACTTCAACGCCCACGTGGGCAGCGACAGTGACACCTGGAGGGGCGTGATTGGGAAGAACGGCCCCCCTGATCTGAACCCGAGTGGTGTTCTGTTATTGGACTTCTGTGCTAGTTACAGCTTGTCCATAACGAACACCATGTTCAAGCATAAGGGTGTCCATCAGTGCACATGGCACCAGAACACCCTAGGCCGGAGGTCGATGATCGACTTTGTGGTCGTTTCATCCGACCTCCGGCCGTATGTCTTGGACACTCGGGCGAAGAGAGGGGCGGAGCTGTCAACTGATCACCACCTGGTGGTGAGTTGGATCCGATGGTGGGGGAGGAAGCTGGACAGACTCGGCAGACCCAAACGTACTGTGAGGGTCTGTTGGGAACATTTGGCCGAATCTCCTGTCAGAGAGATCTTCAACTCCCACCTCCGGCAGAGCTTCGACCAGATCCCGAGGGAGTCTGGAGATATTGAGTCCGAGTGGACCATGTTCTCCACCTCCATTGTCAACGCGGCCACTCGGAGCTGTGGCCGTAAGGTCTCCGGTGCCTGTCGAGGCGGCAATCCCCGAACCCGGTGGTGGACACCGGAAGTAAGGGATGCCGTCAAGCTGAAGAAGGAGTCCTATCGGGCCTGGCTGGCTTGTGGGACTCCTGAGGCAGCTGATGGGTACCGACGGGCCAAGCGGACTGCAGCCCGGGTGGTTGTGGAGGCAAAAACTCGGGCCTGGGAGGAGTTCGGTGAGGCCATGGAGAAGGACTATCGGTCGGCCTCGAAGAGATTCTGGCAAACCGTCCGGCGCCTCAGGAGGGGGAAGCAGTGCCCTACCAACGCTGTTTACAGTGGAGGTGGGCAGCTGTTGACCTCGACTGGGGACATCACCGGACGGTGGAAGGAATACTTCGAGGATCTCCTCAATCCCGCCGTCACGTCTTCCATTGAGGAAGCAGAGGCTGAGGGCTCGGAGGCGGACTCGTCCATCACCCAAGCTGAAGTCACCGAGGTAGTCAAGAAACTCCTCGGTGGCAAGGCACCGGGGGTGGATGAGATCCGCCCTGAGTACCTCAAGTCTCTGGATGTTGTGGGGCTGTCTTGGCTGACACGCCTCTGCAACATCGCGTGGCGGTTGGGGACAGTACCTTTGGACTGGCAGACCGGGGTGGTGGTCCCTCTTTTCAAGAAGGGGATCGGAGGGTGTGCTCCAACTATAGGGGGATCACACTTCTCAGCCTCCCTGGGAAAGTCTATGCCAGGGTACTGGAGAGGAGAATCCGGCCGATAGTAGAACCTTGGATTCAGGAGGAACAGTGTGGTTTTCGTCCCGGTCGTGGAACACTGGACCAGCTCTATACCCTCTACAGGGTGCTGGAGGGCTCATGGGAGTTTGCCCAACCAATCTACATGTGCTTTGTGGATTTGGAGAAGGCATTCGACTGTGTCCCACGCGGCGGCCTGTGGAGGGTGCTCCGGGAGTATGGGGTCCGGGGCCCTTTGCTAAGGGCTATCCGGTCCCTGTACGACCGGAGCAGGAGCTTGGTTCGTATTGCCAGCAGTAAGTCAGACTTGTTCCCGGTGCGTGTTGGACTCCGGCAGGGCTGCCCTTTGTCGCCGGTTCTGTTCATAATTTTTATGGACAGAATTTCTAGGCGCAGCCAGGGGCCGGAGGGGGTCGGGTTTGGGGACCACACGATTTCATCTCTGCTCTTTGCGGATGATGTTGTCGTGTTGGCCTCATCAGACCAGGACCTCCAGCATGCACTGGGACGGTTTGCAGCCGAGTGTGAAGCGGCTGGGATGAAAATCAGCACCTCCAAGTCCGAGGCCATGGTTCTCAGTCGGAAAAGGGTGGCTTGCTCGCTTCAGGTTGGTGGAGAGCTCCTGCCTCAAGTGGAGGAGTTCAAGTATCTTGGGGTCTTGTTCACGAGTGAGGGAAGGATGGAACGGGAGATTGACAGGCGGATCGGTGCAGCTTCTGCAGTAATGCGGTCCCTGTACCGGTCTGTCGTGGTAAAGAAGGAGCTGAGCCGCAAGGTGAAGCTCTCGATTTACCAGTCAATCTACGTTCCTACTCTCACCTATGGTCATGAGCTGTGGGTCATGACCGAAAGGACAAGATCCCGGATACAAGCGGCCGAAATGATCTTTCTCCGCAGGGTGGCTGGGCGATCCCTTAGAGATAGGGTGAGAAACTCGGTCACTCGGGAGGAGCTCAGAGTAGAGCTGCTCCTCCACATCGAGAGGGGTCAGTTGAGGTGGCTCGGGCATCTTTTCCGGATGCCTCCTGGACGCCTTCCCGGGAAGGTGTTCCGGGCATGTCCCACCGGGAGGAGACCCCGGGGAAGACCTAGGACACGCTGGAGAGACTATGTCTCCCGGCTGGCCTGGGAACGCCTCGGTGTCCCCCCGGAAGAGCTGGAGGAAGTGTCTAGGGAGAGGGAAGTCTGGGCATCCCTGCTTAGACTGCTGCCCCCGCGACCCGGCCCCGGATAAGCGGTAGAAGATGGATGGATGGATGGATTGATTATGAATTAATTTTGGTCTTTGATTATTCTGGGTATCCCATATTTTTAATTATTCATTCATTAAGGACCCGGTGTTGCTTTGAGACGTCACGACGCGAATGTGCGCTCACGATCACAAACGTAGCCAGTTCTGAAATTGTCAGAGGATGCAGTGCAAACTATTTTACCCTTAAGCGGTCGCCCATGCTTTCCAAAAGGTGTAATGTTTTGTAATAGTCGCAAGATGCAACGTGCTAAGTCAGTGATACTTTAATGATGTGCCCCATGCTCCATTCATAAGTGCCTTCGGTTTGATCTATCCTGGACAATAGCTGTGTCTCAATGTGAAGGCTGCATCCTTCGAAGGCCACGTACTTCAAATGATGCAGCCTATGCGTCCTCCGAACAACGCACCATGTAGCCTTCGTAGGATTTCCTAATTGCGCAGCCAGGTGTTCCCGATTACCGCTCCAGGCGCCAAGCAACGGTGCGAGAGTATGCTGCCATCCTGATAATTAATTTGATATAATTGAGTAAACAGCTATGGAGCCAGAATTGGCTATTGTCAGTTTTATGTTTTATATTTTACTGGAGGACATGGTACGGATGTTTCAGGTCATGTACTTTCGGCTTAGCCGATCGATTCAAATGTTCATTTATATCTTACCTTGATGTGATTTTGTAGGCTAGTGTATTATTTTTATTATGCACATAAATAAACCATGGTAAATATATTTACACAGGTTTTCAACCCTATTTGAATATAAAACCCAGTTGAGTACACTGTAAAGAGGTTGCTGTAAATTTTACAGTAACTTACTGGCAGCTGGATGCCAGTAAGTTACTGTAAAATGTTTTACAGTATTATTACTGTATTTTCACTTACAGTATACTGTATCATTTACTGTACTTGCATTTACAGTATTATTACCGTATTTTCATTTACAGTATTAGTATTGAGTTTTTTTTTTTTTTTTTTTTTAATTTATGTTTACCCCACCCCCCAAAAAATCACAATAACTCACAAACATTTGTCCTTATAATATTCTTTTTAATCGTTGAACATTTTGTTTTAGAAGTACAAATTACAAATCTTGACCTTTAGGAGCCACTAGCTGAAGAAAAAAAAAGGCAACATCTCCAAAGTCCATAGAATTAATCTCCTGGTGATCATTTGTATCTGTAGCATGGCAAAAACGTACACACACTGAAAAGCAAAACAGGCCTTAAAACAATAAAATACAGTCAAAGTCAGTGTTGTGTTGTTACATTTCAGTAATTTTGCCAGTCAAAGTTGACAAGCTCTCTGATGAGAAACACTGAGGGTTTCAGGCTGATGCTTTTCTTTGGACCTTTCCAGATTTCCATCTGATCTGTGCCTTTGGTGTTTGGTGCCATCAGGGTTGACTCTCAGAATGAACCTGCAAACACAAGCAGGGAAAAATATATAATTTTTTCAGACCGGTGTTGGCAGAATTTTCCCTAACCCGCCACCTTGATGCTGCATGTACTTTGGCGTTAATAAAAGCACTACATCTGATTCTGAATCCACCTACAGTAGTGGTGGGGGAAAAATCTATTCTGTTCAGTGTCGCGATATTTTGCGCACGCAATTATATTGATACAGTAGCGCAAAGTATTCCAATATAGGTTATAAGGCTGTGACGGTGGCAGTTTTTTTTACCACTGCGGTGGTAATGGACCAACTACCTGCAGTGGTTGGGGGGTTATTATGAAAATTGAAATACATTTTTTTTGTTTATTCGAGCAAAAAAGTCTTTATTTGAGCAATTCCGTCAAAGAAGTAGTGTTGCACGGTGTACCGATACTTCAAAAGTATCGCGATACTCGGAAATTAAAAACGTCACGATACCTACATTTATCAGTATCGATACAAAAAAAAAAAAAAAAACGCCTCCCTATGGACGTCTGTGTTTTTTTCCTGACGCACGCAGCAAAGAACCTGCCGCTGTCAGTGTCATGTGACAAAACACTACAGCGAGATGGCTGCACGTGCGAGCACAAGTGGTCCACGACTCGTAGAAAAAGATGACGCGAGGAGTGACATATGGAAGTACGTTGCCTACCTTGCTCTGTATCGATTAGTATCGATACTTCTAAGAATGACCGCGTTCCAGATTTGTAAGGCCGGCGACACACTGGCTGCGTGTCGTGTCCGTTTTTATTTCGGCTCCCATGTTAACTGCCTGCGTGACACACGCGTCTGGGCGCAGCTCGAGACAAGCGGAAAACGCGTGCATGCTAGAAATAGAGCCGACGCCTATTTTTCACGCGTCACGCAAGCGTGTTGGAAGCGTTTACAGGCAAAACAGAATAGGAAAAGGTGTTTCTATGTCATTTTGACACAAATACATATTAATGAATGACATTTTGATGTTTGAAAGTTTTGACATAAATACAATATAAATGTAATTTAAAAAAATATTATCGATTTTCAAATATTGCACCTCTCAATACAGAACGAATTATTCTGTAGCCTATTTTGCCGTCAACACTGCCGACGTTGTCTTTGCTGCTATATATTTATGTTTAACATGAAGTATAGGCCTTCCACAACTCTCTCCCCACATGTCAAATATATCACCAATGAGGCTTATCATATGTTACCAATATTAAACATTGTTTAATATAATCGCTGTTCATATTTTTATTCAAAGCTCAGAATCAAGATAAAGCTCTTATGTTTCTTATGATAAATAAGATAATGCTGCTAAATTTATAAAATATTTCATATTTTGTTCAAATGTTTAATATATCTGCTGTTCACATGTTCATTTATTAGTGTGTTATATGATTAGAATGTTGTCCCGGTTTTAAAATAAAGCACAGCAATGATATTTGAGAGTGTTTCTCCCTTTTCAGGAAAAGTATCGAAAAAGTATCGAAATCGCAATACTTGACTTGGTATCGGTATCGAAACATTAATTTTGGTATCGTGACAACACTACAAAGAAGCAACACAAAGCCTGTAAAGCATTCAAATACATATCAGTAAATATTAGAAACTTACATAATAGAAAAGTTAAATCTATTTAAAAAAGAAAAAAAACTTTCGTTTAATACTTCCACACAAAGACACGTGATTCCACATGAAGCCATACCGCTCTGTGCTTTCAGAGGGATGACACGAGGAGGAAAGAGACCATCGATCTATTTTCTGATATCTTCATGTTTTCTACTTGTTGTAAAAGGTATGAAAAGTGAATTTAATTTTCCACAAGGGCAAGACATTTAAGCTATGTTTGAAATTGCGCTACCAAAGAGAGCGAAACTAAAAATCAAATAAACTTGACGCGCCGTACATGTCTAATAACAAGCAAAAACTGTGTTGAAATGAATCTGACGTGCAAGTAAAAATGTAGGCTATCTGTCCTACAACGTTTTTCTACTTTACCACAGTAAAGAATGTGAATGTAATAGGCCTAAATAAAAGCGAACCAAGGAAGAAACGTTTATAATCCCCTTCGAAAATCGAGACGTAAGTGAAGATTGTGGGAAAAAAACAAGGTATTACATGCAGGGATGAGTCCGAATTTTTGGATATTCGATTAGTTTATTTAATTATAGAATTATAGTATATCGAATAGGTTGTGTAATTATTCTCTAAAATAAAATCTCCATGTTTTTGGTGCTAATGCGGTGGTGACGCGTTCATATAATTACGTTCTGTAATAAGGTCCTGTGTCCTGAATGTTCAAGGACAAAGTTTTTGCACTAGCCTCCAGTAAATGTGTAGAAGATGTTCACAGATTTAATGTGACATTTGAAGTGAGTTGAGCAGTCTTATTTTTTGTAATGTCTTTGAATAATATGGGGGACATGAATCGCAATATATCGCAGAATCGAATCGCAATACTTGCTGTATCGCAATGTTAGGAAGCGCAATAATATCGAAATTGTGGCCCAAATATCGCAATACTATCGAATCATCAAATTTTTGCCGCTTTCCACCCCTAACCTACAGGGATGGTATTACCCCATAATACATTACATTAAAATCATTAAAGCCTCATTCTTTTTCACTACATTCCTGTAGCTTAGATTTCCAGGGAATGGATAATTTAAATTAAACTTAATACAATGTAAGTTGCTTTGGATAAAAGTGACTTCCAAATGCATGCATGTAAATGTAATGTAATGTAAAAAAATATATATGTATATATATATTTTGGTTTACCTGATTCTGCATTCGACAAAATAGACAGCTAATGCTGAAGAGTCGTCTGTTAGCAGTTGTAACTGGATGATGATTCTGCCCTTCATTGTCAGCATCCATGTTTTTGCTTTGAGAACAGACTCTCCTGAAACAGACAAAGTCACAGCAGCCTTTTAGTGTTATAGTTTACAGAAAAAACTAAAATACAATAAGTTAACAGAACTTATTACTAACAACAATAACATGTAGGGTGAAGATGAGGTAAGATATGATGTTGTATGGTGTTTATAGTTTTTAATCAATTAAACAACATTAAAAATATTAGTTAGCAAAACTTTGCTATATTGATAATGGTATATTGCTAACCCTTTCCTCCTCCTTCTCCTCTTCCTCCTCCAACGTCAAACCGTTTTGTGTATTAGTGGAGAGCGTCAGCAGTGATGTACAGTCCGGAGGGAATGGCCGCTGCAAATTCAAAATAAAGAACAGAAAAGAACATGTTTGCCTGCTTAACTAATGCATACTTCAGCTAATTTAGTTGATGTCATCTTACTCACCTGTAGATGTTATCACCATTACGAAGTCAATCACAAAAAAGACTCCAAAATACACCTCCGACATTTCAGACGACATAATTCAGACCACAAACTTGAAAATAAAACAAAAGATGAAATTAACAATGGTGTTGGATAAAGGGTTAGTTTACTCAAAATTGTAAATTCTGTCACCATTTACTCACCCTCAACTTGTTCATAACTTCCATTAAATTATTTGATGTGCAGTATACAAAAGAAGATATTTTAAAGAACATGAGCAACCAAACAGTATGGTCACCATTGACATCCAAAGTATTTTTTCTATTATAGAAGTCCATGCGGACCAGCCACTATTTACCAACATTATTCAAAATATCTTATTTTATGTTCAGACGAAAGAACTTCATGCAGGTTTAGAACACGTTGTGGGCGAGTAAATGATGACATACATAATTTTCTGTTTAAGGTGTACTACGTTATCCCTTTAACTTAGTTTTACTCAGTATTTACGTTGTACATCTGCCAAAAAGTTGTGAAAGAGGAGACAGAACATACCAAAGTTATTATGCTTCTCTGTTTAATAAGTTTACTTCGGCTAATTTAGGTGAAGTTGACCATAACGTTACATACCAGTTGATGTTATCACAATGAAAAGGCTCCAACACACTCCATCGTTGCAGATGGCATTATCCAGATCACAAACCTGAAAATAAATCATATAGTCCTACGTGAAAATATTGTTTAAAACCCGCACTTTAACAAGGGTTTCGTCTATCTCACTTTACCTCAGTATTTCACGTTGAGTTCGCTGTTAGGCGCTCGGTTAATGTTACCGACGACTCCGCCCGCCTGATGAGCTAACTTGCGTTAAAGAGGCAGAGGAACACACAACCATTATTTTTTGTAGTTTTAACTAAAGAATATTTCGGCTAATATAGGTGAACTTAACTTACTCACCAGTTAATATTATCACCGTGACAGCGACCCGGCCGACAGACAGGAAAAAAGACAGCTAATAAAGGCACCAAAAAACCATTCTGACGACAGTCAGGAAAAAAAGGCACTAAAACCATTCAGACGAAAACAAAACGATACATCATGTTAGTTTGCTGTTAACATAAGTAAAAACATTTGAAAATGTTTGTTTTACATAAAATAGAAATTATATACTAACCTTTTTGGTGAGTTACATGATCTTTTGTCCGTGCATTAACTGCCACTTCACCCCTCAAAAAAACACTTGAAAAGAAATCCCTCTTGCCATTGGTCAGTTTTTCGCGGGCAAGTTCACTACTGTAAATTGATTTACAGTAGTGAAGAATTACAGTAGTGACCCTATATTTTCCCATAATCCTTTGCTGTTTACAGTAACATACTGTATACATATTTTACAGTATCTTACTGTACATATTACAGTAAAATACTGTTCAAATTACAGAAATCCGTTACAGTGTATAAAAAGTCCAGTGCGAATGTTACTCCCGCTCATCATCGGCAGCTGTCAGTCACTGTTGCTAGGCGACAAGAACAATCCTCCGTAGGCTAGACCCGTCCAAGCGCTTCAGATGCGCCCTTTGAAATGGGACAGAGCTGTAGTTAGCAACAATTTGTTAATATTGTGACAATAGGCCTACATTTTGTTACTTTAATTTTCAAAATAACCAGTGGTGATATGTAAGGAACTACATACTTCATTAATACTCGAAGTAATTTTCCCACACAGGACAGCAACACTACAAAATTTTTATTTTACAATATGATGCATTGGTTTACATTAAACTACACAAAAGTATATAGTTTAAATGTATCAACCTTGAAAATATTCAGAAGTAAAATGCAACATATGCAGTAATATAAAAGCAGAACCATCATAAAAACCCTGACATGGTTTTTTTCATGCAGAATTCCTTTACTTTTACTCTTGATACCTTAAGGACATTAGAGTATGCAAGATAATTTTGCTTATCTAAGGTTTGAAATATATGACTAGTAGTTTTTCCCCAATGTGGTATTAGTGGTTATTAAAAGTACTTTAGTGTAATAAAGTATCTCAATATTTATTCCATGAGTCAGCCCTGCAAACCTGTTGGTAGACAACTTAGTGGATAGTGAAAATATGCAGTCAAACACTCTGGAGACCATCCCAGATGATGTCCCACCAGCAGAAGCCTTACCAGGGTCTCTGTTGTGGAGCCCATCCCGGTCCAGCAGCACACCAGGGTCTCCCACTCAGCTGAATAAAAGTCTACATCATTTTTTCTTATTTTATGTACTGTAAATTTAAATGTTTATGTTGATTTTGATATGTTTAACGTATGTTGTAAATAGTTGGGGGGAAAAGGTATAGAAGAATTTGTTTCATGTAGAAATTATGACTGTCATTACAAAAATAACAATGAATTCTCTTTTATTTACACATTTAAAGTTGCATAAAAATAAATAAATGTACAGAATTTTTTTTTCCTTTTAAAAAATATAAGTGAAAAAAAGTTAAACAAGAATATATACTGTATATATATATTTTTTTCTCAATCATTCTTTCAAGAAGAGAAAACAGCCTGTCCATTCTCTCCCTACTCTCCTGTGCTCTCCTCGCCTCTGCAGTCCCATGTCTTCTCTAATCAAGTCCAAAAACTCGTCCTCTCTGTCTCGCTTTCTTCATGGTGCTGATGCTGGTGCTGATGCTGGTGTTGGCCCTGGCTCCTCCTCCTCTTGGTCACACACTGCTGAACTCGGCCCTGGTGTATCCTCAGGGATTGAGGCAATGAGGACAGGAGGTTGGTGTAATGCCTCTGTCCCAACACCTCATCCATGAGGACAAACCAGGGTCAAGTTTCAGCAGTGGGTTTCCCACTCACACACTCTCCTGTCCCAGGACACGTGCAATCCTAAGGCAGAGCAAATTAACCATGGCTTGTTAACAACAGCACAATACATTTCAGCAAAGATGTGACCTCAACTTTCTTACTTTGTATTTTTTAAATCATATTCATATTCAGAAATCATATTTATGAATACTCAAATTTGGTTAAAACCTTTGTAGACATAGCTTGCATGACAGCACTACAAAAACACATAAAAGTCAAACCCCGTTGCCTTATCTACTGCTTTTCTTATGTTTGTGGGCTTTATAGGGTGAGTGATATTTCTTATTTACACAAGTTAGACAGACTAGTGCAAATATTACAATACATTTTAATTAAATTTATTTAGTTTATTTATTTTTTAATTACAATTTAATAAATTGGGCTGTCTGCTCCTTGCTCCCTGAAACAATTATTAAACTAACATTAGCACAAGTTTTGCCTCAGACCACCTGACAAATGAAGCCACGCAATGGTGACGAAGGAGTTAAGATGAAGTTTATAAGAAAGAAAAACTTGTGGCTTTTAACTGTGGTTTCGCTAGCTATTTGAGTAAATGAAAACATAATACTTACATTTAAATGTGAATTTGCCGTCCACCGGTGCGCGATGACTTATGGGGTAGAATAGGGTAAGATAGTCCACTAAGCGTCCATTTATGTATCCTTCCTTTCACGGGGAAACGAAGGGTGCATTTGGCGTCGCTTTAGCCTTCGTCGCGCAGCGATGACGCAACCGGCCTTCGAATACGGACTTCGGAGGATGCAGAATTGAATTGGGACAGCCTTCATCGCGCCGCGGTGACGCAATCGGCCTTCAAATGCGACCTCCGAAGTGTGCCGCCTTTAAATTGGGACGTTCTTCGTGGCGCCGCTGTGACGTTTAGTCGCGCCGCTGTGACGCAATCGACCTTCAAATACGGACTTCGGAGGATGCAGTCTTCACATTGGGACACAGCTAGAGATTGTCATGATCCTGGTTTTCTTCTCTTACACTCTTCCTCCCTCTTCTGGTCACACTCATTATTACATCATTTTACGCACACACATTCACATTCATTATCTCACTCGCTCTCAGCTGTTTCTCATCACCTCATCTCTTCACTCTCTCTCCTCACCTGTTTCCCACCTTCTCTGATTAGACTCTCTATTTCTAGGCTTTCCTTTCTTTTGTTCTTTGTCAGATTATTGCCGAATGTTACGTACCTGTTTGCCTGCTATTCCAACCTCTGTCTTGTCGAGTCCTGTCTGGTGCGTGTTCTTTACTGACAACATTATTACCTCGCCTCTGCTTTGTTCAACCTCCAGCTAACGTGAGTGATCAACGGTTTGGCGTTCCCGTGCTCTCTCTACGGACCCAACCTTTCTCTCACCCTCCGGGATTCCCCGTTGCCGACCCTGACGGCGCATTTCTGTTCCATTATTACTGAGAGACTTTCTGTTTCCTTTGGCTGAGTATTTCTTCTGTTGAATTGAAGACTGAAAGACTTTCTGTTGGATTTACATGCCTAGCGGCCACCTGTGTTATTTTGCCTCAACTGTTTTTCAACTATTAAATATTGTCAAATCGCCTTCTGCTTTTGGGTCCTCTCTCCTTACACGTGACAGAGATTTGCGGGAACATCAGACTACACAATTATCTACTATGAATAATGATTTCAAGATGTAACATTTATTTGTCAGGTAAAAATGTATCATGCCAATTACACAAGTGATTAAAAGCAAATTCAGAGATAATAAATACATGACATCAATTACTCAAAGACGACTCTAAAAGTAAGCAATGCATTCCTGACAGAGACACACAGGGGTGTGTGAGTGTGTTCCAAGTGTAAGACTTGAGAAAACACTGACACAGCACTGCATGGGGGGTTTTCCTGGTTACAGGTTCCCAAAGACTGCTCTGTCACCTACCCTTAAATACCCAGACCAGAATCAATATTTTTTTAGAGTTGTTTTGGGTCAATTAATGTACCCCAGGGGGTAGCACCTGGTTTCGGGGGAGTGTCACGGTTGGTAGATCCACTGTCTCATTCTAGTCTTGTGTGTTTGGGTGTGTGAGTTGTCTCGTTACGCTGATTGTATTATGTGGGCGTTACCGCTGATTATCAGTGATCAGCGGCAGCTGCATGTCATCTCACCAGCCTATTTAATGCCCTGTCTTTCATCTCATGTTGTCAGATCGTTGTTGAAGTTTCCCATGTTCGTGCCTGTTCCTGTTTTCCTCTTGTTTCCTGTTCACCGGATACCGGATTGCTTCACTCCCGTTCTCACCTCTGGTTCACCGTCATCTTCTTCAGTCACCTCAGGATCGTCCATCTCAGTCCCTGCGTCACGCTCTCCTGCTGTCTGTGTTCCTGGTCTGACCCTCTCTCTCGGAGTGACTGCCTGCCTATGCTGAGTTCTGCATTTATGCATCTGACTATTCTGAGTTTCCTGAGTGAACCATTGTTAATAAACATCATTGCACTTGCTATTGCTTCCGTCCTGTTTATCATTACAGGGAGAGGGGAGAATTATCAGATCATTATCAGACATCACCCAAAGAGGAGAACAGGATTCTCCTAAGTTCTCAATCTTTTTCATAATACCAATGACTGCAATGAAATTAAGACCATTTTACTCACCGCACTGAGACATTTAAAATGATACCAAACATGAAAAGGAAAAACAGTAGATTCATAAGATACATAATTGTGTGATATATAGACATTCTTAGTGAACTTTTGGTGACTTGACTCAGGGTGAGAGGAAGGGAGGAGGGAGAGGGGGATGCAGACATAAGGAAGAAGAAAGTTTGGACAAGACAATGCCCTGTGCTCTTTCTTTGTGATCTTCTGTCCAGGGTGCGTTTAATTGCGTTATTGCTTTATTGTAGGGTGAATTTTATCTCAGCTTTTGTTTTAGCAGGAAAATCAGTTCTTACATTTAAAACTTATGACCAGTAGGGGTGAATCGTCAAAGAACATACGTTGTTAAATAAAAGACTGAAGTACATAAAACACAATTTTTTATGAAAATGAATCTGTACTCACACGTGACATTGAGCTCAACTGCAGGAGAGATGTGAGTGTGTCCGTCTACAGCACAGCTATATCTGCCTGAATCCTCTCTTCTGACTGACTGCAGCAGGAGTTCATTGTTTCTGTCTCTTCTCTCAGTTAATGGCTGTGAGTTTCTGTACCAGATGAATGTTGCTCTGTCAGTCAGAGCGCAGCTGCTTTTACATCTCAGAGTGACTGAATCTCCCTCTGTCACTCTCTTAGGAGACTCCACCTGAAGATCTGAACACAACACACACATTATATCTAGTGCTGCTGTCATACACTGATTATTATTCAACATAATGCACAGAAGAAGAGATAAACCTCATCAAACTCACCTGTGATAGTAAAAGTCACTCCAGGTTTACCAATCCATTTTCCACCAGGTTTATCAGTGATGAATCTGAAATAGTACATGTCTTCATCCGTCAGTGTCACATGACTCAGTCTGACTGTGCAGTTCTGCTGTTTATCTCCCAGATACTGAAGCCTCTGACTGTATTCAGGGTCCTCAGACAGATCTGGAGGCTCGACAGGATCTGTTACCTCTGTTTTGGTCCAGAACACTTTCTTGATCTGATATCCAGTAGGGTATGTATAAGTGCATCTCATTATCACTGTTGAGTCCTTTAGTGCACAGATGTGTGAAGGACTGTAACTCACACCCCAATGAGCACTAGAAACCCCTGAAACACAGATTATAGGGATAGTTTACACACACACACACAAAAAAAAATTGTTTTACAATTACCCTCATGTTGTTCCAAATCTTTACACTGTTATTTTTTCCCTGGAACACATGAACTGTTTACATTACAACACAATTGAAATAATATTTAGTGATGTACAGTACATAACTTGTACATTTATTTTTTATCTTGGTACGTTTTAGTTTGTGGGAAACAATGAAACATTTAGCTGAACTTTAGTTTTTACTAAACTAAAGACTAAAATTTGCTTAATATTATATTTTTGATTCATACAAAAAATGTGAAAGGGGGTTCAAAAGGATGATTGACAAAAGTTAAAATGAACTCGTAGCTCACCGTGAAATGCGAGAATCATGAGCAGAAGTATCAGAGGAAGAGGAGGAGCCATTCTGACTGACATCACTGCAAGATCAACAATATAATCAGGCTTGATTCCAGAATCAGATCACTGAAGGCGCTTCTGAAATTAGTTGCAGTGCTCAAAGTGTGTAAGCAACGGCTCCTTGCACCACCGTAGCAATAGCATAATGTACATGGGAAACTTATGAGATTACAAGTCATAACTTCAACAAATAATTATGCAAAAGCATTCAAAAGTATTATTAGGGCATTTGTTGCTGACGTAGTAAAGGGGTAACAACCAGGATAATGAAAAATATTTATACTGTATAAATATTATTTTAATTCTCCTGGTTGTTACCCCTTTATTCCCCAAATTTACATATTGTTCCCTTATACTTACATGTAAATACTTTATAGGTACACTATAATTACCGAAAGTTACACTGTAAAATCGATTTAATTCCGCAGTACTTTCCGGGCTGTAATCTAAATCGTTATCGACATTTCCATAGCAACACCTACAACAAATGTACAGTGGCTTATTTCTGTTAAATGTAATGGTTTATTTCTGTTGAAATTTGTATAGTACATTACCTAGTAAACAAATATAACTTAAGAAAACTAAAACAATTAACTTCAGTCATACTCATTGCGACTGGTTTAGAAATGGTTAATTTAAACACACAAGCCCTTAACTTCCTCTTTTAAATCAAATTGAGCACCATCAACCGTACAAGCTGTTGACAAAATTAGTCTTGTGGGTTAAGATTATTAGAAGTAATGACACCATCTATGAAAAACAGCATATGTTGGTCTTCATAATAGGTTTATATTTAAAAAAAAACACACACAAAAAAACACATCTAATCATCACATAAAGATTTTAAAGTTTTAACCACAAGGATATTTACTCACGGTCACGGAGCTGGAAAAATCATATAAAATATTCAAATCAACAACAGTATATTATCTCCAAAAATCAGAACAATTAGTACAAATGTGTGTGAATACGTACAGTATTCACACAGACAAACTGGGTTTAGTTGTCACACGTTTACTCCAGTGAATATTTCTAAAGGTAAAGATTTCTTTTTAAAAGTCACTTTCTGTATAGAGACACAGCTTAAAGACTTGGGCATGGCCGGCGCTAGGGAGGGGCTAGCAGTTGCTTTAGCACCCCTGAGAAAGACCAAAGCACTTCCATAACACCCTCACACATTTTTTTTTTTTTTCTGGAAGCAATAATATACAGACTGGGTGTTATATAAGTTTATGATTATGCATGCATGACGTGGTTTGCAGCTACTGTCACACTTTTCGTAATGTTATAGCATGCAAACACACTAGAACTTTTGACCTTAAACCTTATAGTGACTGTGTGACAACTAGCCCCAGTCTCCCCTATAACATATTTGAATCTAAAGATTGATTAGTAAGTGATGCTCTTACCCGTTTCACCAACACTCCAATGACGAATGAACAGGCTGAAACCAGCATTGGGTTTTTGTGGTCAGCATGTTATACTTAATAAGAGGATATGAAACTTCATAGTGCTGATACCGGAAGCAAAGTTTAAACAGTGACATAGCAACATCAGAGGCAACATTAGACTAAAGTAATAAAACAAAAGTTAACTTTATGTCAGTCCATAGAGAGGCTCATGAGCATGTTTTTAAACATGCATATTTAACCTGTTTCTATAGGACCAAGAAAATAATTGCTTGATTGTGCGTTCACTGTAAAAAAGAATACATTGATGTTATTGATATCTAATCAATAAAATTGAGGCAACAGATTACAAGCAATATTATTAATTAAATTTAACAAATTAGAATTGAGTAATAATTAATCAAATTAATTCTTTAAAAGTTAACCATTTAAAATGAGTAAAATTTACAAAATATCTTTTATTGCCAACATTGAAGACACCTGGTGTTAACAAGCAGAATCACTGAAGGAGAAAACCATAATTAAAGTCACCATTATGATGATCAGTGTGTGTTTTAGTTGGGCTCTTGACCCTTAAATTATTAACTTTAAGTTTTGTTTGGCTGCTGTACATGAGTTATAACAGCCAGATGAACAAAGGGAAAAGGTGATCTGATGGTGTTGGTTGTGCTTTAACATAATCATTATTTCACAATCATTTGACCTGAATCACTGAACTCATATAGAATCCAATATAGTTAGATTAACTTTATTAATTAGACAAATGTCAAACATCACAGTATATCTTAACTAATTAAATGAAAAGCTATGTGGTTTAAATAATTTATCTCAAAACTCACTTTCATGTTTGAAGGCCTTCTGTTTGTGTTCCGATGTGGATTCTGATCACCGTATAAGGCAGAAATTTTTATATGCGATGCAAAAGACTATGCTAACCATTAACATAGTAAATATGAACGCTTGAAGAAATCAGACAAATCTTAATGGCTATCACAATCATGTTTTTATTTTATCTGTCAGTAGCCTACGTCTCGTCTCTTTATACCGGACTATCATGAAATAAAGCAACTTTTTTTTTTTTGGCAGCTTCCTCTGTTTCTCTGACTGAAAATATAACTGTACTGGGAGAGAGTGCTAAAGCTCCTCAGGTCGTATTTTTGGTGGCATATATTTGTAGAAATGATCATTCTTTCTAAATGTGATGTAAATATATAGCGCCATACACACGCTCTAAAGCACTCATTCAAAACAGAAAGTTGCATGGCCATGTACCTTTTTTTAATTTAATGTGTTCTTTAAAAAGGAATAAAGATAAATCTTTTAATAAACTGCTATGTATTATCGGGCATGATTTACTCACACAAGTCCTTTAATAAAGCAACAGCTCACAGTGGTAAACTCATTTATTAATGAACATAAACCATTACTTTCTACAAAAGCAATGAGAAACATCACTTCCCTGCAGAATGGAAACTCTAAAAGTGTGTTCACACACAAAGTTCTTCATTTTCATTGTTAGTTGTGATGTGGACGTGTCCAATGATGCAACAAAAGCGGAACGCGGCTTGTGGGGACTGGGACGGTTTTGTGCCGAATTTCAACCCCCACCAAATTATTACCCCCCTAGCCTAGCATTGGTAGGTTTAGGATTAGTCGTGGGGAGGGGTTATGATTAGGGGTGGGGTTAGGATTAGCCAATCAGGTACTGACTTCAACGAGGGGGGTAATAATTTGGCAGGGGGTCAAAATTCAGCACAACACCAGCAAGCGAAGCAAAGCGCTTTAGAGGCACGGCGTTTTAAAACAAACGGCAGCTAAAAGTGCTCTTTTAGAGAAATAGGCTCTGTTATTCTGATATTGTCATTCTCAGCCGCCGAATGTCAGCAGAATGCACCGAAATTTGCCTTTATATTACTGGCCGGATAGCTCGGCGAGCTCTGGCGGGCTTTCACGCCATAGGTTTGTTCCTCTCCGCGGAGCATCCTTTGGTACGAGTGAACCGTATCGATAGGGAACAAGGAGAAGGACTTACAGCACAAAACAAGAAATTTTAAGTCAGTAAAACATTAGTACATAGCAACATTGTGTCGGCCCAGATCCGGCCCACATCTGGCACACGTGGAAAGATGATCTGGCCCACATGCAGCGTGGAATTACGGCACTTGGGTGGGCCACTCCTGTTTGCCAGATCTGGGCCACAAGCAGGCCATAGCAATGCCACATCTCAGCCAAGAGCAAAGAAATAAACCAGAACTGGACCTTATCCACAAAATCTGTGTATATTAAATATGAAGTCATCTCAGCCTGTTAACAAAAAGAATCACTGAAAGAAAGAAGAGAACAGAAAAAAGAGACGAGCAGAAGCACAAGAACTACAGCTGACTTCAGCCACAGCCTCAGATGAAATCAACTGAAGAGAAAAGAAGACATTAAATCTGTGAAGATCTCAGCAGAGGAGGATTAAACAACTCCACAAACAGCATTACCAGCTTCACTTATTACTAACCAGACTGACTTTATTTCTGTCAGACGTCTACAGAAGTTTTTATTGAGAATTAACAGCGTTTTAACTCTAATGTGTTTCATTTGAAGTCACCATAACAGTGATTAGTGTTTCCATTAGTTGGGCTCTTAACTCTTATTATATCTTTTGTCTTTTTTGGCTGCTGTGACAGTGTGTTTGTCAAACACATTTGCAGCACCAAAGAAAGCTAAAGTGAAACGAGATCAGGTGATGATGGTTACCTGTTGATGGTTTTATAATCATCATGAATTAGACTGATTCACTGAGGTAATTTGAATCTAACAACTATGTTGTACCAATAATATATTCTCATCACAAACCCTGTGTTACTGCAGCGTGAGGTCCAGCAATATTATAACAATCAGTTAGAAGATTTTAACAAACATGAAAAATGAATCCACTGTGACACACAGAGATATCAAAAATCAGCACATGAATCTCAACAAGGGTGACAATATATATATATATTTTTTAGATAAACAGATTAATTCATAACATCACTGAAAAGCTACTAAATGTCACAAAAAAAACAACAGCAAAAAATAAAAGCACATATTTAGAATTAAAATAATAGGACAATTCAGCTGCATAATTTATTCATGTTGCAATGCATGCTGGGAGTTTTGTACAATGATGGTACCCAGCATGCATTGCAGCAAGGTACTTTAGATTGTCACCATTGTTGAGATTCATACGTTGATTATTGATGTCTGTGTTTGTCATCGAACAGTAATTTTTCGTGTTTATGTTTGTTAAAATCTTCTAACTGATTGTTATAATATTGCTGGACCTCACGCTGCAGTAACACAGGGTTTGTGATGAGAATATATTAATAGTACAACACAATTATCTCAGTGAAACAGGTTATTTCATGATGATTATAAAACCATCATCACCTGATCTCATTTCACTTTAGCTTTCTTTGCTGCTGCAAATGTGTTTGACAAACACACTGTCACAGCAGCAAAAAAAGATAAAAGATATAATACGAGTTAAGAGCCCAACTAATGGAAACACTAATCACTGTTATGGTGACTTCAAATGAAACACATTAGAGTTAAACCTCTGTTAATTCTCAATAAAAACTTCTGTAGACTTCTGACAGAAATAAAGTCAGTCTGGTTAGTAATAAGTGAAGCTGGTAATGCTGTTTGTGGAGTTGTTTAATCCTCCTCTGCTGAGATCTTCACAGATTTAATGTCTTCTTTTCTCTTCAGTTGATTTCATCTGAGGCTGTGGCTGAAGTCAGTTGTAGTTCTTGTGTTTCTGCTCGTCTCTTTTTTCTGTTCTCTTCTTTCTTTCAGTGATTCTTTTTTTTAACAGGCTGAGATGACTTCATATTTAATATACACAGATTTTGTGGCTCAGATAAGGTCCAGTTCTGGTTTATTTCTTTGCTCTTGGCTGACATGTGGCATTGCTATGGCCTGCTTGTGGCCCAGATCTGGCAAACAGGAGCGGTCCGCCCAAGGGCCGTAATTCCACGCTGCATGTGGGCCAGATCATCTTTCCACGTGTGCCAGATGTGGGCCGGATCTGGGCCGACACAATGTTGCTATGTGGGTTGAAGCCATGAGCAGAAAGATCAGAGGGAAATGAGGAGGAATTCTGACTGACATTACCATAGCAACACCTACAACAAATGTACAGTGGCTTATTTCTGTTAAATTGAATGGTTTAATTCTGTTGTAATTTTCATAGTACATTACCTAGTAAACAAACAAATATAACTAAAATAAAACTAATATAAAACTAAAACAAATAAAACTTAAACAATTAACTTCAGTCATACTCATTGCGACTGGTTTAGAAATGGTTAATTTAAACACAAAAGCCCTTCCTCTTTTAGGCCAGATCAAATTGAGGACCATCAACCGTACAAGCTGTTGACGAAAATAGTCTTGTGGGTTAAGATTATTAGAAGTAATGACACCATCTATGAAAAACAGCATATGTTGGTCTTCGTAATAGAGCTGGTAAGTCCCGCCCCTTCCGTAAAACCCCGCTGGACCTCTAGGTTGAAAAATCGTCAATGCAAGTGAATGGGAGAAAATAATTATTTTCTGGTCCCGTTTGAATTGTGCCATGAATGTGAACATATGTTGTCTGTGAATTTTTTATATAATCTTTCATGTTACGAGTTTGACAGTATATGGTATGATTCTTCGGCTAGCAGTTGTGGAAAAGACATAACGAGAAAGACTACATGTCGCCTATGTGACGTCACCCCATAAAGTTGACTTACCCGTGGTTTTTGCCAACCTCAACTATTTTGTCCTCTCCCTGAAAGAAGGCGGTGAAGTGCACCAAAGACACAGTCATGTTTAGCGGGATCCTTGAGCTAGTGTCCGTGTGCGAATGGTGGTGACGTTTCAAACGCGTCGAAAGCAGCGAAGAGTTGTAGTCCACAAAGTGCTCTCACACAAAGTCTAACCGTATCAAACTTCTACCTAGTAATTCTATACTCTAGTCTAGAATAGTCTAGTCTAGAATACTCAATACTCTAGTATTCTTCACACGAAAGATTATATAAAAAATTCACAGACAACATATGTTCACATTCATGGCACAATTCAAACGGGACCAGAAAAGAATTATTTTCTCCCATTCACTTGCATTGACGATTTTTCAACCTAGAGGTCCAGCGGGGTTAGCGAAGGGGGCGGGACTTACCAGCTCTATAGGCTTATATTTACTAAAGAAAAACACATCTAATCATCACATAAAGATTTTAAAGTTTTAACCACAAGGATATTTACTCACTGAGCTGGAAAAATCATATAAAATATTTAAATCAACAACAGCATATTATCCCCAAAAATCAGAACAATTAGTACAAATGTGTGTGAATACGTACAGTATTGGGTTTTTATGTGGTCAGCATTTTATATTGGATATGACACTTCAACCCTTGCTGATAGCAGAAGTAAAGTTTAACCTCCTGAGACCCGAGAGCTTGCCTGGTGTGCATTTTATAATTGTTCTTGCTATTTGGGATAAGTTGGACCTAATAAGTATAATAACTAAAATTTGTTTTTGTACTGGAAGTAGTTTTTGCAGAAAATGATGTCCTCATGCGAGGACAGTGGGTCTATGTTTTACCATTAAGATGTCCTCATGCAAGGACAGTGGGTCTATAATTTACCATTTTTCTAGCAATTATGTGAAGTGTCAGTACAAATGAAGTGATAAACACTTGACAAAATCTTTACTATTATATATTATTATTTACTATTATAAAATTTTATAATAGTACTGGTAATGGCCAGCAGGGAGCAGTAGAAGGCCACTTATTGGCTCACTTTCATTTTGAAATTCTTGATTTTTACCAGTTTTCTGCACTACAGCAAACCAGTTTTTCCATGTTAACTCAATAATTCATGCTTACACACACACACACACACACACACACACATACACACATACACACACAGACAAATGTTGTTTTTTCAATGCTATTGTGATCCGTCTAAAAATTCCCAAGTTTAGCTAACCACATGGTAGAATAAATAACGTAATATAGTCCCAATGTCCTCAAACGAGTACTTCACATTTACTGATGTCCTGGAGTGCTACTATTACTAAAATATGTCAAATTTTAATCCCCATATGATGATGGAGACAGTATTGTACATAAATACATTTGTTTCATTCATATAATTTGAATAGATTTTTTACCTGGGTCATTTTTCTTTCGGGAAGTGTTTTGCTGATATTTTGCTGATTTTCCAGCCATTTTCTTCTCACTGACATTGGTGTAATGTTGTTATATCACCACAAGATGGTGTGGGCAGTGTCCCTAAATGTGGCCAACATGTCTAAGATTTACAAATTTGACTATCATTGTGTCAAGAGGCAAAAATGTAATGTCCTCATATGAGGACGCAGGGACTCAGGAGGTTTTAAACACAGTGACATAGCAACATCAGAGGCAACATTAGACTAAAGTAATAAAACAAAAGTTAACTTTATGTCAGTCTGTAGAGATGCTCATGAGCATGTTTTTAAACATGCATATTTAACCTGTTTCTATAGGACCAAGAAAATAATTGATTAATGCAATAATTTAATGCAGATATAATGAGCTCATTGAAGTAATGAATACTTGTTTGTTAACAAATTATTATTTATTATTTAACCAAAATGGTATTTGTTTGTCTGACTAACACGTATAACAAAGAGTAATGTATCTGAGGTTTCTCCTGTAGAGGGCGCTTAGTGCTGGGTTGTTTCCATAGGCTCGTTTGAGATGCATCTCACCTTCAAAATAGATGAGAAGAGATCGCTGTGGTCGGTGGAGGAGTGAAATAGTGTAGTCAAGACGGACAGTTTTCTCTTCTCATAATGGCTCAGACACGAGATTAAAGACGGATATGCGTGGTGTTGTCATCGCAGTTTTTTTCCCCATCACACCTTTTGAAGCACTTCTTATTCATTTCTCTGAAGCACTTCTTATTCATTTCTATGGTCTCCACAAACAGTGGGTGCTTCTCATTTCTTATTTGTGCATCCTCATTTCCTTCCCTTGCTTCCTTTACCTTTAGGATGTGAGGGAAGGATACACCTGTGTGTCCTCATTCATGACTCGACTCGCTCCTCGTTCCTCGCCTCCTCGCAATTACAACTGACTTCCAGCCATTACACATTATGCATTTATTACTAACTGGTTTGACTTTATTTCTGTCAAATATCTACCAAAGTTCTTATTGAGAGTTAACAGAGGTTTAGATGTTAATGTTTAATGGATATTTTGTTTGAACACTGCCAGGACTTTTACGTGCTTTTCCCAAATCACTGAAGTGACTTCGACGTCCGGGTTAGCGGTAGCATTAGCCGTCAGGCAAGTGTTATTTAAATAAACTCCTGATGTACTTACAAACTTTCCAATGCCTCGTTTTGTGAGTACAGAACCTATTTGTACTACTGTAGAAGTTTGGTACCATTCTGAGCATTATTAGTGGGGTCATTTACGAGATACATCATAGGATCCGTTAGCGCCTGCACTATTCAGCTGATATCTCTAAATAAGCTCTAACTTTAATAATGTTCAACCAAGGGGAAAAAAAGGCTTCTGGAGGTCATGGTGCAAAGGACCCTAGGTTGATTTTGCTCCGAACTATCCCTTTAATAATGGTGGATAAGATCTGTGATTCAAGCAACTACATGATGAAAATGTCATCAAAACATTACTGTCATGATCTTGGCTGCATTTCCCTAAATACTAAGTTGATTGTAGAACAATTGCAACAAATTTTCTTTATGATCAATGTAATTGGCTGTAATGTGATTGGTTATCAAGGCACACGTGATCCGAGTTAGCCATTACGCTTCAGGTTGTTTTGGCAACTTAAAATGAGTGTGTAATCATCATCAAATAGTCTGATTCATTGATCTCATTCATAATCTAATAACCGATGCTCATTGGTTTGCCCTTAACATTTTTAAGTTTTGAATTATCATCCTTGTAGCCTGGATGCCAGCTGAACTTAGCCCCGCCCACAACATTTTTAGGGAGGGAAGTTCGGTCTGGACTTGATCCGTTGTGGAGCTATTAGGCCCGAACCAAAGCTGTTCGGACCAATCAAATTGTCAGGACGGGCTTTATACGATGATGGACAGATGATCAACAGTAATGTAATCATCCACGTCACCAAAGAGCGCTTAGATTGAATTTGTTTACAACAAAGATGACTGCCGCTGGAGAATTGAGATTTCACACTTACAAATAAGTCAGATAGAATAAATGCATATTTGGCGTAGCCTACTGTCCGAGGAGAGGCTCTGGGCTCGGTATCGGCCCGAACCCAAAGTACTCCCCCCGTATTCCTGGCTGTGGAAGAACAAGCCGAGAGTGAGTGGAGGGATGCTGAAAACTGTCAAGGAATGTTAGGTGAGTTGACAGAGTGAATACATATATGCTTCCTCTCATGCTGATAGCGTAGGCGCAGACGGTAATTGTTTGATGACAAGTTGATTGGATTGATTATTTGAATGTGATCCTCCCGAACTTTGTTTATAAAACATGATGGGCCAGTCAGACATACACAACACATTCAAAAATCTGGGATTATATTAAACGCTGATGTTCTGTATGTTCAATATGAATATAAACAATTATATGTGCACACCTATAACTGTGCTTTGAATGAGATTGAATCACATGCTAAGTACTCTCATTCACGAACGAAAGTACCAGTATAGTTCAATTCGTTCACGAACGAGATCTCTCTCTCTCGTTCAGACTCAAAACAGAGCGATCTCAGTCAGTGATAGGCATATTCGTTCAGTAGATCCAACCAAATACATGCCCCTTCACAGCCCGAACTGAAATGCTATTTGCTGACGTTACGCAAATGAGACCTAACCAATACTGTCATATTTTTTTGGTTTGTTTTAGTTTTTAGAGAAGTGCATATGACATGAATAAAACGTAATGAATTCATTTTTGATAATACAAAATGAACACAAGTAGTCAAGTAAATTGTTCAAAGTGAAAAATACCACAAAACTAAGACTAAAACACACAAACAAAATATAAGAAAAGCAGGTAACGAGAAGTGTAAATTTAAATCAAGTAAACAGTCAAGTGCGCCCCCCTTAGCTCAAACCAAGAAAAAAATGACGATGTTAATTTGTCTTTGTTATATTTAACCATTAGCTTGCGTTATTAACATGTTTTCATTACAATGGTAAAGTGTAAATTTCTTTCTTTGATGCAAACATGCTAATACACAAACCTAGCTCTATCGGTTCGCCATCATTATCGTTCAAACAACTGGTTATTTTCGTTCATGAACGACATGTACCAGTTCGTTCAACTCGTTCACAAACGATAAGATCTCTCTCTTGTTCAGACTCAAAAGCAACTCGGTCACAGTCAGTGAAGGGCGTATTCGTTTACTACATCCAACAAATCACATGCTCCGTCACATCTCATACTCGAAGGCTATTGGCTTGAGGTTCATTCTTTGACACGTTGAAAACACTGATTCACTGAGCTGCGCATGCGCTGCTAATAGTGCCGTGCTGCTGTGGAGGGAGGGAGGGATTTCACATTTCAGTGAACAAGAAATATGAGTCACTGGATTACGTGAACGAGAACGATTCGTTCACCTAAAGGATTCGTTCAAAAAGAACGATTCGTTCACGAACATAACATCACTACTGTTGCTATTATACCGGCGGGATAAATGACTCTTGCGCCCGACGCAAATCTAAAATGGGTTGGTCTGAAGTAGCTTCATTATTCATAGGTGTGGTTTGGGCGTAACGTGAAATAAACCAATCAGAGGGTCATCTCACATTCCCTTTAAGAGCAGGCGCGCTTGTTCTATAGCGGATTCCTATTATAACGGCGGATTTGCCAGGCGCACGCCAGGAGCGGTTCACAGCCGAGGAGACCAACGTTCTCATCAGGGCCGTAAAACAAAGAGAAGTGACGTTGGGGATGGAGAAACACACCCAAATTAACTTCTGTTAAACAAGCGTATGATAATTTGGGTAAATGTGTAAGCTAGATGTATGCTTTTATAATAAACTATCTATCTATCTATCGTAATAATGTATGATTTGAAAAAATGAAAACTGCTGCGTCTGTGTGTAGATGAGAGAATCAAAGTGTATGCGCGTTGTGCACACGCTACATTGATTAAGGCCAAGCATGCGCCCTTAAAATAGCGTATGAATAACATGCGCAACGCGCCACTGACTTTAAACTAGTTTTTTTTCAGTTAGTGGCGGAATTGTTTTCTAAACCTGTAAAATAGCATGAGGGAACGTTTGTGCCGGAACACACCTCCTCTTTGCGCTGAACCGCCCCGGGGAGCGCAAGTGTATTTCTTAGTTAACCGACGTGCGTCTGTGGAGGGAAAAGTCCGCTTTGCGCGGGTGCAAAATAGGAATGATACATGCGTCGGTGTACAAAGTCAATTGTGCTGGGTGCGAGATAGGGCCCTAGTATGTGTAGATTCCACCATCGCGTCTGTTATAGAAGATATCGACAGCGCATTCATTTTAAAAGAGGAACAGAGAACCGCGATCAAGGCATTCGTCGATCGGAAACATGAATGAAAAACATACGTCACTTACTCCTTTGCTCTGATTGGTTGTAGGTCTATCCAATTGAGTGCAGAGGCATTTTCCTTCCTGGTTCGGTTGAAACGCGCCCCATAATCACAGCCCAATGGAGCAGTATCAGATGGTGCGTTCAAGTCCTCCCGGGAAGTTCGTACGTACAAGGTGGGAAGTCGTGCTTATAATGGCATGTGCGTTCAAGTCACTTTCGTCGGAGCAAGATGGCTGTGTACTTTCTCTTAATTAATTACACAAAAATACAGTAAGGTTCTTAAACTCTTGTTCTAGAAAATGAAGAACAAAGAAATGTGCATCAGGTGTACTTTGTATTTTTATGTTTTTAATTAATTTATGAAGCCACTGCCAACTCATCGTTACATGTTGCATAGTTATATTATAATACTATCATATTCTGTGTTGGCGATTAGCTAACTGCGCTGTAAATAGAAAAGCCTGACAATATCACAGCTAAATACCTTTACATATTGTACATTCCGCCATGTTAATCACTGACACGCCCCCAACTCGTAAAGATCGGAGCTTAGAGAAAATCCCGAGCTCCCCACTGGTATTTACGACATTGTGGTGGTGTTCAAGTGCGTTCAACTCGTAAATACGATCTATACGAGATGACTTGAACGCACCAAGACTCACATTCTGACTAGAATCTGAGTATGACGACGTCAGGCTATCATCCTTGTATAACTACAGCATGAAATGTACTGTAAAAACACAGCAAATGATTTAAAAATATATATTATGCATAAGTTTTTGTTTTTTTGTTATAGTCAACACTCTCATATACATCAAGAATCATCACGTGATTCTAAATGTTAAACCACCCGTTTGAAATGATCTCAGCTTCTCCTTATAGTATTAATGCATGGTAGTGATCAGAGTAATATTTTTGTTATTAATAATAACAGAGTAACTTGTTATTTTAACTTGTTATACAAAATACAGATTTATTTAATATTATATCAACCAACTGTAAGTCATAAACTAACCTTCTTCAGATGATCTCTCTTTATTTATATTACAACATACAAATGTTTTTAGTAAAAACACAATTGCAGATACTAAAAAAAAATAACTAAATAAACAAAAGTCAAGGGTCAAGAGCCCAACTAAAGCAAACACTGATACACAAAATGGTGATTTCAAACTATTATTTTCAATAAAACATCAACATCTAAACCTCTGTTAATTCTCAATAAGAACTTCTGTAGACGTGTGACAGAAATAAAGTCAGTCTGGTTAGTAATAAGTGAAGCTGGTAATGCTGTTTGTGGAGTTGTTTAATCCTCCTCTGATGAGATTGTTGTATTACACATTTATAAAATGTTACATATAGGTTCCAATACAATAGTATATAAACTGAGAAAGTTCTGTTGGCTGTGTTTTACATTTTGAGGCATAGATGATGAGATTCAAAGTAATTGTGTGAATTGACACAGTTCAAATAAAGATTCATGCCATTCTCATTTGTCACAATATGGAGTCACTAGCCAGTTTCACACATTAAACCTAAATTACCGTTCAGTTGCTGAATCAATTGTTCCAGTGCCATGTGTTACACAAGATGGAGTTTCGGTTCCTTGCCACTGTCGCCTTTTTTCAACCTTTGTTGTCATTGGCTTTTGGCTTGGACATTAAATTTAACATTTAATTTAATTTTCAACAATAACATTGATCTGCCTGCATTGACACCATTATATGAGAACTAAACTAAGCTGGACGATGACATCACGGTGTTCTCCAGAGTGGCTATATATCTAAATAACTTTTTTACAACAAAAATGAAACATCACTAAACTTACTTAAGCTGGACTGTGACGCTATTTTCTTCTGGAAACAAACTTTATTTTCCTGTTTCTCTGTAAAGCTGCTTTGAAACAATCTTTATTGTAAAAAAGCGCTATATAAATAAATGTGACTTGACTTGACTTCAAAGAAGATTAAGTCAAGCAACCCAGGTGATGACATTAACCTTTTGTCTTTATGCACCTCCTGAACAGTGTCATTAGCCCTATTCGGACGGGACTAGTTTTCCAAACGACGTTTGAGTTACAATTCTTATCAACCTACGTCTGTGATTTCATGTACGGATTTGGACGGGACTAACATCTCCGTGTTTATTACCGAGGTAGGAGTGTCTGTGTTTTACATGTGGGCATTGCAGAAGATCACGTGTTCAGAATGCGTGGATTGCGTTTGGTCATATTTTGAAATTAAGTACTTTTAAAATTAAGCACTTTCAAATATAAAGTAAAACGTCCTAACATATTTAATCTAAATGAATCTACATTCGAACCTCTTCATTTTAGTATGGTAGTTCACGTTGACCAAAACACACAAGAAAAAGCGTAAAAAAAAAAAAAAAAAAACATTTTCGGCAATCACAGATATTCGCATTCGGACGGGATTAGATTTCTCTGAGGACCGCCGAGTTTGACGAAAAACAGTAGGTAATTTGCTCTGGAATTTTTACAGAGGTCGTGTGAGAAAAAGACAGACATGGCAGATTCGGACAGGATTAAAATCTCAAAGTACGTCTGTGAAACAGAAATTTCTCTGACGTCCCCCTGTGAAACTAGTCCAGTCCGAATAGTGCAGTTGTCCCAAGTTAAGCTATGACAATGTGAAGGTATGGGTGATACTGTCAGGCTGATTGGATTATCATCTATGCATTTGAATGACACTGTTATGCTGATGAGATCAGGTAACGAGCTGACTCCTGTACTTCATTTATGTGCCACCTCTATGTAAATCCCTCCCCCTTGAAAGGTATATAAACTACAATGTAAAGTTCCCCTGGTCAGACTTGGATGACTACAGCGATGTACAGCGAGTTCTCAATAGAGTAACTTCTGCTTGAAAGATATCTCCTAGTCTTCGCTTCCGAGTTTCCTACAAGATCTTGAGAGATTTAATGTCTTCTTTTATTTCAGTTGATTTCTTGTGGCTGAAGTCAGTTGTAGTTTCTGTTATTGTTGTTCCTCTGTCCTTCTGCTTGTTATTACTTAACTATCTCATTAGCTCTGACATTTTGCCTGTAGTGTGCACACTGAGCAGTGTTCATTTCATCTGGCTAACCCATGTGGGGCCTACATGGAAACTGTGGACAAAACTGGCTGGAACCCAGTTTGATAACCCAGGCCAAACCCATCTTGGCCCCACATGGTTGTGCTGGTCTGCAACACGATTGGGCAATTCAGTAATTGGAAATGACATCACTCAAACATAAAACTCATATATTATTTTAAAACAATCATGAACAGTTTTCCCAGACTCTTACAAGGATATGAACTGCAATATCTGCACAGAGACACAACAATAAAATAGATTATTTCTGAGGGGTGGACTTAAAATTTGCTGTGGGATCATCGCCCTCTAGCGCCAAATCATCGCAATTTCAAAACATGGTTTGAAACATTATAGGCTTGTTCGACTTGAACCGGAGCTGCACAGACTGATCTGTGAATGACAACAAAGTACCGCGAGAGCGATTAGAGGTCAGACGGCTCGTATGCTTTTGAATCGCTCTCGAGGTACTTTGACGTCATAAACCGATCGCTCTGTGCAGCTCCGGTTCAAGTCAAACAAGCCTAATGATGAACTAAAGTCTCGTTTGTTGAAATCACGTGACAGGTTGATACGAGCTTCAAAGCACCAATATGAAACAATGGGCTGAAATGTATTTTTGCAAATTTAATTTCTATTTAAAATAGGGATACAATATCAGTCACACAGTTCCTTTAATAAACAGATAATATTTGCACATAATTCAGTCACACTATAATATGTGTAAGGTCCTTTCAGTCCTTTCATGTTTATTGATTACAATACTGTTCATTCATCACACACTTGAATATAATCCATTACTTTGTTTGACAAAAACTATAAACATACTTCACTGCAGAACAGAAACTCTACAGTGGCGTTCACAGATACAGTCGCTCATTTTTATTGGTAGTTGTGACGTGTGTGTGCAGAGATGCCACAAAAGTTGAGTAAAGTTTAAGTGTGCTTCATTTTACCATGGCGGCTTGTTGTGTGGCTACAACAGAAATGAGAAAAGATCATTTAAGTGATTAAAAGTGAAGAAAGTTAAAGTGATGTTCACTATCTATTGACGAGTACGAGGACACTTTCTTTATTGATTATATTGAGAAGACCTGAGGATCTCACACTTACTGAAACATTTTCATATTCAGAAGAGCCCGACTGGTGAACAGCAGGTCTGGGATGAACAGTCTATGTGAAAAACACATAGATTATTTATTACCTGAATTTTGAATGCAAATCTTTTGCATATGTAGTTTTGGACATTTCACTTACTGTGAGTGTGTTGTACTGGTCAGAAGATCTGGTCCTGAGGTCAAGAGCTGTATATGAGCCTGCACTGGGATCTTCATTCTACACATATTACACACACACACACACACACACACACACACACACACAATCTCTGCATGGATGGAGAGTCTAATTTCCTTCTTTTATTGATTTTATTATGTTATTCTTTGATCATCTCACCTCATACTCATGTATTTCAGATCTTCTGTTCATCTTTTTCCTCTGACTGTCAAAAAGAAAAAAAGAAACGTCCCGGTTACGTATCGTAACCCTCGTTCCCTGAAACATGGCGACATAATTTGGATCACTTCAGGGAGCCCTATCATCTTCGAGTGTATACAGAACGTGCCAATGCATATATTTGCGTGCAAGATTTGCATCGTGTGCCCCGCCCCGCAGCGTGGGTATAAATACAGAAGCGGATGCATGCACCTTTGTTTTTTCGCTGAGGAGCTGAGATAGTGATGGCCGTACAGCGATGGCATAGGAGCCGTGGCAACGGGACGTAACGTCTCCTGTTCCCTATTTCAGGGAACGAGGGTTACCATACATAACAGAGACATTCCCTTTCAGTTGGTCATATTCGACGCTGTGTCGACGTGCCAACGTAATTGGGATCACTATGGAAAACACCACAGTCGCTGCCACCTACAGCGCCCTTCAAAAGTCTCTCAGCCCCCAAGATGACTGGGTCGGAAGACCTGCATAAAGAGAGTTTGAGAGTTCTGCCTGTGCAGTTTTTTGCATTGCTCGGACAGTGAGGTCGGTTGCCGCACGGGAAGACTTCCGGGAAGAAAAGCCCCGGGGCGGAACGCTGAGAACCATCGCGGCCCACCCAGAGAAACCAATCATCCAACCTAGAAGGTTCAGGACACGGTCGAGGGTTCCATGCCAGTGGCAGTGTCACACCTGTGATGCTCTTTTAGGGAAAGTACTCTTTTAGTTTTAGTGATGAGGCACCCAGTGATAGCTGCACTGCACAAGTAGGAATAGTGCAGCCTGCTGTGCACCCTCAAAACGGGGAACATCGAACCGACAAAGAAATTTAGTGCTGTGAAAACAGCAGTTGTTGAGCTTTCTCTTTAAAGCTTGTGGCCACCGCTGATCGCGCCATCACATCAGCACCAAACAAAAGGATTTCCACAAAGTAGAAGCTCTTGAAGAGACTTGGAGAGAACAGGAAGCTCGGCTCAGAAGTGAAAGCCAAAGGTGCGTGCATCCGCTTCCGTATTTATACCCGCGCTGCAGGGCGGGGCATTACATGCAAATCACGCACGCCAATGTGCATTGGCTCATTCTGCATACCATCGAAGATGATAGGGATCCCTGAAGTGATCCCAATTACATCGGCACGTCGACTTAATGTCGAACATGACGGACTGAAAGGCAACTAGAAATGTCATTGTTTCATATATAAATAATTATCAAATATCCTTATGCATTAGTTTGAAAGTAGATGAAATTCTCTAATATTGTATTTACATTATAAATGGTATGGTGATGAAGATGATGATGATGATGATGAATAATCCTCCAGATACCACTGTGATCACAATCACATTCCTACCAGCAACATGATGAACTGAAAGGGGAAGATCATCATGATTTACTCTCCAAACTAATGATGTGAAGATACAGGAGTGTGTTAATAAAAGCTTCACCTGTGACAGTTACAGCGTCTGATCTCTGAGATCCATGTTGATTGTGAGCCTGACAGTAGAAGCGTCCACTCTGTAGTGCACTGAAACTCTGTCCAGATCCAACAGCTGAGGTTTCATTCTCCTTAAACCAGCTGAAGTTCAGAGCAGGAGGGTTTGAGTCACTGATGCAGTTCAGAGTCACTGAATCTCCCTCCGCTATTTCACCAGAGATAGACACTAAAACATTTTTTGGCGGGTCTAAAGCAGAAAACACAACAAATTTCACATCACAGAAAATGTTTAGAGGATTTAATATCACAGTTACTGAACCATCATTAACTCACACATGACATTTAAAGTCACAGCATTAGAATTTTTCCCTCCATAATTATTGATGGACTTGCACTTGTATTCTCCACTGTCATCAGAGCTGATCTTTGAGATTCTGTAGATTCTTTCATATCCTACAAACGTTCCTCTTTTAAACCAGTTGAAGTACTGAGCAGGAGGGTTTGAGTCACTGATGCAGTTCAGAGTCACTGAATCTCCCTCCACTATTACACCAGATGGACTGATGGACACTGAGACGCTCTTTGGTGGGTCTAAAACAAACAAACAAAAAAATCATTGAGTAAATCACAATAAAGCTGCCATCACTATATTTAAAGGATTTAATGTCACAGTTACTTACAAATGACATTTAAAATCACAGCGGAGTATTTCTCTCCATGTTCATTGATGGACTTGCACTTGTATTCTCCACTGTCATCAGAGCTGATCTTTGAGATGCTGTAGATTCTTCCAGATCCTACAATCGTTCCTCCTTTAATCCAGCTGATTTCTGCAGGAGGGTTTGAGTCACTGATGCAGTTCAGAGTCACTGAATCTCCCTCCACTATTACACCAGATGGACTGATGGAGATCTCAGGATTCACTGGTGGATCTATAGGTGAAATATTTGATATTTGTATCTTTAGTTCATCACCAAAGGCCTCAAAGTGTCAAGGAAAACTCTGAGTTGAACACTGAGTTGTTTTTTAATTATTATTTTGATTCACTCACACTGACTTACACAGACTTCATGCAATACAATTCTTCCAGACCAGAGTCAGAAAGTAATTTCTTTATAAATCTCACAGCGGGGTTTGATGAAGCTATATAACCCCCCTAATGTTTTCATAATGATTTTCCTGTTGTTTACTCTAAGACTTAAGAAACGTTTAACTGTGCCTATGTGTATATAAACAATGGTCTTGATGGGGGAGTAGTAGATTAGGCCAAGCTCATGTACTGCAAACATTAGCAAATAGCAAATCAAGAGCGATCATAATGGAGCTCTATTAAAGGTGCAGTAAGCTGTACAAACAACACCTGCACCTTAACCAACTTATAGCCAATCAGCAGTACGGGGTGTGTCCACTCACGATAGGGGAGGAGAGAGAGTGAGCAATAGGGAGATTTGAAGAAAGAGTGTAGGAAGAGAAATAGCTGAGAGACATTACACAAGAGAAAAGGTCAGAGGAATATCACTGGAAAAAAAAAACATTATAATCAAGGGCTTTAGAACCAATGTTACTATAAGAAAAGCTTTCCAGTGCCGGAGAGACTTCAGCTGGAAGGCCTGAAAACAGATGCTGAGGTTGTGTTGTTTCTGCTCCATACATGAGTAACACTGGTTTTGGGTGTCATTGGTTTTCTGGAACTGTTGTGCTGCTGGCGACTAACAACCAACTCTTGCTTGTACAGTATATAGTACAGTGTTTAACAGTGTTGTGGGCCCAACATGCAAAAAAACAATCAGAGTCTCATCTCCCAATACCTTTAAAATCCAGTTGCGCTCACGGCAGATTCGCTATTTACATGACGACATTTGCAAGCGGAAAGACTGAACACATTTCTAGAGAGCAAACGGCTCATGTGCAAGGTTAAAGCTGAATCAGACCATCTACGGGACAAGCCGGATTCCACCATATCTTTATGAACACAATATTAATATTTTACATTGTAATCCTTTTATTTTTAATATTTGGCATGTTTGTGTGCTGCTGCGCATCCCTGTGTTTGTAATAAGTGTATGCATGTTGTGGACCGGCCTATAGGCGCACATTACTAACGCACTTTAGACCATTGCCATTGACTTTAGGCCAGGTTCCAGTAGGTCAATGGCTCAGTCTATTTCAGTTCCTCAAAATAGCAACGTGCCAACGATGTGCCTGAACACACCTGGTTTTCAGACCAGCAGCCCATGGGTGCAAATGCATTTGCTATTTAAACAACGTGGCACAGGACGTGAAAATCATGACTGCGTCGGGCCTGGCAAAAAACACTTGCGTCGCGCCTGGAGCTGCATTGCACCGGGTGTATGATAGTGCCCCATAGATGCATATGTCAAAGGGATTGTCAGTCTGCAGGTTTCGATTCAAAGTGCTGACAAGGTAATAACGAAGATGTTCAGAAAGACTGATAACATCTGCTTAATAACTAGTTTGCAATATAACATTTTAAATGTAGTTTTAAGGTTAAATGAAAATAAAAATCAGTAAATTAAAGTTTAAAGTTATTGATGCACTTAAAAAAGTTATTAGCACCACCTCTGAACTGTATCATTTTCTTATACACTAAATTAAATACTAATAATAAGATACTCACACATGACATTGAGCTGAACAGCAGGAGAGATGTGAGTGTGTCCGTCTACAGCACAGCTATATCTGCCTGAATCCTCTCTTCTGACTGACTGCAGCAGGAGTTCATTGTTTCTGTCTCTTCTCTCAGTTAATGGCTGTGAGTTTCTGGACCAGATGAATGTTGCTCTGTCAGTCAGAGCGCAGCTGCTTTTACATCTCAGAGTGACTGAATCTCCCTCTGTCACTCTCTCAGGAGACTCCACCTGAAGATCTGAACACAACACACACATTATATCTAGTGCTGCTGTCATACACTGATTATCAGTGGCGGACTGGGACAATAATTCAGGCCGGGAATTTGACTCCACTGCCAGGCCACCTCTGCTGCTGCAGTCACCACCACCCTATTCATGTAATCTACTGGACTGATAAACTTGTAGGCTAACCCTATTAATGTACAGGTAGACTACCAGATGCAATATAAATGAATAAAAAAATAACCCTTAAAAACTCACTAGGAATACACCATTTATACTACCAAACCAATGACAAATAGAAAATTGGCTTTTTAAAAGAGATAATAAGAGACACATTCACATGTTGAAATATTTACATTTTATGTATTTTCAGTGCTCAACTCTAGGGGTGGGCGATATGGCAAAAATATAATATCACGATTTTTTTCAGAAAAATCACGATTCACGATTTTATCACGATTCTTTTTTTAATGTTGGTTTTACTATTGTGTGACTGAGCATTACAGCCAAACTAATGTCCATATTTTAAAAACAAAGCCTTAGGTAACAAAATATAAAATAAAAAAGAATAGCAGACAGGGGCGAAGATATTTTTTTTGTCATTTTCTTTGTTATTAAATATTAAGATCAAAGATACACATTACACATACACAACTTAATATACAAATTAAATAAACAGTGCTTTATGTTTTCAGCTGCAGTAGGTGTATTTAACAGTAGCATTGAAGAAAGTACTTAAAATAACAAAAATAACAAATATGAAAATAAAACAAAACATAGACTTCACTGTATAAATTATACATTGATACTTATTAAAGCTACTATTAAAAGTTATCAGTCAGGAGCAGTGAGTGATTTTCTCTTTGCATTTTGTTGTTTTATTAACATTAAAGGGAGTTCTCCTAAAAATGCTATTTGTCATAAGTTACTCTCTCAAGTTGTTTTAAACTCGAATAAGTTTCTTTCTTCTGTTGAAAATAAAAGTTATTTGGAAGAATGTGGGTAACCAAACAGTTGATGTACCCCATTGACTTCCATAGTATAGGCTATTTTTCTCCTATGGAAGTCAATGGGGACCAGCTACTGTTTGGATAGCCACATTTTTCAAAATATGAATATTAGAAAAATATTAGAAAATATTAAAAGGAAATTAATACAGGTTTGGAATAACATTAGAGTGCGTAAATAATGAGAGAATTTTTATTTTTGGGGTGAACTATCCCTTTAAGGAGAAGCGGCAGCGTGTTTACTATTACTACTATTACTACTGTCTCTTTAAGAGTTGCGCACGACGCGTCTATTATACACGCATTTGACAAGCAGATTTTCTCTCAATTTTCTCAAGTTTGCGTTCACTTTAGACATAACCGACTTTGTTTATGTAAACCTTGTGTGTATTTGACAGTATTAGCACAATAAGACTCAAAAAGATAACTTAGTCCAGTATCCAGGCGCTGGTAGACAGGCTTTTAGTGCATGTGAACTTCACATGTACGCGCTGAGAAACGCACACGTTAGAACAGCGCATCAGCACGCGAATTAAATGTTTAACCGACAAGGCATTTAAGGTACTGCACTGCGTCTGCATTTGTAGTTGCACACCAGCCTATCACATGCCAGGCTGATGGTCTGCACAGCGGCAGCAGGTGTCGTGCCGAAAAGTGATGGTCCGCCGAAAATTGATTGCGCCCAGTCTCTTTACGTCTACAGCTGGATCAAACAGACATAACGTGCAAATTACCATCAGTTTATGTCCGTGGTAATAGCAAAGGTATGTCTGTGTGATACTTTAACATTTCTTTTAACATAATAATAACAATTGTGGCCAAATAAGTGTTTGCAGTTTATAGCTTAATCAGGTATGACATTTACATGATTATAGGAAATAATAGAAGCCTGTTGTTGCCGATGGAAGTGTTTGTATTTGGAAAACGGACTGTAGCCTATAATAACATGACTTACTGCTGAGCTATATATAAAATAAGACAGGTTCTCTTTTGCAATTATCCTTATGACTCTGCATTATTTTACCTGCTGTGTACCAACCAATCCAGCCCTTTTTACCTGTTAAAATACCTTCAAATGTCGAAAACAACCCATAAGATGCAGTATTCTACTTACAACAAAATGATTGAAGCCTCTACTTATTGCAATAAATAATGCAATCAATTTTCGGCAGACCATCACTTTTCGGCACGACACCGGCAGGCCAGAACGACCGTCAGGCCACCGGGAAATGTCCCGGTGCTCCCGATGGCCAGTCCGCCCCTGCTGATTATTATTCAACATAATGCACAGAAGAAGAGAGAAACCTCATCAAACTCACCTGTGACAGTAAGAGTTACACCTGGAGAACTAATCCATTTGTTTTGATTAGTGATGAAACTGCAGTCCCAGCAGGCACAGTACGTCAATGTGACGTCAGGAAGACGTTGGACTCCAACTAATCCAACGTCAGTCAGACGTCATATTTTGGTTGAAAATGAAAATCAGGTTGACGTCTAAACCCAACGTTTGTTTGGCGTCAAGCTCCAACGTCAGACAGATGTTGAATTTTGGTTGGAATAAGCACCGCAAAAACATGTGACATGCACATTAAATCTGTGAAGATCTCAGCAGAGGAGGAGTAAACAACACAAACAGCATTACCAGCTTCACTTATTACTAACCAGACTGACTTTATTTAATGTTCGTTTGAATGAAATCAAGTTGTATTTTAAAGTCACCATGATGGTGTTTAGCGTTTGCTTTAGTTTGGCTCTTGACCCTTGACTTCTTAGTATAACATTTTTTCTGGCTGCTTTAATTGTGTGTTTTTAAAGCACAATTGTTGTGGCAAAATAGTTTAGAGAAATTGAAATCAGGTGATATTGATGAATCCCTGATCATATTCAGTGTCTAATGTTTTGATTATAAAGGACTGTGTATTTTTAATGTTTTATAATCAAAGCCATTTAATTTTACAGCATGAGAGCAATGTTGTTTACCAAATAAGATAAAGAATTTTAAAAACATTTAGTGCATTAAACTTTTCTCTCTACATTATTACTTAGACATCAAAAATCAGTGTATGACTCTCAACAATGGTGACAATCAATGAAACGCTTCATGCTGCAGTGCATGCTGGGTACCACCAATCAAAACTCAACCTTATCTCCCAGCATGCATTGCGGCATTAATAAATTATGTTGATCTGATTGTCTGGATATTTTGTTTGATTGTCACCATTGTTGAGATTCATACGCTGTTTCTTGATGTCTGTGTGCATCTAAGTACTGGCATAGATGAAAGGTTTTTGTGCACTAAATAGTTTTTAATAACCAAGTATTTTATTAAAAACATTGCTTGATATGCTGTAGAAATAAATTACTTCTATTATAAATAAAACAGTATTAAAACCTCAATCCTATATAATCAAAGCATTAGACACTGAATAAGATCGGGGATTCAGGCAATTGCATGATGATATCATCAAACATCACCTGATCTCATGGCTTTTTTTGCTACAATAATTGTGCTTTATAAACACACAATTATAGCAGCCAGAGATATTTTTATATTAAAGAGTGAAGGGTCAAGAGAACAACTAAAGCAAACGCTAACCACCATCATGGTGACTTTAAAATACAAAATATGATTTCATTAAAACGAAAATTAAATAAAGTAAATCTGGTTAGTTTTAAGTGAAGCTGGTAATAAGTGTACAGCCATGCATTTCACCTTTTTGTCTGGTTTATTCCAACCAAAATTCAACGATTGCCCAATGTTGGAGCATGACGTTAAACAAACGTTGGGTTTAGACGTCAACCCGATTTTCATTTTCAACCAAAATCCAACGTCTGACCGACGTTGTAGTCTATATCCTGTGCCTGCTGGGGTAGTACTTGTCTTTATCCTTCAGTGTCACGTGACTCAGTCTGACTGTGCAGTTCTGCTGTTTATCTCCCAGATACTGAAGCCTCTGACTGTATTCAGGGTCCTCAGACAGATCTGGATGCTCTCCACCCTTTTTTACAGCACCTTTGGTCCAGAACACTTTCGTAATATAATATCCAGTGTATGTAAAAGTGCATGTCATTTTCACTGTTGAGTCCTTTAGTGCACAGATGTCTAAAGGAGAGTAACTCACACGCAGATCATACTGGCCATAAACTCCTGAAACACACATTAAAGGGATAGTTCACCCAAAAATTCAAATTAGCCCATTTAATTTAGAATGTCATATACACCTAGGGTGACTTGAGGGTGAGTAAATCATGGGCTAATTTTCATTTCATTTCACTATTTTTTAGATTAACTATTTGATTGAATTATAACATTTATGTGAATGAATTGGCCTTTTGAGAGAGAGAGAGAGAGAGAGAGAGAGAGAGAGAGGTGTGTTGTGTGAATGATAGCATCTGTGCAGCATCTCTCTATAGCAATGAAGTTTAGAGTTTAATGAAAGTAGCGCATTCATATAGAACAGTGATTAAACTGACATGGAACTACCATTAAACGGTTTTATTGCACACCTTTCAGCCAATAAGAATCAAGTATTCAGACAGACCATGGTATAAATGACATTGTATTATCTGATTAAAGAACAATTAATTGATTAATTAAACAAAAAAATTAAAGGGGGTTCAATGATTGGAAGTTCCCAGCAAAAGAAAGGCACAAAAAAACAGGTTTATTTAATAAGTGACTATGTAACGTTAATTATGTTAATTCTCTAATGACTCACTGTGAATCATGAGCAGAATCACCAGAGGAAGACGAGGAGCCATTCTGACTGAGATCACTACAATTTAACACACACATGATTAGAAAAAAAAAGACTTTAGCTTCCAAAACATTTCAATGCATTAGATTTCAAAGAGAATATTTCCTATTGAATAGGCCAGAGGTTTCTACGGAAGTATTAATCTGACTATATTCACATATTAAGCATTGTAACTCTTACCGTGTTCTGGGGAGTCTGATCTCGGGCAGGAGTTAAACTGATTTCACATGATTAACACAGTTTAAAAATCCCTATGCAGGCGTTCGTTCCTTCCTCTTTCTTGGGTCCTGCCCTTGTGTGAGAAACTTCAGACAACTTTTCATCATGATCCTATGGCATGTATCGTAATCTAAAAAGTCTTTAAACCCCAAATTCTTTAACAATAGGAATCCTCATTTCCTATTGTTAAAGGGATACTCCACTTTTTTCGGAACTAAGCTCATTTTACAACTCCCCCAGAGTTAAACAGTTGAGTTTTACCGTTTTAGAATCCATTCAGCCGAACTCCGGGTCTGACGGTACCACTTTTAGCATAGCTTAGCACAGATCATTGATTCTGATGAGTCCAGTAGCATTTCTTTCAAAATGACCAAAGAGTTTCAATATTTTTCCTATTTAAAACTTGACTCTTCTGTAGTTAAACCGTGTACTAAGATCGACGGAAAATGAAAAGTTGCGATTTTCTAAGCCTATATGGCTAGGAACTACTCTCATTCCAGCGTAATAATCAAGGAACTGTGCGGCTGTACCATGAGTGCAGCAGGCGTAATGATATGACGCAGCGCCTGAAAATAGTCCCCAGCTCGGTAACTTCTTCCAACGTGACCGGGACTAAGTTTGTCTAACCTATTAGACCTATTTTCAGGCGCTGCGTCATATCATTACGCCTGCTGCACTCATGGTACAGCCGCACAGTTCCTTGATTATTACGCCGGAATGAGAGTAGTTCCTAGTCATATAGGCTTAGAAAATCGCAACTTTTCATTTTCCGTCGATCTTAGTACACGGTTTAACTACAGAAGAGTCAAGTTTTAAATAGGAAAAATATTGAAACTCTTTGGTCATTTTGAAAGAAATGCTACTGGACTCATCAGAATCAATGATCTGTGCTAAGCTATGCTAAAAGTGGTACCGTCAGACCCGGAGTTCGGCTGAATGGATTCTAAAACGGTAAAACTCAACTGTTTAACTCTGGGGGAGATGTAAAATGAGCATATTTCCGAAAAAAGTGGAGTATCCCTTTAAGGCATTTTGGGTTTAATGAGTTTTGTCATCATTCTTTGGTTCAACACTTTAATTGATCAGTGAATCTCAGATTTATTGACATATTGTCAGATATTAACGTATTTACACTTTTGCTTGCTTTTTCACATATTAAAACTGAAGAGATGTTTAATATGAAGAGATGTTTAGATGTTTATAAATCCTATAAAAATAAAACTGGCTGTTTATACTGGCCACGGTTTCTTCCTGGAAACATTTTCTGAGTAATTGTGAAACATATATTGAGTAAGACTGGATGTTGTCACTTCGACCATAGAGAGTTATTTTTCGACATCCTTGAGAGATGTTCTTTTTGCCTTCAGTTTGGTGGCAAAAATAAAAAAGAGAGAAGTGACATGCAGGAGGTGGTGGATTGTGGTTGTTCGGCATATTTGTAAAATTCTTCAAATGATCAGATTGCATAACACTGCTGGAGCTAACGCTGCATTATCACAGAGTCAATAGAACAAAATTTGTATGCATTAATAATACTAATGTGACCACTTTATGACAATTATATCATTATCAATTAGTACCAACATCACCTAATCTCACTCCATCTTGGCTTTCTTTGCCACAACAAATGCATTTTATTAACACACTGTTACAGCTGCCATAAAGTAAATCAAAAAGTCAAGGATGAAGAGTCCAAATAAAGCAAACACTGATCATCATAACCACAACCTGGTTAGTAATAAGTGAAGCTGTTAATGTTGTTTGTGGAGTTTTTAAAATTAAGATATTTCCTCACCTTAAGATATTTAATTGATTTGACTTGCAGTTAAATGTTCGCATGTCTTCCAATGCAACTTCTTAATTGCAGTAAAAATGTACTTAAATGGGAATTCAAAATTGTCATCCGAAACATGACTGAAATATTTTAAATGAAGTATTTACTATTAAAATAAAAGAACAATTTGGATAAAAGAATGATTTATTTGGTTGAACTAAGAAACAAAAACCGGTAACACTTTACTTGAAGTGTGCATAAGACTGACATGACACCTTCATGAGGCCATTATAACTGTGTCATGAATGTATTTCTTGACCTCAACTACAGTGGTACAAATTTAATTTGTCATTAAAATGTTATAATGTCTTCATGACAGCCAATATCAAAACAAACCACATGACAGTTTAATGAAATGTTAACCCATAAAGCTAAGTGGTTTCTTAAGTTTGATAATTAATCTGCTATGTCATGTTTAGGACATATTTATGACAGGTTGTGTTGTCTTAGTAATGTCAAGTTGCCATAACAAAGAAATCTCACACAATGTCATATTTGCATTAAAAAATGTCATAATTGAGCGAATGGCACTTAATGACAGTTGTCATAAACATGCATAAAACCTCCTTCATATTCATGACATGTGTTATGTCAGTCTTATGCACACCCCTTCAAGTAAAGTGTTACCTTCTGAGTAAATACAACTTAAAGGTGCTGTAGGTGATTCTCTGCAGATTTTTTTTTTTTTTGTTATGCTGGTTGAAAGTCTCCTCATATCCATAGCAATCACTCTGTCAAGCGACAATAAATATATGTCCGTCTGTGGAAGGCGTAGGACCATATAATGTTCGTTCAATCGTGTCGTTCGGTCCGAACGGTCCTATCGCACGTGTTCCCTGTCGGTCAATGTGTGTTTGCATACCACTGCGCAAGCTGTTCATGCAGACATAAGTCACATAAGTCATCAGTCCGATCACGTACGCTGTTAGTCTGGCTAGAGCAAGCTCAATCTTTTAAGATTGAACATTGGTCTGGGGAGTCTGCTATGTATTTTCTACTCAATGGGCATAGTTCAAATGACTCTGTACGCAATTGGATAGTCCTTCAACCAGTCAGACCATGAAAAAAAAAATTTGAAAAAAAAAAACACATGAAAGTTTGTGGTATTTACACCCACTCGAGCGATGTGCTAAAAAGAAGCCATTGAGCATCGTCGAGAGGTTAAAAGGAATTGGACAGAGCCGTTACTGGAGTTGGATTGGATTAGGCCAGTTTGTGATTGGTTCTCGCAAATTTGTAAAGGAAGCAGTAGAGATAAATGTACAGGTTTCCAGCCTGAGCTGCAGGGCGAAATCAAATCACACTGTAAAAATGAATACGCTATATCTAATCAATAAAATTGTGGCAACAGATTACAAGCAATATTATTAATTAAATTTAACAAATTAGAATTGAGTAATAATTAATCAAAATAATTCCTTAAAAGGTAACCATTTAAAATGAGTAAAATTTACAAAGAAAATTTGTACACAATTTTTTTTTATTGCCAACATTGAAGACACCTGATGATAACAAGCAGAATCGCTGAAGGAGAAAACCGTAATTTTAAATCACCATTATGGTGATCAGTGTTTGTTTTAGTTGGGCTCTTGACCCTTAAATCATTAACTTTATATTTTGTTTGGCTGCTGTACATGAGTTATAACAGCCAGATGAACAAAGAGGAAAGGTGATCTGATGGTGTTGGTTGTGTTTTAACATAATCATTATTTCACAATCATTTGACCTGAATCACTGAACAGAAATGATTCACTGTTTTGAACTGTTATGCTGGCTAGACACATGCAAATTTGCAAAGGAAAGACCCGAAACAAGCTAGATACAATACAATTTAATAAAAGAGCACAATATCCTTAATATTTTCAGAATGTGCAGAACTTAATATGCAAGTGTGATATTTTATGAATATATTAGTTTTAGAGCTTATAGTTTCCATACAGTCCATACTAACGCAGTATTATGTTTTATTTGTATAATTAACTTCTTTTTGGTTTTATATCTCATTTTAAAACTTAGACATGTCAACATCTTACACATTACTGACAAGACCCACAGCATTATCAGTCAGGATAGGGGATGAGGAGGGGTCGGGGAGATCAGCAGAAAATAAACAGCCATGATAACAGCGTTCGTGTGTTGGTGGTTGGCTCTCTGCCTCTTCTAAAGCGGCCACAAAAGTCATCGCTGCTATTGTGAACTTGCTGCTCCCCTTCAACAGCGACACTAACAAGTGTCGAAAAGTCGCTTTGCACTCATACACAGTAAAAACCCCAGTGTTAAATCAACACTGCTCAGAGCACATATGGTCCCACTCTACAGAGTGTTAAAATTAACATTGAAGCAGTGTTGAAGTTAGTGAGATAATTAAGTTAACACTGAAGCAGTGTTGAAGTTAATGAGATAATTAAGTGATTAATTAAAGGTAGGGTAGGTAATCCTGTTCAGAAACACTTTTTTTTATACTGGGTGAAATGGTCCTTCCATCCTGATAGTAGTCAATACATTATGTGTTTAGAAAAAGGAATGAAAAAAATCAGACCTCTGTAGCAGCTGCAGGACAGTAAAAACTCTGACCAATCACTGCCATTCGGTGCGAATGTAAAAGAACCAATCAGATGCCTTCATGTCTCGTGCCCGAGCCCCACTGCGCGCGCTGCCCTGCGTGCACTCATCACATGTCACCGTTCCCGGAAATATTCAGCTCAAAGCACCTGCATATGCAGTCAGCGAAGGCAAACAAGGCAAAAACTACTTCCTCGGACCCTGCCCGCACTCTTGAACGACCTCCTCTGCTTCGCCCTCAACCCCGGACCTGTCCTCGAACCGACGATGCGGTACTTGTCTCCGGACTCGGAGTGTACGTTAGTCTTCATTAGAGTCAACAATGTTTTCATCATGGAAACTCTTACATGCAAAACACCGTATATGTTATGAATCTTACACGAAATTCACCTTCATCACAGTGTAACTGATGGTAATGGAAAAACGTGTATCAATGCAACCTGTTTTTAGTTTTGCCTTATAAATATAGCTCGTTACCGAATGAAACTTTACCATTATCGATATGCTAGCTTGATAGTGAGTACTAAAAGAAATCTTATTTGTTTATATTCATAGTGATAAAGTTAGGTATTTTATTACATGTGATTCTGACATGATGTCACTGTACTGCGCTCCTTCCTCTCCACTCGTCTCAGGTAATAAATGCGTCTTCCAGCTAGAGGTCTGCATTCCCGCGGCTGTCCCGCGGGATCCGCGGGACCCGACCAGATATTTTGCGCCGCGGGATTAAATTTCCGACTAAAAAACAGTAGCGGTCGGTAACTCTGGTGTAATTTGAACGGGAGCGGTCGGTCATTCAATATCACGTTCCCGACGCCGACGTTCTTTCAGAACAGCATATCTTCGCTTTACCTAATCTTAATCTTATCGACCACCCGGTATAGGCTACAGTCTGCCCTGCACTCAGGACCGTTATGCATGCGCTACACGCACGGACCAGTAACGGTTCTTTCTGTCATGCATTGATTGTATTTGCTGGATCTGTGCGCGCGCGCAGCATGTGCATAACGGTCCGACTCCTCAGGGCAGACTGTATGTGATAAACGGCCCTCAAAAGAAAAAAATTGCAGAACAAAGTGTGGAGCAAAGATGCGCTTTCCTTGAAGGACGTTCAACTTGGACTGGACAATGGTCAGTTTACTGCTAAGAAACCCACGTCAGGCAAGTCTAATGTATGGGAGTCTTTTTCATGCATCATAGACGCAGATGGGAAGAAAAATACCCTTTGCGGCTTGCGCATTGTGATAAAATGCATAAAAGTGTTCCCGTTCAGCAGTCACAAGTACGAATAAAAATAATAGCCTACACTTTTGTATATTGACAAGGCGAATCAAATAATAATAAAAACAATGTTTGTGCAGACTACATTTTTATTTTCTCTGTAAAAATGTACATGTGAAATTCTGCGAGATCTATATTAAGCGGGATGGTCGGGTCGGGAAGAAAATTATTCTAAGCAGACAGCGGGTGAACAAATAGTGTATATATAGCGGGAACGGGTGGGTGCGGGATATAACCCAGCGGGAGCGGGCGGGAGCGGGACTTAAAAAACAGTCCCGCGCAGACCTCTACTTCCAGCTGAGCCTGAGCGTTTGGCGTTGCGCGTTCATGTGTTTTGGGGGCGTGGCTTTGGAAGGAGCTCAGAAGGGAGGGGGTGGGAGTGAATGGAAATAATGAGCTGTGTTTATTGCAGATTAAAAGGTCTACAGTCACTCGATTTTTATATTTTCTTTTTCAGAGTACTTACATTTTAATTATGTATTGGTATATAAAGACAGTTTAAACAAATTTGGAATGTTTTTTTTTTAGAAAAAAGATTACCTACCCTACCTTTAAGTGATTGGCCATTAGTGGTGACACCTGATGTTAATAAGCAGAATCATTGCCGGAAAGAGAAAAAACAATAAGAGAAAAAAGAGAAACACAAAAACTACTGACTTCGAGTCATTACACATTGTTGCACTTATTATTACCAGTTTGACTTTATTTCTGTCATACATCGACAAAAGTTCTTGAGATTTAACAGAAGTTTAGACGGTAATGTTTTATGGAAGTTTTATTTTCAAGTTACCATTATGGTGGTCAGTGTTTGCTTTAGTTGGGCTCTTGACTCTTTTCATTTTTTAATATATGTTTTTCTTTGGTTGCTACAACTCTGTGTTTATAAAGCACATTTGTTACTGCAAGAGAAAACATGACCTGCTCACAACATGTTTTGATGATAATGACATTATCATCATGAAGTGACCTGATTCACTGATGTCATTCAGAGTCTAAATCTTTGACTATATGTTTGATGTTTCGTTTTAGTATTGGTGATTGTAGCTCTGAGATTCTACAGTTTGAGATCCAACAGCAATATGAAAAAATTTGAAAATACTTTGTGCAAAGAAGTTATTGTGTTTAAACACGTAGACATCAAGAATCAGCATATGAATCTCAACAATGGTGACAATAAACAAACTAGTGACAAACAGATAAACTCTGAACATCACAAAACAAGATACTAAAGTCAAAACAAAACAATAGCAAAATAAAAGAAATCAGAAAAAACAATGAAAATTACAGGACAATTCAGCTGCATAATTTATTCATGCTGCAATGCATGATGTCAGCCATGGATGCGTTCTGATTGGTGGCTCCCATCATGCACTGCAACATTAAGCATTTGTTTGATTGTCACCATTGTTGAGATTCATATGTAGATTCTTGATGTCTGGGTGTGATTTTAAAACTTTCAGATCATTAAAATATTGTTGTAAGTAACTACTGTAGTGAAAAATTAAAGCATTTGGATAATCAGTTTATAATGATGGGTGCCATCATTGAATCAGGTCACTAGTAATTTCATCATCAAAACATAACCAGGGATGCATTTCCAAAAGCATCTTAAGCCTTACATGATTTCAGACCAACTGCAACAAATGGTCTGTACGATCAAATTAGGCTTGCAATGCTTTCAGAAAACACAGCCAAAATCACAGTTTCTTTTGCCACAACACATGTGCTTTATAAACACAGAGTTGGAGCAGCCAGAGAAATACTAATGTTAAAAAGTAAAGGGTCAAGAGCCCAACTAAAGCAAACACTGACCACCATATTGGTGACGTGAAACGAAACATTCCATAAAACATTACCATCTAAACTTCTGTTAAATCTAAATAAGACCGTGTGTAGATGTATGACAGAAATAAAGTCAAACTGGTAAAATAATAAGTGCAATAATGGCTCGAAGTCAGTTGTAGTTCTTGTATTTCTCTTTTTTCTGTTCTTGTTTCTCTTTCCTTCAGTGAGTCTGCTTGTTATCATCAGGTGTCACCACTAATGGCCAATCATCACTTAATTAATCACTTAATTATCTCGTTAACTTCAACACTGCTTCAGTGTTAACTTAATTGCCTCATTAACTTCAACACTGCTTCAGTGTTAACTTAATTACCTCATTAACTTCAACACTGCTTCAGTGTTAACTTAATTATCTCATTAACTTCAACACTGCTTCAGTGTTAACTTAATTATCTCATTAACTTCAACACTGCTTCAGTGTTAATTTTAACACTCTGTAGAGTGGGACCATATGTACTCTGAGCAGTGTTGATTTAACACTGGGGTTTTTACTGTGTAGACTGTAAAAAAATATGGACGTAGTGTCCGTGACGTCACCCGTAGTTGAGAACCACTGTTTTAGCATCAAATTATCAGAATTTCAAATTTCGTTTCACATTGTATGACCTAACAAAGCCTCGTTTTCTGAAATCACGTGCCTTGGCCAGTTTAATACACACTTTGAAACACAGATTTTAAACAGAATTTTGAATCTTCGTACCTTTTTATCATTTAATGTTTTATTTGAAAAGGAATAAAGAGAAAAATCTGCCACATGCACTAGTCAATACACAGATAAAATTTATAAAATATTACAGAAACAACTCTAAACTCGTTTATTAATTACACATTGACTGTTTATTAATGTCACACGAATATAATCCATTACTTTCTGCAGAATGGAAACTCTGAAGATGCGTTTCATTTTTCATCAGTAGTTGTGATGTGGATCTGTCCAGCGATGGGACAAAAGTTGAGTAAAGTTTAGCTTGTGCTTCATCTTACTGTGGCGTCTTGCCGTGGCTACAACAGAAATAAGACACACATTTACATAAATCAACACTACAAATGGTACAAATAATCTGAGAAAAACAATATATATTTCTGTCAGTGAATCGACTCGTATAATCCATCTTGTAACAGAAAGAAAAGACTGTTTAGTATCTATTAACTAGTTGATTGACTACTGAGGACATTTTGTTTTTTTTTATGAAATTGAGAAGACTTGAGAAACTTACGGACAGATTCTCATATCCAGAAGAGCCCGACTGGTGAACAGCAGGTCTGGGATGGACAGTCTATGGGAAAAACACATTGATTATTGATTATTTGACTTTTGAATGAACAAACTCTTTTACACGTGTAGTTTTTGACATTTCTCTTACTGTGAGTGTGTCGTAGAGGTCAGCTGATCCCGTCTTGAGGTCAAGAGCTGCATATGTGTTTGCACTGGGATCATCGTTCTGCAGGGAAACAGAGAAGGACTATCACCACAAAACAAGAGATTTTGCATGAAAATCAAAAGTGTAATCACTCCACAGTGTGTGTTCTCACATAAAATCCTGTATAATTGTGGTAATATATGTTCTGCGTGTATAAAGTAGCTCTAATTGATTTATTGGTAGCCTGTGATTCTTTGGCCATCTCACCTCATACTCGTGTATTGCAGATCTGCAGTTTATCCTAAAAAACAAATGGAAACAAGCCAATTAATTGTTTCATTTAATAATCAAATGTACTTCTGCATTAATTAAAAGCGAATTATATTACTCTTTGTTGATCATTTTATATTTACATTTTATACAATATGATGATGATGATGATGATGAATATTCCTACACATCCCACTGGGATCCCCAGCCAGATGAGCCAACCAGCACCACGACGAACTGAAAGAGGGAGAATATCGTAATTAAATCTACAAACTAAGATTGAAGTGTGTTAATAAAAGCTTCACCTGTGACAGTGACAGTTACAGCGTCTGATCTCTGAGATCCATGTTGATTGTGAGCCTGACAGTAGAAGCGTCCACTCTGTAGTGCACTGAAACTCTGTCCAGATCCAACAGCTGAGGTTTCATTCTCCTTAAACCAGCTGAAGTTCAGAGCAGGAGGGTTTGAGTCACTGATGCAGTTCAGAGTCACTGAATCTCCCTCCACTATTACACCAGATCCATTTATCAACACTGAGACACTCCTGGGAGGATCTAACACAGAAACACATAGATATCCTTAACAATCACAGTGAATTTGGAATCGCAGATGTTTACATGACTGTTAAATAGATGTGATTCTGGCCCCCACATTCTCTACAAACTGCTACCATTCCCATCCATGTTCACTGGTGTTTGTTACTTGGGATTGAGTGAACTAACATTCAGCCAATCACACACAAGTGTTATTAGACCAATCATCTCTCAGGCACACTGCGATCTCTCTGGGGGATCGACAGGTGAAATATTTCAAATATTATTTTTAACCACTAGTATTTCTCTAAAAATCCTCCAGCTGTAAATTAAATTTTAGTCTTTTACATGAATATTAAAAGTGTAAATATGGTGATTGGTCGCCTGATCAAGATTAGTTCTCTTACGAGAGTTCTCTCGTACTGCGTCTTAGCTAAGACGCTGCGGGAAAAGTCTCTTTTCACGAATATTGAAGCAAAAAATTATCCTTAATTTTAATATTTGTAAAACGCATTTGCCACAGTATGCAGCCATAGGCAAGACGGCTCGTTTGCTCATTGGCTGTTGTACTAGCAAATGCATAAGCCTATCGAGCGCAGGCTGATGCAACATCAGACCAATGAGGCCACTTCCCGCCGACGCGGGCGTGGCCTCGCCCTATAAAGGTAGCTCGAAAACGCTGACTCACTTGATTTTTCATCTCTTCAGCGAACCTCTCACATCGCTGGATCTCGGATAGAAGCAAGCGTCGTCTGAGTGCAAGCACATCAGCGGGACGAGCCATCTGAAGTCGCTGGCCTTCGCCGCCTTCCACTGCCGTACCTGCTGCGCTTTCCGGCGCTCATATCCTTTCTGTTTCTCTGTGTGTGTGTGTGTGTGTGTTCGCCCCGCGACACACACTCGTAAAAGAGCTCGCGTCTTTTTCAAGACGCCCTCCCTTTCCTAGAGGATCTCGCAGCTCTCGCGCTCGCTGGCGGCGACTGCCCCCACTCCGAGCCAATTGTCTATGGTGACTCTGAGGACTCACCTGGCATCCTTCTCCGAGGCTGCTCCTCCTGAAAGCGGACGGTCGGGGTTAGTTTTTCTTTACGTTACAAGAAAAACTACCCTGCCTCTGCGCGTCATTCACCGGCGAAAGGAGAAAAGTGTGTTCGTTGTGTACTGGCCTCTTTTCTCTTACATTTCCCAGTTCCCTGTCGGCGACTGGAAATGTCATTTGCAGCAAGCGTACGCCTGCTAGCAAACGCTGAAGAATGTTGACGCTCAACGCATCTAAAAACCTGTATTCCCCTGTGGCTCAGTGGTGGAGTGTTAGGTTTTTCGCACGGACGACTGTGGTTCGATTCCCGGTCTGGCCGCATATAATTATGCCGCTAATGCTTCGCTCTGTCACTCCCCTGAGGGCGACTGCAGAGGTGCATTTTTGCAGCCAGCAAGCGCGTGGTACCCGCTTGCCTGCAACCGAACACCGTTTCTACGGTTCCCGTGCGTCACTGGCGAAAAGAGAATGGAGTGCTTTAGCCCCGCTGAGACCGGGCGTTATCCTCTCTTCTCACATTCTGGCACTTTTCAGGCGTCTGAAAATGTCAGTATTGCATGTTGTGCTACACGCATACCTGCAAATGAACGCTAGTGTGTTTAATACTCGCGATAACTGAAAGTCTATGTATCTTCCCCTGTGGTCCAGTGGTAGATTCATAGCCTATCGCGCAGTCGACCCGGGTTCGGTTCCCGGGTCCGCCGGCTGAAAAATTATGCCGTCGCATACATTTGCTCTGTCAGTCCCCTGGAAGGCGACTGCAGATGTGAATTTATGCCGTCGCATACAATTTGCTCTGTCAGTCCCCTGGAAGGCGACTGCAGATGTGAATTTTTGCAGCCGACGAGCACGTGGTATAACCCGTGCCCGTTCGCCTGCACACAAAAACCGTTCTACTGCCTTTCCGCACTCGCTCTGCTCAGGCAGACAGCGCGTTCAATGCAGTAAGTGTGGTTAATACTCGCGATAACTGAAAGTCTATGTATCTTCCCCTGTGGTCCAGTGGTAGATTCATAGCCTATCGCGCAGTCGACCCGGGTTCGGTTCCCGGGTCCGCCGGCTGAAAAATTATGCCGTCGCATACATTTGCTCTGTCAGTCCCCTGGAAGGCGACTGCAGATGTGAATTTATGCCGTCGCATACAATTTGCTCTGTCAGTCCCCTGGAAGGCGACTGCAGATGTGAATTTTTGCAGCCGACGAGCACGTGGTATAACCCGTGCCCGTTCGCCTGCACACAAAAACCGTTCTACTGCCTTTCCGCACTCGCTCTGCTCAGGCAGACAGCGCGCTCAATGCAGTAAGTGTGGTTAATACTCGCGATAACTGAAAGTCTATGTATCTTCCCCTGTGGTCCAGTGGTAGATTCATAGCCTATCGCGCAGTCGACCCGGGTTCGGTTCCCGGGTCCGCCGGCTGAAAAATTTATGCCGTCGCATACAATTTGCTCTGTCAGTCCCCTGGAAGGCGACTGCAGATGTGAATTTTTGCAGCCGACGAGCACGTGGTATAACCCGTGCCCGTTCGCCTGCACACAAAAAACGTTCTTCTACTAAGAGGCCTTTCCGCACTCGCTCTGCTCAGGCAGACAGCGCGCTCAATGCAGTAATGTGCCCGCTCTTCCGAGCCCACATTCACTCACAGACATTGCATGTCCTACGGGACTCGCCCAGCCCTCCCTCACTCGGTTAAACACCGCGGCGAGGTCGAGTGCGTCTGAGAATGTTGATATTGCACGTCATGCTACCCGCATGCTTGCAAACAAACACTCGCGTTAACAGAAAGTCAATGTGTCTCCCACTGTGGTCCAGTGGTAGATTCTAAGGCTTTCGTGCGGGCGACTTGGGTTCGATCCCCGCTCAGATGGCAAAAAGTTTTTATGCCGTCAAATACAAATCGCTCTGCCAGTTCCCTGAGAGGCGACTGCAGACATGTATTTTGCAGCAGGCAACCACGTGGTACAACCCGTGCCTGTTTGCCTGCACACAAAAGCCGTTTCACGGCTACACCCGGCCACGGCCGATGGTGCTATAAATGTAGTGCTGATGCCCACTATTCAGTGCCCATCCGTACACGCAAGCACAGCCCTTCACACAGGGCTCGCGCCCATAAAATCGACTCAAGTCGATCGCGCGCACTGCATAGTAGACGTGCCCACTCCTCAGTGCACACGAACACTATGTCACGCACGTCTGACGGTTTCTGTAAAAACGAAACCCGTGCACGTTCGTTCTGCTCAGACAGACAACGCGCCAAAAGTAGTAAAGGTGCGCGCTTCCAGCCCACATTTACTCACAGACGATACGAGTCCCACGGGACTCGCTCAGCCCTCCCTCACTCGGCTAAGCGCCATAGCGGGGTCGAGGACGAGCGCTCTGCCCGCTGTCATCAGCGCGCCCCACGCCTCGAATGCCACAGACATAACGCCTGTGTTACAGCACATCGAAGCGCCTCCGTTGCTCAGCCAACAGAGTGCGCTTCGCATCCAACCCTTAGCCATCCATGCAGATGCATGGGCAGCGCTTCCAGGGGTTTCGGAATGGGTGCTAAGCATTATAAAGAGAGGCTACTCGCTACAGTTTTATCGACGCCCTCCCCGCTTTACGGCGCGTGTCGAAACTACGGTGAATTCGGAAGTAGCACACCTACTCCGAGCCGAAATTTCAAAACTGATGAGCAAAGGGGCTTAGAGCCTGTATCTCATGCTCAAAGCGAACGGGGGCTGTACAGCAGATACTTTCTGGTTCCCAAAAAAGACGGGGGCTGCAGACCCATACTGGATCTGAGACAGCTGAACAAAGCATTAGTGAAACGCAGTTTCAGAATGCTTACGACCAGGAAAATCCTCGCGCATAGTACACAGTCCTGCCATTCGGTCTGTCCCTGGCACCTCGCACATTTACGAAGTGCATGGACGCAGCGCTCGCCCCTCTCAGACTCAGAGGCATGCGAGTGCTGAACTATTTGGACGACTGGCTGATTCTGGCTCATTCACGATCAGAGCTCGTGGAGCACAGGACCATGTTACTCGATCACCTCGAGAAACTCGGTCTCAGAGTCAATTGGACGAAGAGTTCACTGAACCCCAGTCAAACGATTTTGTTTTGGGCATAGTTCTGGACTCACAGTCTATGACGGCGCGGCTGTGTCGCCAGTTCTTCAGCTGGGCCTGCTCCGCATGCGCCCCCTACAGTTCTGGCTGAAAGCGCGGGTACCACGCAGAGCGTGGACTTCTGGTCGACTGCGCCTCAAGGTCAACCAGAGCTGTGTTACAGCTCTAGAACCTTGGACAGTGAACGGCTGGTACCAAACAGGTGCAAGCCTGGGGACTTCCTCGAGAGTGAGAGTGGTGTCCACGGACGCCTCCACCTCGGGATGGGGAGCGCTGCTCGAGGGCAGACCGTTATATGGCCTGTGGTCAGAACGGGAAAAGCTCCGACACATCAACTGTCTGGAAATGCTGGCAGTAGAAAACGCGCTGACACGTTTTCGTCCCCAAATCAAGGGCCATCACGTCTTAGTCCGTTCGGACAACATGTCGGTGGTGTCCTACATAAATCGCCAGGGCGGTCTCAGATCCCGAGATCTATACAGGTTGGCGGAACGCCTCCTGGTATGGGCTCAGCACAACTTGCGTTCGCTAAAAGCAGCTCATGTGCCTGGGATACAGAATGTGGGTCCAGACAGGCTGTCAGGAACAACATTCCCGCGGGCGAATGGTCTCTACACCCACAAACAGTCCAGCTGCTGTGGGAGAGATTTGGCAGAGCGGAAGTGGACCTCTTCGCGTCCAGCGAAAACGCTCACTGCCCCGCGTTCTTTTCCAAGAGCGAAAGCGCGCTGTCCCAGAGGTGGCCGCGCCGCCCGCTCTATGCTTTTCCCCCCGTCTCCCTCCTTCCAGAGGTGATAGAACGAGTGAGGGAAACGAAATGCTCAGTGCTGCTTGTAGCACCACTCTGGAGGAACCAACCTTGGTTTCCAGAGCTGATGCAGTTGGCAGACACTGCCCCATGGCCGGTGCCATTGAGAAGGGACCTTCTCTCGCAGGCCAGGGGCTCGATTTGGCACCCTCAACCGAAGTTGTGGGCCTTACACGTGTGGGCTCTCAACGGTTACCCGCTGATTTCTCAGTAGGAGTGCTAAATACTATCACTCAGGCTAGAGCACCGTCGACTCGACGGCTCTATGCCTCAAAGTGGTCGGTATTCTCCAGTTGGTGTGTGGCTCGGGGATGCTCACCCCTCGACTGTGAGGTAACGGAGGTTCTCTCCTTCCTTCAAGAGCTGTTGGATAAGGGCAGAGCCCCATCCACGCTCAAAGTATATGTGGCGGCTATCGCAGCGTTCGCTGAGACAACGCTCGGTCAGTCGATAGGAAGGAACGATTTGGTCATCCGCTTCCTCAAGGGAGCTAGGAGACTGAACCCTCCCAGACCCCCGTCGGTCCCTGTTTGGGACCTCTCTACGGTCCTGGAGGCCATGAAAGGTTCCCCTTTCGAGCCCATCCAGTCGATTAGTCTCAAACATCTGTCATTTAAGACAGTGTTTTTGCTGGCCCTTGCTTCAGTGAAGCGCATAGGGGACCTGCACGCGCTCTCAGTGAGCCCGTCGTGTCTGGAGTTTGGGCCTAGTGACTCGAGAGTCATACTCAAACCTAGGCACGGCTATGTGCCGAAATCCCTCAACACACCGTTTCGGGCTCAGGTTATATCCCTGTCCGCCCTGCCGGTGTTAGAAGAGGAAGGAGACTTGGGCTCTCTCTGCCCTGTCAGGGTTTTAAGAGCCTATGTGTCTCGCTCTGCTGCCTTTAGACAGACTGAGCAACTATTTGTCTCGTTCAGTGGACGTTCCAAGGGAACGGCTGTTTCGAAACAAGGCCTATCCAGATGGATAGTTGACGCCATAGCGTTGGCATACACCTCCAGGGGTCTTCAGTGCCCGCTGGGTGTCAGAGCGCACTCCACGAGAGGCGTTGCCTCTTCGTGGGCCTGGTCTAGTGGAATATCTCTACAGGATATTTGTATGGCGGCAGGCTGGGCCTCGCCGTCTACATTTATCAGGTTTTATAACCTCGAGGTTCCCGCTTTGCAGGCTAAGCTGTTATCGGTGTAATTGAACACTGAGAATGCAAGCACAGTGCGTTACTACTATCTTACGGGCAGTTTTACGTAAGACCCATATTCCCACTTTAGTCAAGGGTGTCTTGTCTAAGTGATGTCTTATATTACGTCTGCAGACGCAGCCACATATCAGAACGGAGAGTTCCTCCTCTTGTTCTAGGACTCTATGTCAGTCCCTCTGGTGATTGTGCACTGTAAATCCTGGGTCAGCCTCCAGGTTTATGGTTATTAATCCCTGCACGCACGGCGTCTTACATTGGGTTCCCGCAGCGTCTTAGCTAAGACGCAGTACGAGAGAACTCTCGTAAGAGAACGTACTCGGTTACTAACGTAACCTCGGTTCTCTCTAGAAGAGGGAACGAGTACTGCGTTCCCTGCCGTGCGTACGATTCACTTTGGTTCGCTTCTTCGTTGAAATAAATCAAGTGAGTCAGCCTTTTCGAGCTACCTTTATAGGGCGAGGCCACGCCCGCGTCGGCGGGAAGTGGCCTCATTGGTCTGATGTTGCATCAGCCTGCGCTCGATAGGCTTATGCATTTGCTAGTACAACAGCCAATGAGCAAACGAGCCGTCTTGCCTATGGCTGCATACTGTGGCAAATGCGTTTTACAAATATTAAAATTAAGGATAATTTTTTGCTTCAATATTCGTGAAAAGAGACTTTTCCCGCAGCGTCTTAGCTAAGACGCAGTACTCGTTCCCTCTTCTAGAGAGAACCGAGGTTACGTTAGTAACCGAGTACGTTCTCTCACATTGACTCTGTACACTGTAAAAAAAAAATTACATCCCCAAGTCAAAAATTTCAAGTGACCGATAACATCTAAATTTTTCAATTAGTCTGATGTATTATTTCTCATTGAGCCAATGTTAACAGACTATTGCAACAAGAATTTCACTTGGGCCAATTGAAAAATTTAGATGTTATCGGTCACTTGAAATTTTTCATTTGGGAGGGTTAGAAATTTTTTACAGTGTAACATATAACCACATGTGCATGTTGGATATTTAATTTCAAAATAATGCTTTCACTCTTCTGCAAAAGCTTTCCATTAAATGTTGTACCATGAAACCCATTAATTACAAGAACTGCTTCTTAATCTTCTTAATTTGGAAAGAAACTTCAAAGAAAAAAGTGCATACATTAAATGAATCTGTACTCACACATGACATTGAGCTGAACAGCAGGAGAGATGTGAGTGTGTCCGTCTACAGCACAGCTATATCTGCCTGAATCCTCTCTTCTGACTGACTGCAGCAGGAGTTCATTGTTTCTGTCTCTTCTCTCAGTTAATGGCTGTGAGTTTCTGTACCAGATGAATGTTGCTCTGTCAGTCAGAGCGCAGCTGCTTTTACATCTCAGAGTGACTGAATCTCCCTCTGTCACTCTCTCAGGAGACTCCACCTGAAGATCTGAACACAACACACACATTATATCTAGTGCTGCTGTCATACACGGATTATTATTCAACATAATGCACAGAAGAAGAGATAAACCTCATCAAAGTCACCTGTCACAGTAAGAGTCACTCCTGGTTTACCAATCCATTTTCCATCAGGTTTATCAGTGATGAATCTGAAATAGTACTCGTCTTCATCCTTCAGTGTCACATGACTCAGTCTGACGGTGCAGTTCTGCTGTTTATCTCCCAGATACTGAAGCCTCTGACTGTATTCAGGGTCCTCAGACAGATCTGGAGGATCAACACCCCTTAGAATTGAGCCTTTGGTCCAGAACACTTTCTTGATCTGACGTCCAGTAGGGTATTTATAAGTGCAGCTCATTATCACTGTTGAGTCCTTTAGTGCACAGATGTGTGATCGACTGTAACTCACACCCCAATCAAACGACTGGGTACAAACTCCTGAAACACACATTAAAGGGATAGTTCACACAAAAACGATTGTTTCATAATTATTGACCCCTCGTGTTCATTACATTCTTATTTCTTTTTATATTTATTTTTTTGTAGAACACATGAAATCCTGACATTGCAAAAACATTCAAATAATCATTATTAATGCACATATTTATATTGTACATTAATTTCAGTGAGAATAATTTAAACATTTATCTAAAGTTTTAATTTTAATTTCACTTTTTAATTTTATCTCTGACTGCCTTTATTTTTTACTTTATTTGCATGATTTTTTTTATATTTTTTTTCACAGAAATTTGTTTGTGAAAGGGGTTTTAACAGGGTGCTGCCGGACTCATGATTTAATAAAAGAAAGACTTTGATGAGAGACTAAAGGAGTGACTCACCGTGAATCATGAGCAGAAACACCAGAGGAAGAGGAGGAGCCATTATCAGTGATGTCACTACAAGAACAATAATACAGAATCACACAGTTGTTCCTAATCCTGGACGATCCCCAGCATTTTAGATGTCTCCTTAATCAAGCACACCTAATTCAGTTCATCAGCTCGTTATTAAAGGCTTCAAGGTCTTAGATGGGTTTGTCAGATTAGAGAGACATCAAACATGTGCAGTGTTGGGGGTCCTCAAAGACCAGGATTGGGAACCACAGGGATAACACACACAATGAGCATTATAAAACAATCTTTAGCTTTAAAAATATTTCCATAAATAATATTTCACTGAGAATATTTCCAATTGATTAGGTCAGTGGTTTCTACAACAGTATTAATCTGACTATATTCACACAGTAACCAGCGTAACTCTTACCGTGTTCTGGTGAGTCTCTCCAGCAGGCGTTGAACTGATGAATTTCTCGTGGTTAACAGTGTTTATTTTAAAATACTCGCACTCACAGAAAATGTTTCTTCCTCTTTCTTGACTCCTGCCCACACAAGCAACTTCAGACAACTTTTCATGATGATCCAATGCCATTTATTGATATCTAAAAAGTCATTAAACCCAAAATGTTTAACAATATGAAGAAGTTTGTCCACCACTTGTATTTCTCTTCTACAAAGATTTATTAACATATAGGACGTATTTACAGTTTCACAGTTTGCATTTCCACATTTTAAAAGTGAGGGGATGTTCATAAATAAATGGAATACAAATAAAAGGGGATTTTAAACTTAGTTTTTATAGCCTTTCTTCCTGGAAAACATTTTCTGAAGAATTATTTAGCAAGACACTAGCGAACTTATATTAAGACTGGATGTCGATACTTTGACCGCAGACAGACAAGTTGTATTTTTACATCCTCAGGATAATTTTTGCCTTAGGTTTATTGGCGAAAAGAATAGCGACAGGAAGTGGTGGGCAGTAGAGGTGGGTCGGACAGGAAATGACCTCATCCAGAATCAGTTAAGAACACATGCACAGCCCAATGTGTCTCGTCATCGGTCAAAATGAATTCTTTGCTAATATTGCTTAATACAAAAACCCTTAAAAGGACATGGAGATGCAAAAGTATGAGATGGGAGGAGAAATTATATTTCAATGCTTTTGCATTTGCTCACAAAAGTTTCATGCATGGGGAATGCAAAGAATTTGAGAGAAAACGCAAAAGCATTGAAATATAATTTCCACCACCATGTGACTTTAGGGGCGCCATTAAATGTTGTTTTAGTCAAGCTGATTAAACCAACATGATTGACCTCGTCTTAACACACGTACACAGAAGTTGCTCTACAAATAATCGTCACTGGTGACTTTAATAGACTGAGGTGTTCATCAAAGCTTTAATTGTATCCACTGTTGCACAACTTTGTTAGAATAGTCCAAATATTAATATTAACCCAGCTATCACATATAATAGGTTACTCTGAGCTTAGGTCTACAATGACCCAGAAATGACCACACACAAGCTTGAATTTGGTAAAACTGATACAGCCTTTTTATTTGCTTACAGAAAACACATGAAGTCAAAAGTTCAAATGACTCTAACAAACAAATTACCAAGCAGTGACATCACAAAATGTTTTTAGTCTCACTAAACACGTGTTGTTGGCTCTTTGGCTCTTTCCTTTATATTCATGCTCTTGTAATGAGAACAAGATCACAGACACTGCATTCCTAACATCTATTCACCTGATTTAATGAATAATAAATAACTGAGTGAATTAGCATGCTAAATGGACAGCCCTACTCTCAGAATATTGTTAATTGTTTTGGCCTTTGTCTTCATGATGGTCTCATTTACTCATTTGACACTGCTGTAGATCACAGACTCCTCTTCCACAGTCTGCACATTTGATAGCCTAAAAAAATTAAATAAAACAACAATCATGTTATGTATCAGAATACATGATGATAAAATTCATTAAACAAATCCGATAACATGAGGGTGAGTAGATGGCAAACGTTTTATTATTGCGTGAACTGTCTCTTTAAGCTCGTTCTTCTCACCTCAGGACAGAATCAGGCTGACGGATCCTGATATTGTCGTAGTGGCTTTCGTTCTCCTCTGCTCTCTTCGTCTCGGTCTTTCTGTGATGTTGGACAGTTGCGTACTGGATCTCCTCAGTGTCTCTGCATTCAGGAGCATTTCTGTCTCTTCTGGGTTTGCTGGAAATAACACTGGCGTACTGAGCGTCATCACAATCAGCTGATTCAGAAACATGAACGTCTCCCCCTGTTACGGTAGAGTACAGATTGTCCTGAAACGGAGGAAAATGAAATATTATTTATCATTCACATTTAAAGGCTGTTCACAATCACATAGAACACGTTTTCCCATTTCAGTGCACTACTTTTGCATTGTTTTTTCTATGAAAACACGTGCTAGACCGACGCGTGTGACTGTTATAAACACGGCGCTCAAATTAAAATGCGGTTAACTTTTAAAAACACATCTCTAGACTTTCGGTTTTTTTATTTATTTGTTTAGCGCAATTTTCCACCGGACAAAATTGCGATGATTTCTGTTCTGTCTGTGCGCACCAATCTTGCACTTCTATCTACTCCTCAACCAGACCACCTAGAGACTTCGGGTTTTCGGCATTATGTTAAGGAAGGTCTAATCTCGGGAACGCACAAAAAAAATCCAGGAAAAGATTTACTATCTCTTAGTGTTGTGATCCCATGACGTCAGAAAATTGCACTAAAACACTCACTGAGTTTTTATTACTTGTTTTTTTCTCTCTTCCACTGACTTGTCTCTCACGTTTTGTGTGAATGGCCCCGTCTAACTAGACTATTCACATGTTGTGTCTGGAAGATTTACCTGTTTTTCTGTGAGGTCTTCAGCTTTAGCACCTCTTCGTTTTCTCCTGATTTAACAGACATTAAACTTCATTTTAAAGATTAATTACTAATCACATTACATGAGGCATTTCCACCTGCACTAGTCTGAAAGTGAATTACATTCATACACTCACTGTAATTGAGAATGATTTTACTGAAAACTTACATTATAAACAGAATGATGATGATGATGACGATGAAGAATCCTAAACACGCTGTGATCCCCAACCAGACGAACCAGCCATGACCACGATGTTCTGAAAGATGAAGAATTGTAATTCAGATTAAGTCTCAAAGCTACATACTATAACTGTCTTGAACCCTTTATAAAATAAAAGCTTCACCTGTGACAGTTACAGCGTCTGATCTCTGAGATCCATGTTGATTGTGAGCCTGACAGTAGAAGCGTCCACTCTGTAGTGCACTGAAACTCTGTCCAGATCCAACAGCTGAGGTTTCATTCTCCTTAAACCAGCTGAAGTTCAGAGCAGGAGGGTTTGAGTCACTGATGCAGTTCAGAGTCACTGAATCTCCCTCCACTATTACAGCAGATGGACTGATGGACACTGAGACGCTCCTGGGTGGGTCTAATAACAATTATCAGATTATTATTTTTAAATCGTATAACACATTTTTAAAATTGCTAATATGGACTGAATTTATCAAAACAGAAAATTTGCATCTTATGTTTTATCATTAACTCACACATGACGTTTAAAGTCACAGCAGAGTATTTCTCTCCATGTTCATAGATGGACTTGCACTTGTATTCTCCACTGTCATCAGAGCTGATCTTTGAGATGCTGTAGATTCTTCCAGATCCTACAATCGTTCTTCCTTTAAACCAGCTGATTTCTGCAGGAGGGTTTGAGTCACTGATGCAGTTCAGAGTCACTGAATCTCCCTCCACTATTACACCAGATGGACTGATGGACACTGAGACGCTCCTGGGAGGGTCTAATAACAATTTTTATTATTAATGGTTTTTTTTTTTTTTTTTTTTTTATTGAATTATAAATGTTTTAAATTGCTAATATGGACTGAATTTATCAAAACAGAAAATTTGCATGTTATGTTTTATCATTAACTCACACATGACGTTTAAAGTCACAGCAGAGTATTTCCCTCCATGTTCATTGATGGACTTGCACTTGTATTCTCCACTGTCATCAGAGCTGATCTTTGAGATGCTGTAGATTCTTCCAGATCCTACAATCGTTCCTCCTTTAAACCAGCTGATTTCTGCAGGAGGGTTTGAGTCACTGATGCAGTTCAGAGTCACTGAATCTCCCTCCACTATTACACCAGATGGACTGATGGAGATCACAGGATTCACTGGAGGATCTACAGGAGAAACATATAGTATCACCCGTCACTCGCCCCACCAAAGCACTTCTATTTCTGTTCTTGCATACAGATAGTAGGGGCAGAATTTAGCATAAACAACATGAATCCATGGATCCTTGAGTCAAAAGGTCATGTCACTTATTAAGAAAATCCAAAACGAACAGTTTTTTCTGTGTGTGTGGTAGTCAGTAAATCAGTGCTGGATAGATTACTTACAAACTATAGTCGGATATTCCAAATTACATGACAAAAATTGTAGTTAGTAACATTATTGTTAGATGTGGCTGAAGAAAGCGCTAGTGATGTTCGGCTCTTTAATGAATTGTTCTTTTGAGCCGATAGGAAGTAACCAGTCGAGCCGGTTCATTAATCAAACTGAATCAAACTTTAGTTCCAGGTTAATGACACAAAACACACAAGCTAAAGTATCATGTGCCACTCAAAAAGACCCCACTGTCGAAGTTTGCAGAGGATTACCGAGGATGGCGTAGTGCGATCATTGCATTCAAAAATGTTGAGGTAGTTACAATAGAAGTGAATGGGGCTAATTTTGGAGGATTTAAAAGCATAAATGTGAATCTTATTATTTCATAAAAGCATTTACAATCAGTATTTTGTTCAAATATGTGCATTATTTGAGCTTTAAAGGTGTTTAAACCATTATTTGAACGGCTGTTTTAGTGTGTTGTGTTTATGGTGTGGCGTTGCCATGACAAGGGAGTAAAATTGAATATAACATAAAATGTTAAAATCACACATATTGTTCATGTTTTGTGACTGTACTATTGACAGGGTTCTTACAGGTTTCAGTAAGTCAAATTTAAGACCTTTTTAAGACATTTTAAGACCATAAAGATTGAAATTTAAGACCTACACAACGCATTGCCAAATAATATTCAAATCAAAGAATTCATTTTATAAAGTTTTGACAAAAAAGGTTTTTATAAAAAGATAAACCTCAGATTTCAGATTTTAAATAATTGTTTATAAAAAGTATAAATTACTGACATGTACAATGCACTTTAGCTTATCTTTTATTATTAATAGTAAAATTCGGTCCGATTTTCCCGTGGCGTCTGTCGTTGCTATGCAACCATGCACTGCGCTCTCCACAACGACAAAAAAGTTTTAGTGGCTAATGGATTTCCACCGCCGAGAAACGCCTGCTGTAGCTCTGATACAAGATTTATTTACAGCGAAGAAAATAACACCCGTTGGGTGCACCCCCATCCTTCCTGTTGACTGAGCTTTCAATGTTGTTACGGAAAGAGTGAAGCTGATTTTGTTGGTTCTTGTCACATGACCTGCGGTACGTTTGCAGCATTCTGAAGAGTTGAGTTTTTTTTTTATCTCGCTGCGCCTGGAAAAAAACGAGCGCGTCGCTTCAATTATGAGCGCGCTTACATTTGAAGGAACTTGAGCGCGCAAAAGAAGCTATATGTGAACGGCCTGTTGGCGTGCTCCCTCAAATCCCTCAGGCAACGAGCGACTGGAGCTCGTTAGCAGCGTGTTGGAGATCCCTGCTCTAGAGCTCCGCTTTGTAGGCTACGACTCGATACTTTTTTGCTACTTTGTAATAACTTTCTGCGGCCAGCGTTTCTGGAAATGTACGAGGGTAAAACCTTTTTAAGACCTGACTAAATGAAATTTAAGACCGCGGATGAAAATCTGCCCGTTTTTAAGACGTTTTAAGGCCTTAAATTTTAAGGTTCAGAATTTTAGACTTTTTAAGACCCTGCGGGAACCTTGTATTGAAACAGTGAGCATTTAAATGTTTTAAATATTAGCCCCAATTACTATCATTTTTAAAGAAAAGGAGGGACGAGTGAACTCTACTGGCTTTGGAAAGAAAACTTTAAAGAACATACTCACACATGACATTGAGCTGAACAGCAGGAGAGAGGTGAGTGCGTCCGTCTACAGCACAGCTATATCTGACCGAATCCTCTCTTCTGACTGGATTGAGGATGAGTTGGTTACTGTATTTATTCTCAGTTAATATCTTCTGTGAGTTTCTGTACCAGATGAATGTTGCTCTGTCAGTCAGAGCGCAGCTGCTTTTACATCTCAGAGTGACTGAATCTCCCTCTGTCACTCTCTCAGGAGACTCCACCTGAAGATCTGAACACAACACACACATTATATCTAGTGCTGCTGTCATACACTGATTATTATTCAACATAATGCACAGAAGAAGAGATAAACCTCATCAAAGTCACCTGTGACATTAAGAGTCAATCCAGATTCACCAATCCATTTTCCATCAGGTTTATCAGTGATGAATCTGAAATAGTACATGTGTGAATCATTCAGTGTCACATGACTCAGTCTGATGTTGCAGTATGTCTGTGTATCTCCCTGATACTGAAGCCTCTGACTGTATTCAGGGTCCTCAGACAGATCTGGAGGCTCAACATTATCTTTCACCAGTGTTTTGGTCCAGAACACTTTCATGATCTTATATCCAGTAGGGTATTTATAAGTGCATCTCATTATCACTGTTGAGTCCTTTAGTGCACAGATGTGTGAAGGACTGTAAATCACACTCCAATCAGCCCACTGGCTACAAACTCCTGAAACACAACATTCAAGGCAACAAGGATAGGAAACAACAATAGAACCACACACATGTCCATCTATGAGTTAAACAGGTGTTTACAAAACTGTTGTTTATAAATGAAGAAGTACACTTATGGTGTGATCTGTGTAAAACCTACAGCCATCAGACAGAAGGTGATGAAATGCAGGAAGCAGAACATTGAACACTAACCATGAAAAACGTTATGCTCTAAATGTTATCAGCTTATTTCAGCATTATATCAGCATTATATCAGCATAACCTGAATAATACCATTTTCTTTAGAAGCAACAAATAAATCACATAAATTTCCCTCCATTATAGTAGATATTTTACCAGTGCTATTTTTCCTGGGGCACCAGCAGTGCTAACTGATCCATGTTAACTAGCCAAAACCTTTTACTCTTAGTTAGTAATGAACTCGTATGTCATTTACAGGAGAGACTCACCTGGCATCAGGAGCAGAAACACCAGAGCAAGAGTTATCAGTGACATCACAGGAAACTAAATAATTTACACAACAGTACAATATGTCATCTTTCATTTCATCAAAACTATAATAACAGCCGGTTATTGCATTATAAACACTGCAAAAATGATACAAACACTTTACAATCTTCACTGTTAGTAGATTTCCACGGATGAAACTCATTTAAAGATAATGTTATGAACACATGAGTCATCTAACAGAGGTTAGTATGAAAGAAAATGTTTCTCACTTCCATTTTCTTGTGTGGAGATTAATTAGTTAGACAATATTAATTACTGAACAAGTGAATCTTTTACCGTTTTGTAGTTTCAGCCGCTGATAACAGACTCCAGGAGAGCGAAGTGCAAATGCAAGCTGAAAACTTTCTTCTGCTATTTTACAGTTGTTTCCTTCCTCTTTTTAAAGTCTGAGCAACCTTCCCCACGCCGAGACAGGAACAACCCGAATGAAACCACTCGAAAATAGAAAAAGATAAAACACTCTCTCTAAAGGATTGGTTAAAGAATATCTAAAAGCATTACTATAGAACTTACATTACACATATCAAATGAAACTTTCAGTGTGAAGGGAAACCTCCTGTCAACATGATTAGATGGTGTTTTTCAGCTTCCTGAAAAGTGATCTTCTTTCTTTAAGACAAGCAGTTCTTCATTTTTAAAGACAGTGTTTACAAAATAAGATCAAACTGTGTGTGTTTACAGGCATGTTCAGTATTTACACCTATTTGAGGGAGGAACATGCCATTGCCTTCCCTTATAATAGAATCAGGCAACAATATGATGGATGAATGAATGGATGGATGGGTTGATAATTTTGTGGGTGAAAGAAAGAAAGAAAGAAAGAAAGAAAGAAAGAAAGAAAGAAAGAAAGAAAGAAAGAAAGAAAGAAAGAAAGAAAGAAAGAAAAGAAAGAAAGAATGGATGGGTTGATAATTTTGTGGGTGAAAGAAAGAAAGAAAGAAAGAAAGAAAGAAAGAAAGAAAGAAAGAAAGAAAGAAAGAAAGAAAGAAAGAAAGAAAGAAAGGATGGATGGATGGATGGATGGATGGATGGATGGGGCATTAACATGTAATTTCATTCCCTTATATAAAAGAATCAGGCACCAATATGATGGATGGATGGTGTAACATTGAGGATGGCCAGACTTTACCTCCACTGTCCTGAAGAGGGATCTGTTTTTCAGATCATACTTCTGACACTGTGTTTGTGTTTATCCATGTGCATTAGGGAAGTGTAACTCTATAAACACACACACACACACACACACACACACACACACACACACACACACACACACACACACACAATATCTATCTAGTATGTAGTGTGAGAACAGGTAGTGGGAGTTGATGTTCAAGTGGACAGTCATGAGAACCGTCTCCTCCATCAGTTTCTCAGGTATGATATCTGTCATAACTCTAAATCAGTAAGAATTGCACTTTTTACTCTTCAGTGTCATTGATAAACACAATTCAGCCTAATAACTCTGAATCTGCCTCTGTCAGCAGTGCTTGTTCTGTCAGCGCTGTGGCTGATGAATAACTCACTGGCTCTTACCGTCACTGGATCTGTGGGAAGCAACATCTCAGTCTCCTGCAGATACCCTGAAACATACGAGAATAACAGCAAGTTCTTCTGTCAGATGAGCGGCTGGTTTTCTCCGAGAGATCCTCAGTGTGTTCACACGGCCCATCGAGACACGAGGTCTGAACGAGGGAGACTGGCTCTTCTGGACGACACCAGCGCTCATGTTCTCACGGCTCTCGTCTCTAGACTGGCTCCAGAAGACTCGGGGAAGTACTGGTGTGGTGTAGATATCGATCTCCTGCCTGACTTTACCTCTGAGATCTGGATAACAGTCAGCAAAGGTGAGACTATCCGTCCTAAAGAATATCCTCTATATATATACGAGCAGTTGATGTGATGAGAAGGGTTTTCTGTTAGAATGGTGTCGTGTAAGCGGCCCCTAAGTTAATAACCAATGATCTTTGCAACGGAAGTGAATCAATCAAAACTAACTTTAGCTGAACAATAAATTTATCATAGAGCTGCTGTAAAGCCAAACAATCTCTGTTACTGTAATCTCCTATTATCACTGTAAAGCTGCTTTGAAACAATCTATATTGTTAAAAGTGCTATATAAATGAAGGCGACTTGACTTGACTTAAACATCTTAATTTGTCTAAACATCAAATGTTTAACTGTTGTGGAAAAAATACATTCAAGCTCCATGTACAACTATTTTAAAAAGTTATTTTTCACTGTGCCTGTGGTTTTTAAGAGCTCATGTAAATTGAGACATGAGGACATGAAATATACAGATTCGTCACACAGACTGTGACACCTAATATCTTGATTACAAAAAACATCCATTTATTGTATATTTGTCATCAAACCGATCGATTATTAATGCAATCTCGATCTGTTCGGCATCATTTGCACTGAGAAACACGACCGTTCAACAGTTACAGGGATTTTTGAGGTGTCACTGAGACTCAGACTGGTTTCAGATGGGATGTGATACAGCGTCGTCTTCCTCTTACACGTCTCATAATGAGTCACTGTGAGAACTGAATTCACTCAAATGTGTGGTGAATTAATGCCAGGTGAGGTTTTGATACAGATGATGAACTATAGTCCTTTCACTTTTGTTTTCTGTGCAGGGGATCCACAAGAACAAACCACAGACCTGTTCCCGGAAGAACCTGGTGGTGAGGTTACGAAACAAACAGACACTCACACACTCACACACATGTGGTTTTGCTTTTTTCAGACAACTCATTGTGGGTTTGCATCAACAGAATCTTACTCCAGGTTCATGATGATGGTGGCTTTGATGTGTGTTTGCGCTCTGCTTTTCGTGTTTCTGTTTGGTCTGTTTCAAGTCCTGAAACACAGCAGTCGCAGTAACTCAGGTGAGACTACACCACTAACAGAACATGTCTTTTTCTTCAAAACATCTTCTGTTGAAGTTCTGATAAACCGATAATTAAATCATTATGTTCTTATCAGGTTCTGCTCCTCACCGAAGGACAATATCAAACCCAGTTCAGGTGACGACAGCAAATCTCATTCATAATTAATAACGTTGTCTTAACATCAGTGTTATTTTAGAATTATTGACACACTAATATTATTATACACATCATGGCCATATTACAGGATGACAATAACAAGATTCATCTCTGGATGGAAAACCTGTTGTGATGTTTTTGGTCAGGATCATGTATTGTCAATGCAAGAGTCCAGCTCTCTGTAAAGTCTCCTCCAGCACATCCTAAAGACTTTCAGTGAGTTTAAGATCTGGACTCAGAGGAGCCGATTCATGTGTGAAAATGATTCTTCATGCTCCTCCAAACCATTCCTTCACAATCTGAGCCTGATGAATCTTGACATTGTAATCCTGGAATATAAAATGCTAGAAACAAAATAATCACTGTGATAATGATCAAATCATAGACTCTTAAGAAGGCAGTTTATATTATATATTAGCAGTTATCTGCTTATAATGTATAAGTTATATTTATTTATTATATAGGATGACTACCAGAGAATAATGCTTCCAGACTCATCCAAAGCTCAACATGATAAAGAGGAATTTTACAGACCCATAAACCTGGATTACACAAACACAGAAGCGGTCGACACAGACTCCTACTACACAGATGTTGTTTCAGCACAAACACAAGATCAGATCTACACAGAACTGAACGCCAGTAGACGGAGTCACGTGTATCAGAGTTTAACAGCGGATTCTGCTCAAGAAGAGGCCATCTATCACACTATTGATCACTGAATCCTCATCAACAGCCTCATCAAAACCCTAGATTCCTCTGACAGCTACGATAATCCAACCTCTGTCAGCATCACAAGTTTTTGTGTTGTTTTCACAAAATAAAATAAAAAATATTAAGTTTACTGAATAAATTGACACAGCCTTTTGTTAAAGGTACAATATGTAGTTTTCCGCCGCTAGGAGTCGCTAACCTCTTCAAAACAATAACAAAGGCGTAGAGTGATGACGCAGTGAATGAGCGTGGAATCATGGAACTTGTCGTCATGCCGATGGATCTAATAATGTTTATTGGGAAATGTTTATGGATGAGTGAATACATTTATGTTTTTAACATGACTGTGGAATGAAGTAGGGCTCGATTGCTAATGAGAGACAGATATCAGTGACACGCGAGTCCTGGGGATATAAAGGAATGAGGACATTTCATTCTACCAAACTACCTGCAATTTCTGAATTACTACTCACACAGGTCAGTTTATTAGACAAATTAAACTTTTGAGGTAACACAGCGCTGTTTCACTTGGTCTAACAGTTACTCTATCATACTAAATAGCATTTGAGTGTGTTGAAAGTTATAATGTTATTCTATGTGTAAGTTAGTTAGCTGTATGTGACTAGCAGTTAGCTAGATGAACATTAATATATCATACTGATCATATTCTAACATTTCATCATGTTGAGCTATATAACATTGATTTGTTTTATGTACATTTGCTCACCTGTCTAATAAAGCACATTCTAGAGCGGCGTCTCAAATAGAAGTGTGTCGCGAAGCTCTCAGCATCTCGAAAACGGCACACCGATATTTTATTTCTCCTTTTGTCCCAAAGTCTGCTTGCCATGGTCCATAATGTTTGAACAAAACAACAACAGCGTGTTGTTAGACGTTATGCAGTTGTCCACGTCTGTCGCCATGGTTACTATGACAGTACAAGCGGAAACCAGGGATATTACGTCATTGACAGGCGACAAGTGACGGGCAGTATTTAAAATTCTGAATTTCTCTGGATTTACAAATTCTTGGAAACATTTAGGATATTGTAAGTACGCAACTGAACAAATACATATATCTGTGCCAGTGTTTTTTTCGGATATCTTAATTCAAAAATTTTACATATTGTACTTTTAAAGGTGTACTGTGTAATTTTTAGCGGCATCTAGTGGTGAGGTTGCAAATTGCAACCAACATAAGTTAAGGTGGCCAACAAGAAAATATGTCGTCTTCTGAGACAGTGGAGAGTAGCCAGTTAAGGTTTCTTAACAAAGATTAATTAAGAAATTATGTTTACTTAATTATTCAGTAAATTGATATGTTATTGCTACTTGTTCAGCATTGTGTCAGTGTTTAATTTGCAGAGGTGGAAAGTCCAGGTTCAGAAAGTAAAAGTCCTCTTCAGTATTTTGTTCCAATCACCTGGATTTGTTAATTCAGCAGGAGCGAGAACTAATTAGTGAAATCAAACTCCAGTGTTAAACGAACTCTCCTGGGAGTTTATTTGGCTCCAGACTCAAGAGTGTTAAAGTGTTGAAATATGAGTGTTAAATTAACACTCAAGAGTGTTAAAGTTAATGAGCGAATTAAGTGATTAATTGAGTGATGATTAAACATTATTGAAGACACCTGATGTTAACAAGTAGAATCACTGAAGGAGAAAAATCACAATTTTAGTCACCATTATGGAGATCAGTGTTTGCTTTAGTTGGGCAGTTGACCTTTGAATGTTTTAGTTTATATTTTATTTGGCTGAGTTATCACAGCCAGATGAACAAAGAGAAAAGGTGAACAGGTGGTGTTGGTTTTAACATAATCATCATTTGACCTGAATCACTGAACTCATTTACAGCCTAATCTCTGGCTTAAATGTATGTTGGTCATTACAGCATCACTGTGATTCTACAGAATAAGATCCAGATTTTTCAATATAATCCAAATGATTTCATAAAAGTTATTCTGATAAAAAAAAATTATAAAAACAAATTATTTCTTTCAGGCACACACAGGCATCAAGATTCAGTGTATGAATCTCAAAAATGGTGACAAAAAGAATATTCAGTTAGGAAAAGGAAATTACTAAGACAATTCAGATCATAATATATTCGTACCGCAATGCATGATGGGAGCCATGAATGAGTTTTGATTGGTGGCACCCAGAATGCACTGCAACATGCTTTATTATTGTCACCATTGTTGAGAATCACAGGCTGATTCTTGATGTCTGTGTGTCCAAATAAAATACTTTTATAAAGTATTTTGCTCAAAACAACATTTAAGAAGTCTTTTTGCTTATATTGAAAATGTTGAACATAGTATACTGCAGAATCAACAAGTTAAACTTAATTCTCTAAATGAATTTTGTGATTCAGGTCAAATGAGGTTTATGTCAAAACATAACCAACACCACCTGATCAGCTTTTCTTGTTGTTCATCTAAGAGTTATAACTCAGATACAACAGCCAAACTAAATGTAACGTTAATATGTTAAGGGTCAAGAGCCCAACTAAAGCCAACACTGATCACCATAATGGTAACTTAAAAAAAGAGATTTTCTCCTTTGGTGATTCCTTGTTAACATCAGGTGTTTTCAATAATGGTCAATCATCACTCAATCAATCACTAAATTATCTCATTAACTTTAACACTCGAGTCTGGAGCCATATAAACTCCCAGGAGAGTTAATTTAACACTGGAGTTTTTGCTGTGTGAGTTCATGGGTGGAATAAACATATGGCAGGACTTTTACTTTCTACCTCTGTTAATTTGCTGACCTTAGCTAGCTTTTTTGCACGAAGAACAACATATTGACTAAACGCTCTGTAGTAGTTTGTCCGTATAGGGCCACTGTAGGAACATGTCGGCGCAAAATGTCTATTTCAATGTAAAAAGACCCGCGGTGTGTGTAGATAGAAATGGCTCATTCTAAGGTGATAAAAATATAACGGTTCATTATGTAAGGTTTTATACACCACTGCGGTTCATGCAACGGTTCATTATGTAAGACTTTATACACCACTGAAAACATAGTTATGTATATGATATTGCATTTCTGTCAACAGATCCTCCTAAATATTACACAATGCACCTTTAAAGTTGACCTATTATGCCAAAATACCACCCAGATTTTTTTATTAGGTTGTCTTTAAATGCAAATGAGCTGCTGCTCCCCGCCCCCATTCAGACAAGGACCAATCCTTTATATGAGCTTCGGATACTGTGGGAACTACATAACTGACGAATTTCTGAAATGTACATGTTTGAACCGGAGTCAGACACAGATGGAGAGACTCAGGAAGAGGCTGCAACTGTTAGACTCTACATGGACGTTTCTCAATGGTTAGTGGATACATTTATGTAACTTAGTTGTTGTGGAGTTACGTTTATTCATCTCATCGACTAGCCTGTACTGTCATGTTAATCTATAAACTGTTGTAAAGGTGCTTGTGTGTGAACTGTATTAGAGCCAGAACATGCTGCATGGAGATGGTTAGTTGCAGGTATGGTTTAGTTTACAGTTATAATGTGGGACTGCTGCTTCTCACTCAGGGCGGGATCTAGTGCAGGTCGTCACCAGTGTCGTGGGCGAGTTTCCCTAGTCTTATGTCTGAAACAGCTTGTTCTGAGAGATTGATAATGATATGTGGGGATTATAACAAAGTATGGGGTGGATTTTTACCATTAGGCTGTTTTTTTACACACACTGTGGACACACATCTGTGTTCAAACACCGTATACGAGAGTCAGAAGTTGAGATTGTAAGAACTTACAAGTATCTGGGTGTATATTTGAACAACAAGCTCAACTGGTCTGACAATACGATGCAAGTCAATTAGAAGGGTTATAGTCGTATTCATTTGTTAAGGCGACTGAGATCCTTTGGGGTTTGTCATGTACTACTTAAGACCTTCTATGACTCTGTAGTCTCATCTGTGGTCTTGTACTCTGTCACATGTTGGGGAGGGGGACTGTTGGAAAAGGAGAAGAATAAATAATCTTATAAAGAAGGCAGGTTCTGTTGTAGGGATTGTGTTACCCACCTTAGAGGAGAATACTTTTTATGATGAATCATGATTGTCATCCCCTTAATGAAACAGTTTGACCTCTTGTGAGTACTCACGGCTCAAGATTAATTCATCCCCGCTGTTACAAGGAGCGTTATAGGAAGTCTTTTTTTCCAAACGCAATTAGATTGTACCAGGACTTTCAATGCAGTATTATGTTGTATTTGTATGCTTAAGTTTTGGTTTATATCTTATTTGTATCTTAGACATGTCAACATCTTACACATTACTGAATAAACCCACAGGATTTTCAGTCAGGAGAAGGGATGAGGAGGGGTCGGAAAGATCAATGTCAAAACTAGAAGCATCAGCTTCTTGTCTGGGATTTGTCTTGTCCCGCCGGATCCAGTGCCGATGGTTTCTATTGTTTTCAGTTGCGTTTCGCTGCTCGCGTCACATGCAGACACGGTGACATTGAAACTATTGCAGGTGTTTCTCGTTGCAGGTTTTTCAGCTGCAAATCTTTCAATCTTCAAATTTTTTTGTGAAATTATATGGTTGTCTGAGGTGAGGGCACACGTTTTTTTTTAAGGATTAAAGGGGGTAAAACCCCAAAAAACTGAGAACCACTGTTTTAGCGTCAAATTATCAGAATTTCATTTGACATTGTATGACGTAACGGAGCCTCGTTTGCTGAAATCACGTGACTTGGCCAGTTTTGATATGCACTTTAAAACATCGATTTGACATAGAATATTGATATATGAATATTCTGAATATTCATACCTTTTTTTATCATTTAATGTTTTATTTGAAAAGGAAAACAGAAAAATCTATCACATGGACCCTTTAATACACAGATAAAATTTATAAAATATTACAGAAACTACTCTAAACTTGTTAATTAATTACACTTTGACTGTTTAATTATGTCACATGAATATAATCCATTACTTTCTGCAGAATGGAAACTCTGAAGATGAGTTTCATTTTTCATCAGTAGTTGTGATGTGGATCTGTCCAGCGATGAGACAAAAGCTGAATAAAGTTTAGCTTGTGCTTCATCTTACTGTGGCGTCTTGCTGTGGCTACAACAGAAATAAGACACACATTTACATAAATCAACACTACAAATGGTACAAATAATCTGAGAAAATATATATATTTCTGTCAGTGAAACGACTCGTATAATCCATCTCGTAACAGAAATAAAAGACTGTTTAGTATCTATTGACTAGTTGATTGACTACTGAGGACATTTTCTTTCTTTATTGATGAAATTGAGAAGACTTGAGAAACTCACGGACAGATTCTCATATTCAGAAGAGCCCGACTGGTGAACATCAGGTCTGGGATGGACAGTCTATGGGAAAAACACACTGATTATTGATTATCTGACTTTTGACTCTTTTGCACGTGTAGTTTTTGATATTTCTCTTACTGGGAGTGTGTTGTACAGGTCAGATGATCTGGACTTGAGGTCAAGACCTGTATATGTGCCTTCACTGGGATCAGTTCTGGGATCGTTCTACAGGGAAACAGAGAAAAGGACTATCACCATATTACATTTAAAAAAATAAAATAATAATAATAATGTAAAAGATTTAAATTGTTACATGACAGTCAAATGTGTAATCACTCCAGAGTCTTTACTCATAAAACAATGTACAATCCTGTGTTTTATATATATATATATATATATATATATATATATATATATATATGAGCTTTTTAACTCCTACGGTGGCGTATTATTTCAAATCTGCCGTCAGTCGCGAGTAATCTCTCCCTCGCATTCGTCACGGTGCCACTGAGTGTCAAAATGCAAAAGGCGAAGCTTGAATTTCCAGGTATGTCCCTCTTTGACTAATGTATTTTCAAGATGGTGGCGCAAAATGGCTGCCGTCATTCGAGCGACTCGCTCATATGTATTCTGAATGGCAGATTCTATGCTTACGAGAATACTTGGTAGTTGGTAGAAGTAATTATACATTAATGAGCACATATCATTTGGAAAGAACAAAGTGTTTTTTGCTAAGAATCAACTTTAAAAATTACACAGTGTATCTTTAAATTAACACTGCTCAGAGTTTATATAATCCACATTTAAAGAGTGTTATAAGTAAAGTTAATGAGATAAGTGAATAACTGAGTGATGATTGAGCATTATTGAAAACACCTGATGTTAACAATCAGAATCACTGAAGGAGAAAAACGTATTTTCGGTGTTTGTTTTAGTTGGGCTCTTGACCCTTAAATCATTAACTTTAGATCTAGTATGGCTGCTGTACCTGAGTTATAACAGCCAGATGAACAAATAGAAAAGGTGATCTGATGGTGTTGGTTGTGTTTTAACAAAATCATTAATTCACAATCATTTGACCTGAATCACTGAACTCATATAGAGCCCAATCTCTGAGTTAGGTTTACTTTATTAATTATAGCAGCACTGTCCTTGTACAGCATAATATGTTTAACTTTTACAATGTAATCCAAATAATTTCCTAAAAGTTGGTCTTATACATTTTTAGACACAAACATTAAGAATCAGCCTGTGAATCTCAACAATGGTGACATTTATAAAGCATGTTGCAGTGAATTCTGGGTGCCACCAATCAAAACTCATTCATGGCTCCCATCATGCATTGCGGTATGAATAAAGAGGTGATCTGTTCGTCACCATTGCTGAGATTCATACGCTAATTCTTGATGTCTGTGTGTGCCTACATTACATTTTTGGTAATTGATTTGATCATTTTGATTTCATTGAAAGTCTATGGGACCCTTTACCAGGAACATCCCCCATACAGTGCTGTTTCAGTGTTTTCCCATTGGAAAACACTCACACACCACTGTGTGTCTCGGTCAGGAAAGCATTACTTATTTTTAGAGTCATCTGTCGTGTATTTATTATTTCTGAATTGGCTTTTAATCATTTACTTGTGTAATTGGCAGGATACATTTTTACCTGACAAATAAATGTTACATCTTGATTTATTCTGAAGTATTCTGAAATCATTATTTTAGTAGGTTATGAGGAGGCTGGTGCTACTGCAGCTCTGTGTCCAGGATAGGTCAAACTAAAGACGGAACAGAGCAGTAGGCACGTCATTTGAAGACCTTTTGATTTCTGTCTATCACTGACTTGGCAAGTTGTACGGAAGTGGCTAAATAAACTGCACTTTTTTGTATGAGTGAGCAGTAGGCAACCGACTTAAAAGGTATTAGCAAACCCTGCACCCTCTGACCAAGATCAGACTGGCGAGGCTGTGTCCGTGAGATCCACGTAAACCCGGGGCGTGTGACTCTGTGCGGCATCGGGTCCCTTAGTGAATTAATAATTGAAAGTATGGGATACTCAGAAAATAATCAAAGATCTAAATTAATACATAATCAATATTTATGACTATTTTCTAATCAGAAACACAATCTAAATTGGATTATCATTTGAAATTGGAGTCAGATTAAGCGTAGAGCTAAAGTAATATTGAAACTAAATTCCAATAAATTTAGTGAACTTCACTGGAGCGCTGGAAAGACATACGCGCATTATTACTTCGCCCAGGCCGTTGGACTCCGTCATTGGGCCAATGGGTGGTCCTTAGAGTGACTTACATTACAGTTTTCTCCTTCAGTGATTCTGCTTGTTAATATCAAGTCAAGTCAAGTCAAGTATATTTGTATAGCACTTTTCACAATACAGATTGTATCAAAGCATCTTCACAGTATTAAATCAAAATAACACAACAAGGTTTGTTTCTAAATGTCCATGTTTGGTAAGGCTGATCAATAGTATTATTGATTGATTAAATTAAATTAAATATCCCCAACTGAGCAAGCCAAAGGCAACAGTGGCAAGGAACAGAAAAAACTCCATCAAGTGACCTAATGGTGACCTAAAACTCCATCAGGTGACCCAATGGAGAAAAAAAAAAACTTGGGAGAACCCAGGCTCAGTCGGGGGCCAGTTCTCCTCTGGCATTTATGAACTAGAGGCCGGATTTAACTGTAAGATTAAAAATATTATATGAATGCCTGGCTGAAGAGATGCGTCTTTAATCTAGTTTTAAACTGGGAGAGCGAGTCTGAGCAACGAACAGTATCAGGAAGGCTATTCCAGAGTTTTGGAGCTAAATGTGAAAATGCTCTCCCTCCTTTGGTGGTTCTGGATATCCTAGGTATGACCAAAAGCCTTGAATTTAGTGATCTTAAAGACCACGATGGATTATAGGGCGATAGAAGATCCGTTAAATAGACTGGAGCTAAGCCGTTTAGGGCTTTATAAGTCAGTAGCAATACCTTATAATTAATACGGAACTTTATAGGTAACCAATGTAGTGATGATAAAATCGGTGTTATATGATCATATTTTCTTGATCTAGTAAGAACTCTAGCGGCAGCATTTTGGACTAACTGTAGCTTGTTTATTGAGGATACAGGACAACCAGCTAATAAAGCATTACAGTAATCTAGTCTCGAGGTCATGAATGCATGAACTAACTTTTCTGCATCAGAAACTGATAGCATATTACGTAGCTTAGCAATGTTTCTAAGGTGGAAAAAGGCTGTTTTTGTAACATATGAAATATGATTTTCAAAAGACAAGTTGCCGTCTAGTATAACACCCAGGTCTTTTACTGTAGAGGATAAAGTAACAGGACATCCTACGATGTTAAAGTTGTATTGTGAGCGGTTTTGTGGGTGGTTTTTTTAACCGATAATTAGTACCTCTGTCTTGTCTGGATTTAATAAAAGAAAATTACGCGTCATCCAATCTTTTATATCTTTAACACACTCTGTCAATTCGGATAATTTAGCGTTTTCATCTGGCCGTGATGAAATATATATTTGAGTGTCATCAGCATAACAATGGAAACTAATTCCATGTTTCCTTATAATATTTCCAAGTGGCATCATATATATTGAGAATAATAGAGGGCCTAACACAGATCCCTGCGGCACTCCATAGTTTACTGAAGTTATGATAGATTTTTCTCCATTTAAATAGACAAAATGGTAGCGGTCAGATAAGTATGATCTGAACCAGCTTAATGCTTGTCCTTGAACACCAGCATAATTTTGTAGTCGATCTAAGAGTATTGTGTGATCTATAGTAAGATCAAGTAAAACTAATATTGAGATACAGCCTGGGTCAGAAGCTAAAAGTAAATCATTTGTGATTTTAACGAGCACAGTTTCAGTGCTATGGTGCGGCCTGAAACCAGACTGAAACTTTTCATAGATATCATTTTCTTGCAAGAAAGAGCCCAGTTGAGCAGACACCACTTTTTCTAATATTTTAGACATAAATGGAATATTTGAAATGGGTCTATAATTTGCTAGATTATGTGGGTCAAATTGTGGTTTCTTAATGAGTGGTTTTATAACTGCCAGTTTAAATGTTCTTGGAACATGACCTAAAGATAAAGATGAGTTAATAATATTGAGGAGAGGCTCTTCCACTACAGGTAACACTTCTTTCAGTAGTTTAGTTGGTATAGGATCTAATAAACATGTTGTAGTTTTAGATGAAGTGATAAGTTTATTTAACTCTCTTTGTTCTATAGTTGTAAAGCACTGTAATTGTTCTTGCGGGGTGATAATTGAGGCTGAATTATAAGGCGCGATTGAAGATTGAACGTTTACAATTGTGGTTCTGATGCTTTCTATTTTCTCAGTGAAGAAGTTCATGAAATCATTACTACTAAACTGTAACGGGATATTTTGTTCGGGTAACGTCTGTTTATTTGTTAGTCTAGCCACGGTGTTAAATAAAAACCTTGGATTGTTTTGGTTGTTTTCTATTAGTTTGCTGATGTGCTCAGCCCTGGCCGCTTTTAGGGCCTTTTTATAACGTGACATACTGTCTTTCCACGCGATTCTAAAACCTCTAAATTAGTTTGTTTCCATTTACGCTCTAAATTACGGGTTTCTCTCTTTAGAACATGCGTAGTATTGTTGTACCATGGTGCTTTACTTTTCTCTCTGACCTTTTTTAATCTAATGGGTGCAACAATATCCAATGTTCTAGAGAGAATGGTGCTCATAGTGCTAGTAGGGGTGTGCAATATATATCGTTTGCGATAATATCGTAATTGTTGTTTAAACGATATGCAAAATCATATTATCGATTATGTCATTCATTTTCAGAAACCAATCAAAACGCTGCATCAATTGTTCACGCAAGGGTGCACACACGTGACGCATGCATTCAGAGCGTGCGGTGCTTGACAGAAGTTAAAATGAGCAACGAAACTGTGAGAGAAGATATTCAAACACCAGAAAACTCACAATCCACGCTAGAATTAATCCCTAGACGTGGGTCGTCATCACTAGCATGGAGGTGGTTTGGTTTTGAAAGGTCAGATGTCAGTCAAAAGACGCCGATCTGCAAAATGTGCCGAAAATCGGTTACAGTCAAAAGCAGCTCGACGACCAATCTCTTTCATCATCTTCGAACTACCCACCGCACCGAATATGAGGATTATGAAAAGCTTCGCGAGGCAGCCAAACACGACGCGCCTGCAGCTGACAGGGTAAAATCAAAAAAACACATGCAACAAACTTTGGCTGATTCATTTACCAAGAAAGTTCCTTACGACAGAAAAAGTGACAAATGGCAAGATAACAAACGCTGTCACCAATTACATTGCCAGAGACATGGTGCCAATTCAAGCGGTTGAGAGAGATGGTTTTAAACAGCTTATACAGACATTAGACCCAAGATACACACTGCCTGGACGAAAATACTTCAGTGAAACAGCGCTGCCTAAATTGTATGAATCATGTCGCCAAACTCTTGCGCATGAAGTGCAGATGATTTCACATTTTGCCACAACAACCGATTTATGGACAAGCAGAACGTCAGAGCCATACCTCTCCCTGACAGCACATTTCATTGATGAAACTTGGCAACTCCAAAGCTACTGTCTGCAGACAACTTACTTTCCAGACGACCACACAGGCGACATAATTGCTCAAGGTCTAAAAGATGCGTTGGCATCATGGTCGTTGCCCGAAGATCGCATGGTTTGCATGACAACAGACAGCGGGGCTAACGTTGTCAGTGCACTACGAATTAACAACTGGCAGCGACTTCCTTGTTTTGGCCACAGGCTTCATATTGCCAATGGTAAGCAATTTTCGTGCTTCTATGAAATTAAATGTACGTAAAACAGAATTGTATTGTTTGGAATGATTAAAAATACAAATAAGAATAAAATAATAAGCAAAGCTGTTTTAGAACTGTACATTTATTTATTTTCATTATTTATTAATTTATAAAACAAATTATAAATTAAAATATAATATTATATAATAATAATTTATTTAATATTTATAAAATAGTAATATAAACTAATATAAAATGTCGTTCATACCTTCACACTTTGAATGTTCAATGGACTCAAAATGTTTTAAGTGTATCTTATGTTTTATTTTAAATGTTTTCCAGAGAGGAGCATGCGGGACCCTAGAATAGACAGAGCAATTGGAGTTTGCAAGAAAATGGTAGCTGCTTTTTCCAGCAGCTGGAAAAAGAAAAAAGCTCTTGCTGATGCACAAGAGCAGCTGCAGTCACCAACAAGATGAGGGTCAAGACAGCGCATGATTGAGAGGTTTCTTGAGCAAGAAAAGGCCATTCGTCATGTTTTAACTCAAGACAAAAAGCAAAGGCACCTTGTGCCAACATGGCAAGACGTTGAGGTGCTGGAGGCAGTAAGCAAAGCACTTGGTCCTCTGCTAGAATTTACAGACGCTCTGTCAGGTGAGCAGCTTGTAACAGTTTCTTACTTAAAACCTGTGTTGTCCTTGTTCAACACTGAAGTTCTGGCGGTGAAGTCTGATGACACAGAGCTAACCAAAAAAATCAAACAAACCATTTTGGAGTACCTGAACACCAAGTACTCCGAAGACTGTGTGGAAGAATTGTTAAGTTTGGCATCCACACTTGACCCACGGTTCAAAAACCGCTATAACAACGATGGCAGGATCAAAACCATTGAGACAGCAGTGACTCCAGAACTCATAGCTATGGTGACAGAGGAAGACAGCCCTACCCCAGGCCCATCAACTGCTTCTGCTCAGCCTACAACAGTGGAACCTGAAGCAGGTGACGCCACTGAGCCAGCAAAAAAGACAAAAAAGTATTTTGGCAGTTATTTCAAGAAACCACAGGAATTCAGAGGAGAGTCTCTGCACATTGCTATAGAAAAGGAGATCCAGAGCAACTTAATGATACCAGAGGTGGACAGTGACGTAAACCCACTTGACTGGTGGAAAACACAAGAAATAAATTTCCCCAGACTTGGGAAACTAGCAAAAAAGTACCTATGCATCCCTGCCTCAAGCAGCCCTTCTGAGAGGGCTTTCAGCACCAGAGGAAATATGGTAACGTCACCGTGCAGCTCTCAAGCCAGATGCTGTGGACAGGCTGGTGTTTTTATCACACAACTTGAAACGGATGTAGATCAAAAGAAACCCAGTTAATGGCAAAAAATGTTCAAGCTGCTGAAAGCCTGTTTTCTCTGTTCTAGTGACTTTTATATTATAAAGGCTATTTTACCTTTTAGTCTTTAAATCGTAGACTTTGTTTATAGTAGAATCATTTGTTAATGTTTACATATACATATTTTTTTGCTGCTACAGCTGTTTACTTTTTGTGCAATATTAGACAGAACTTTAAGTTAGTAATTTAATTGAGTTTTTTTAAGTTTTTTTTGACTATAGAACACTGCCTCTGTCGTCCTTCAGTACCAGACAGTCTCAAAAACACGGTTTGAAATCAGGTCCGGATTTGTTGCGGAACGGCTGTGGCCATGACTGACAGCTGAAGTCACGAGGACCCACGAGATCTCGCGAATTCACGTATGATTGCGCGATATACGTGCTGAATTGCTGCGGAGCTCTCCGGCATCCGGCAAAAATAGAAGCTCTGCGTATCTGCTCCGGAGCGCGGCAGTCAGTGAAAATACACACATTGACATCAATGGAAACCTATTGACTCCGCCGCCGTTCCGGAGCGGATCCGCAGCCGTTCAGCAGTTGGTGGAAATTAGGGGTGAGTGTGGACTATTGTGATATATCGCATCTCGTCAGTAAAGCCGGTTCCTTGATTAGTAGCAAATCGCCATCACCTGCTTTCAGATCACTTTATTCTTTGTTCAACTGGCAGTTATAACTCAGATACAGCAGCCAAACAAAATCTAAAGTAAACATATAAGGGTCAAGAGCCCAACTAAAGCAAACAATGATCGCCATAACGGTGGCTTACAATTTGTGATTTTCTCCTTCAGTGATTCTGCTTGTTAACATCAGGTGTCTTCAATAATGATCAATCATCACTCAATTAATCACTTAATTATCTCATTAACTTCAACACTCTTGAGTGTTCATATAGACTCCCAGGAGTGTTAATTTAACACTGGAGTTTTTGCAGTGTACAAAGAGCCGTAGTTAACTGACAAGCTGAGCCATATCGCATTAATTATCGCTGGGATACGTCCGCGATATTAATGCGATATGGCTCAGCTTGTCAGTTAACTACGGCTCTTTGTAGTAAATGCCGCTCCATCTGAAAGCAGGTGATGGCGATTTACTACTAATCAAGGAACCGGCTTTACTGACGAGATGCGCATAACAATATCGTGCGATATATCGCCCAGCCCTAGTGTGGACTCATATAAACACTGAGCAGTGTTAATTTAACACTGGGGATTTTGCTGTATACATGTACAAAGAAGCTGTAATTGAATTATTAGTATCATTCTGTGATTCTTTGGCCATCTTACCTCATACTCGTGTATTGCAGATCTACAGTTTATCCTTTCCTTCTGACTGTCAAAAAGAAACGGAAACAAGCCATTTAATTGTTTTGTGTAAAATTCAAAAGTACTTTTGCATTAGTCTAAAAGCAAATTATATTACTCTTTGTTGATACATTTGTACTTACATTGTATACAGTACCATGATGATGATGATGAATGCCACTGTGATCACTACCCAAACGAGCCAACCAGTACCACGATTATCTGAAAGAGGGAGAATATTATAATTAAACCTACAAACTAAGAATGACACTAATAAATTCTGTGGTGGGTCTAAAGTAGAAAACACAATAAATTTCACATCACAGACAATGTTTAGAGGATTTAATGTCACATTTACTGAACCATCATGAACTCACACATGACGTTTAAAGTCGAAGAGTTCAGATGCAAAAACCTCTAAATGCCATCTGAAATTTCCTCCTAGAATGATCATTTTTATGAAGCTCGTATATTTAAGTTCAGTAATTTCACTTAAATGGCAATGAAAATGACCTATTAATTGCCATTTAAGTGAAATTATTGAAATTAAATATACAAGCTTGATAAAAATGATCATTCTAGAAGAAAATTTCAGATGGCATTTAGAGGTTTTTGCATCTGAACTCTTCAGTCACAGTATCAGAGTATTTCTCTCCATGTTCATTGATGGACTTGCACTTGTATTCTCCACTGTCATCAGAGCTGATCTTTGAGATGTTGTAGATTCTTCCAGATCCTACAATCGTTCCTCCTTTAAACCAGCTGAAGTTCAGAGCAGGAGGGTTTGAGTCACTGATGCAGTTCAGAGTCACTGAATCTCCCTCCACTATTACACCAGATGGACTGATGGAGATCACAGCCAAGCAAAATTATGTTCAAAAGACATCTTTTCAATGTCTTTGTCACAAAAGCGTACGTTGAAAAGATGTCCACTGATGTCAGAATGAAAGTTTTTTTGACGTCTTTTTTTGACGTGTTCTGCACGTCCGATATAGACGTTCATGGATCCTCCGTACAAGGTTAAAAACTAGCTCAAATGTGGTCATTGTGGTCATTTTCAAAGTCATTCAAGGTCTCATTTAGACTATTTATACTGTTTCTGGACCAAATAATCACTCTCAGCATGCATTAAATTAAAACTCACGTTTATTTCAATGTAATTTCCAGCTGTAGTTGCAGAGAATCTCACAGACAGTGTGTGTTTGTCCAAAAATCATGAAAATAAAAGAAACCACGCACCACTTTAGACAACTTAGCATCTATTTGAAGTCATCATTGTAGTGGGCAATGTTTGCTTTAGTTGGTCCCTGTACTTCTTGTGGTAGCTGTTTTTTTGGCTGTTGTAGCTGTGTGTGTGTAACACAATCAGCTCATTGTTGATGATGACAAAATAATCACAAAATGAGCATCCTATGTAGTGGTTTTAATTTTGGGTTTATATTTGGCATTTATAGCAAGATTTTGCATATGAATCCCAACAGTGACAATTAAAAAAAAAGAAAAGCATTGGAATCAGGGATGAGTTTTGTACTATAAAGCCACCCATCATGCATTGCAGCATGAAGCTTTTTTTGTTTTGATTGTCACCGTTGTTGTGATTTATATGCAAAATCTTGATGTCTGTGTGACTACATGGTACACTTGCTCAAAACTTTATATCCACCTTCTGTATCTGATTGAAATAGTCAAAGTTTCTGTATTTTATGTCTTTGATTGAGAGCAGCACCAGTGGCTCAGTGAAGATAACAACAGAGTGAAATGCCTCTAATGTTTGTGAAGATTCATTCATATTATAAATGGCAAATAATATAGATTTTAATATAAATTCTTGCACTTAATATAAATGATTCACCCTAGTGAAGTGGTGATGAAAAATAGGTTGTTAACAAAGGTTTGTTATCTAAACATAATGTATTAACTGAACTGTGTAATTTTATTATATACTAAATAAAATAGATACTCACACATGACATTGAGCTGAACATCAGGAGAGATGTGAGTGTGTCCATCTACAGCACAGCTATATCTGCCTGAATCCTCTCTTCTGACTGACTGCAGCAGGAGTTCATTGTTTCTGTCTCTTCTCTCAGTTAATGGCTGTGAGTTTCTGTACCAGATGAATGTTCTGTCAGTCAGAGCGCAGCTGCTTTTACATCTCAGAGTGACTGAATCTCCCTCTGTCACTCTCTTAGGAAACTCCACCTGAAGATCTGAACACAACACACACATTATATCTAGTGCTGCTGTCATACACTGATTATTATTCAACATAATGCACAGAAGAAGAGATAAACCTCATCAAACTCACCTGTGACAGTAAGAGTCACTCCAGGTTTACCAATCCATTTGTATTGATCAGTGATGCAGTAGTAATTGTCTTCATCTTTCTGGTTCACATGACTCAGTTTGATGGTGGTGTACCACTGTGTGTCTCCCAGATACTGAAGCCTCTGACTGTATTCAGGGTCCTCAGACAGATCTGGATACTCTCCATTATCTATTACCAGTGCTTTGGTCCAGAACACTTTCTTGATCTTATATCTAGTAGGGTATTCATAAGTGCATCTCATTTTCACTGTTGAGTCCTTTAGTGCACAGATGTGTGAAGGACTGTAACTCACACTCCAATCAGCCCACTGGCTACAAACTCCTGAAACACACATTAAAGGGATAGGTCACACAAAAACGATTGTTTCATAATTATTGACCCCTCGTGTTCATTACATTCTTTTTTTACACATTAAACACATTAAAAACATTAATATAATCCTTATTGATGCACATATTTATATTGTACAATAATTCCAATCAGAAGAATTTAAACATTTATCTAAAATTATTATTCTTTTTTATTTTAGCTCTGATTACCTTTATTTTTTACTTTATTTGGATGATTCTTTTCTCTTTTTTTTTTTCACAGAAATTTGTTTGTGAAAGGGGTTTTAACAGGGTCCTGTCGGACTCATGATTTTAAAAAAGAAAGACTTTGATGAGTGACTAAAGAACATTAAAATATTCTCCATCAGGAGCGACTCACCGTGAATCATGAGCAGAAACACCAGAGGAAGAGGAGGAGCCATTATCAGTGATGTCACTACAAGAACAATAATACAGAATCACACAGTTGTTCCTAATCCTGGACGATCCCCAGCATTTTAGATGTCTCCTTAATCAAGCACACCTAATTCAGTTCATCAGCTCGTTATTAAAGGCTTCAAGGTCTTAGATGGATGTGTCAAATAAGAGAGACATCAAAAATGTGCAGTGTTGGGGGTCCTCAAAGACCAGGATTGGGAACCACAGGGATAACACACACAATGAGCATTATAAAACAATCTTTAGCTTTAGCTTTAAAAACATTTCCATAAATAATATTTCACTGAGAATATTTCCAATTGATTAGGTCAGTGGTTTCTACAACAGTATTAATCTGACTATATTCACACAGTAACCAGCGTAACTCTTACCGTGTTCTGGTGAGTCTCTCCAGCAGGCGTTGAACTGAAGAATTTCTCATGGTTAACAGTGTTTATTTTAAAATACTCGCACAGACAGAAAATGTTTCTTCCTCTTTCTTGACTCCTGCCCACACAAGCAACTTCAGACACAAACTTCTTGGGTCCTGCCCTTGTGTGAGAAACTTCAGACAACTTTTCGTCATGATCATGTATCGTAATCTAAAAAGTCTTTAAACCCCAAATTCTTTAACAAAAGGAATCCTCATTTCCTATTGTTAAGGCATTTTGGGTTTAATGACTTTTGTCATAATTCTTTGGTTCAACACTTTAATTGATCAGTGAATCTCAGATTTATTGACATATTGTCAGATATTAACGTATACAGTTTTGCTTGCTTTTTCACATATTAAAACTGAAGAGATGTTTAATATGAAGAGAGGTTTAGATGTTTATAAATCATATAAAAATGAAAACTGGCTGTTTATACTGGCCACAGTTTCTTCCTGGAAACATTTTCTGAGTAATTGTGAAACATATATTGAGTAAGACTGGATGTCGACCATAGAGAGTTATTTTTCGACATCCTTGAGAGATGTTCTTTTTGCCTTCAGTTTATTTGCAAAAATAAAAAAGAGAGAAGTGACAGGAGGTGGTGGATTGTGGTTGTTCGGCATATTTTTTAAATTCTTCAAATGATCAGATTGCATAACACTGCTGGAGCTAACGCTGCATTATCAATAGAGTCAATAGAACAAAATTTGTATGCATTAATAATACTAATGTGACCACACTGTAAAAAATAAAATCGTAAAAAAAACGGTCAATGACTGTCAGCTACGGCTGCCAAACAAAAACCGTAAAAAATAAAGTAAAATATCCTAATTTAAATGAAGTGCAAAAAACTTTTACAGAAATTAAAAGTTATTTTACAGTTATTTTACAACTATTTCCTGAATTATTACGATCAAACACCTTCATTGTAAACAAATCCCATAAAAAAACAGTCAAATGACTGTCAGCAATGGCTGCCATACAAAACCCATAAATATCCTAATTTTTAAATAAGTGCAAATAGGGCTGGGCGATATATCGCACGATATTGTTATGTGCATCTCATCAGTAAAGCCGGTTCCTTGATTAGTAGTAAATCGCCATCACCTGCTTTCAGATGGAGCGGCATTTACTACAAAGAGCCGTAGTTAACTGACAAGCTGAGCCATATCGCATTAATATCACGGACATATCGCCAGCGATAAATTAAATTATGACATTCATCATTTGAACTTGATCACTGAACTCATTAGGATCCTTCTTTCTGACTTAGATTTATGTCGTTGTTTACAGCATAACTGTGAATCTGCATAAATGCCCAAAATTTATGATACAATATAAAGGATTTCTTAAAAGTTGTTAAAAAAAAAAATCTTACTTTTAGGCACACACAGACGTCAACATTCAATCTATGCATCTCAACAATGGTGACGAGCAGAATATTCACGCGATTTACTACTAATCAAGGAACCGGCTTTACTGACGAGATGCGCATAACAAAATCGTGCGATATATCGCCCAGCCCTAAGTGCAAAATACTTTTAACAGAAACACAGTTATTTCACATTTATTTTCTGAAATTTTTACTGAAAAACATGCAGTTAACTACATGCATGATTTGCTGTGACTTTACGTCACTGCATCAGCAACTACACAGTTACTGTCAGTTAAATAAAGCAACATGCAGCATATCATCAGTGTTTCTCTGCTCATCCTGGACTGAAGCTCAGGCTCTACTCTTCAACACAATGGTGACACACAACACACACCATACAGAAACACTTTAAACCCCAAAAGAACATTAAACACTACCAGATCTCTCAGGATCTCAGCATCTTCACTTATTACAATCCAGACTTTATTTCTTTCATACTAACATTCTTATTGAGACTTAACAGAGGTTTAGAAGTTGAAGTTTTATTGAAAATAATAAAGTTTGGTGTCACCATGATGGAGATCAGTGTTTGCTTTAGTTGGGCTCTTGCCCTTTTAGTTATTAACTTTAATAACTATTTTTCTCTGGCTGTTTTAACTGTGTGTCACTGATGCATATTAGTTATGGTAGGAATCCAAGAATAACTCATATAAGATGATGTTGGTCACTTTTTAGTGATAATAGACATCAAGTGGTAATTGCCTGCTTTATTGCTGTCATCTGAAGTGTAATATCTGATTAAATCATCAAATATTAGTTGTTAATTTTGCATGACAAAACTGCTATATAAGATCATGCAATGTTGTGATTTTAGTACTTAGATTTTTTTGAAGTCATTATACAGAAAATGTTTTGACAGGATCATATAGACTCACTCAGACATCAAGAATCAGCGTATGAATCGTGACAATGAAAAAAAAAAATCTGAATTACTATAAAGTCACAAAAATGCTTTGATGGTTGTCACCGTTGTTGAGATTCATATGTTGATTCTTGATGTCTCTATTCTACTAAAAAAAACAAACCAGCTCAAAACTTTTTCTGTATAATATATATATTTTTTTTCAGCTTGTTATAATACTGATGCCACAATATTTCAAGGGTCATGTGAAAAATTATGACATTATGGACTTTGTATAAAGCTAAATTCCATCTACATTAGTGTTGTCACGATACCAAAATTATTGTTTTGATACCGATACCAAGTCAAGTATTGCGATTTCGATACTTTTTCGATACTTTTCCTGAAAAGGGAGAAACACTCTCAAATATCATTGCTGTGCTTTATTTTAAAACCAGGACACCATTCTAATCATATAACACACTAATAAATGAACATATGAACAGCAGATATATTAAACGTTTGAACAAAATATGAAATATAAAAAATAAATTAAAGCAATGACATTCAAGGTAAAAAAATATATATAAATTTAGCAGCATTATCTCATTTATCATAAGAAACATAAGAGCTTTATCTTGATTCTGAACTTTGAATAAAAATATGAACAGCGATTATATTAAACAATGTTTAATATTGGTAACATATGATAAGCCTCATTGGTGATATATTTGACATATGGGGAGAGAGTTGTGGAAGGCCTATACTTCATGTTAAACATAAATATATAGCAGCAAAGACAACATCGGCAGTGTTGACGGCAAAATAAGCTACAGAATAATTCGTTCTGTATTGAGAGGTGCAATATTTGAAAATCGATAATATTTTTTTAAATTACATTTTATATTGTATTTGTCAACTTTCGAACATCAAAATGTCATTGATTAATATGTATTCGTGTCAAAATGACATAGAAACATCTTTTCCTATTTTATTTTGCCTGGAAACCCTTCCAACATGCTTGCGTCACGTGAAAAATAGGCGTCGGTTCTATTCTAGCATGCACGTGTTTTCCGCGCGTCTCGAGCTGCGCCCAGACTCGTGTGTCACGCAGGCAGTTAACATGGGAGCCGAAATAAAAACGGACACGACACGCAGCCAGTGTGTCGCCGGCCTTACAAATCTGGAACGCGGTCATTCTTAGAAGTATCGATACTAATAAATTAAGGAATCGTGACGTTTTTAATTTCCGGTTTACTTTTGAAGTTTCGGTGCACTGTGCAACAGAGCAAGGTAGGCAACGTACTTCCATATGTCACTCAAGGCTGCCAACTCTCACGCATTCAGCGTGAGACTCACGCAATTGACCCAATTCTCACGCTCTCACGCCACACCCCCCTTTTCTCACGCAGACTTGTGCAGCAGTGAGAAAAAAAAAATCGCGCCGCATGATATCGCAAAGCAACGCGCAGAGAGACCAGACAGACGGTGTAGTGAGTTTTTGGTGACAATTGTGAGGGAAATACACAATTTATTCCCATAAACTGTGTAGTCAGCCGTTCTCCCTCCCATCTGCACCGTGTGAATTGTGAACGCAGGCAGGTCAGTGAGTTACAGGGCGCCCCGTGTCTCCGTCCAGTTTAGGCTAGTAGCTAATAGGCCTATGCTGTTAGTTTATATAGAATTAAGTTAGCATTAGCAGAGTTGTTTGTTTTGCAGCACTGAGCAGTTATTTTTCATAACTTTATCATAAAAAAACATGACAAATATCTGGATATGCCTAGTAGTTAATGTTAATTAATGTTTTCTACAGAATGTCAAGTCAATGACATCCCATATTTAAATTATTTTATTTATATATCAATCACAACTCATCAATCATGTCCAGATATTTGACTGGTGGTGGTGTCAGTATGGATAAATTAGAATTTTCTGTTATAGGATGTTATCTAAAGTGTCAGGGACAGGCAAGAAAAGAACGCTTGTATCAATGTGGGCAGCTTATCAGCCCTCCAAGAAGTCCTGTGACCCTGAGAAGCAGCAGGAAAAGACGTAGGAGGAAGATGAAAGTCTTTATAAGAGACTTTAGAGCAGGAGACAGTTGAGCCCTCAGAGAAAGAAGAGAGACCAGGCCAAAAGACCAAAGCCCAGAGCGGAGCTGTGTCCTACCGATGCTCTTTTAAAAATGAATGGTCAGAAAAATGGCCATTCATAACAAAGGGGACACTAAGTACACATTATTGGTGCTCTGTGTGTAGGATAGAAAATGCTTGCTGTCACCAGGGAATAGCAGATGTTACTAGGCACATAAACAGCAAAGGCCATCAGGAAAAACAGAAGGCACTGCAATCCAGCAGTGGAATTCAGCAGTACTCAGTGCCGCTTCCTTCTGTCGGGGCAATGACTGCTCAAGAAATAAAGGTTTGTAATGCACAGTGGTGTTATGTTTATATTGTGGAGGTTAATGATGACTGTTTACATAATCTTATTTCCTAAAGAGTTTTGGATTTTTATATGACGTGTCTATTGAATTCTACTTGACATCAATGCAACTGTATTTTGCAGACAAGGAGGGCAGAATTAAAAATTGCTGTGATGCTTGCAAACCATAACATACCACTGGCTGTCACAGATCATCTTGGGCCACTCATGAAAGAGTGTTTCAAAGATTCTGCAACTGCACAGGAGTACAAATGTGCAAGAACCAAGACTGCCTGTATAATAAATCAAGCAGTTGCTGCACATTTCAAAAACGCACTGGTAATGCTGATGAGAGAGAATCCATACACCCTCATTACTGATGGCTCAAATGACACAGGTAGGAAAGAAATGCATTTACATCATGGTATCCACTGAGTTATAGCCATATTTTTGAAGAATGTGAGCTGCCTTTACTATTTTTGTTTGGTTTTCCCTAAGATAATGAGCAAATTATTTTGTCAATGCAGGAAGAGAAAAGATGAACCCCCTTACTGTGCGTGTGTTTGATGTGAACAAGGTAGGCCATCGGTTCCTTGATATGTGCACAACAAGTGGGACTAGATGTGGCACAGCAGAGCTTATCTTCGAAAAGATTGATGGACAATTACAAGAAAATTGTATTCCATGGTGCAACTGTGTTGGCCTGTCTGTGGACAATGCAGCTGTAAACATTGGACAACGTAATTCAATAGCATCAAGAATTCTACAGAAAAACAGTAGTGTTTATGTACATGGCTGCCCGTGTCATATTCTACACAACACTGCAAAGCAAGCAGGTTTTTCCTTTGCTGAGGTAAGAGAGTAGACTGAATATATGTTTAATATATAAGTGATGTACAGATGATGAATTTACAAAAATTATTAATTACAGGTGGCAGATTTTGATATCGAAGATATTGTGGTTGATGTAGGCTTTTGGTTTAAAGGCAGCACCAATAGGAAGGGCTTTCTGGCAGGTATCTTTCCACCCTGCTCAACACAAATAATAAAGATTTTAAGCAACTGATAGCAGTGTAAACATTCAACATGACCTTTCTAAAATTTTGGATTTAATTGCCTTTAAACAGAGTTTTGTGAGCTCTTTGAGTCAGAATATATGGAAATCCTTCAGCATGTCTCTGTGCGGTGGTTGAGCCTTGAAACCTGTGTTACCCGCATTCTCAGATTATACGAGCCACTTGCCAGCTATTTTAAATCAACGGGTAAGACAAATATCCAAATATGTGGTCTAATATGCTCTCTTGACATTAACAATATGTGTGTGAGTTGTACTGTATCTTTATTTTCTCTCACTTTTTAGAAGAGAATCAACCAAGATTGAAGAGGCTACGGGGAGCCTTTTCAGATCCCATGACTGAAGTGTACCTCCTCTTCTACCAGGCCACCATACCAGTCTTCACCTCTCTGAATCTCCTCCTCCAGAGAGAAAATCCATCTATATTTTTATTGCAAGATGAGGTATATCTTGAAGGGATGGAAGCCAGTATTTTGCCTTTCAGGTTGCACTAATGTAATGTTTGGGTGAGATAATTCTTTCTTGAATATATATTTCAGATGATTAAATTCATCCGCAAGCTCTGCTCTAAGTTCATCTTGCCCACAGTACTACAGTCCCATCACAAGCCTGAGGACATCCCATATGTGGATAAGGAAAACCATCTGCCTGGTAATTGTAATTTAAAGTACCATAACATTAAGTGTATATTACATAATGTATATTACCAGTAAAAAGTCTGAACACACTTCTTTTTTTTGTGTGTATGTACAATAATTAAATACAAAAAAGTTACATATTTTTTGACACAAAGAAAAAGATAAGTCTCCAACAACTCCATTTTAGTCGCTCACGTTCGACGTAGTTGATAGGATCACGCCAGGGAGCCAGTCATCTTCGAGTACTATTGAAAATGACCCAATGGAATTGGCGTGCATAACTTGCATCACACACTCCACCCCCGCTGCGCGGGTATAAATACGGAAGTGGATGCACTCGAAGTAGTACTCGAAGATGACTGGCTCCCTGGCGTGAAAACTCTGTCAGTCGATACGTCGATATCCAGGCTATATGTAATATATTTTCTTTTAGAACTATAAATGACTAAAAACGACTAAGATGAAGCTCAAGGAAAGGTGTGTATGTAGGTGTTTTTTATTATGTTTTTGCATTTCTAATAGGAAACAAACTGAGTGTCGGCTTCACCACCAGGGCTAGGCTCAACCATCTACTTGATGCAGGGGACATCACAGCCCATCAAGTGGACAAATTCCAAACTGCAGCTCTGAAGTTCTTGATGAGAGCCGTAGAGTATGCCCTACAAAAGCTGCCTCTGAGAGAACCCTTGCTGAATCATGCCAGATTTGTGGATGTGAGGCAGAGGGCAGAATGTGGGGTGGAGGATGCCCTTTACTTTGTGGAGAGGTAAAATGTATAGATTAATTTCTTCCAGATAGAAGATTTTTTCCAGATATTAATAATGAATAGAAACTTGCTCTGTTCTAAACAACTAGTCATTTTCACATTACATTTTGAACTAAAGTACAGTATATCTCATATGCAGTGTGTGCAATTTTCTAACTCTTCACTTCTTTCTCTTCAAAAAAGGTATGTCCATCTTCTCCCTTATCACAGCCCACAGGAACATGATGCACTGGGGGAAGAGTTCCTAGACTATCAGACCATGCCTTTGCCTAGATTGGAAGCAGACCCAGACATTGAGGGCTTCTGGGCCAATATGGCAAGTTTAAAACACAAGGTTAGAAACCTTATTTTGTCTTCTTTAAAAACCCATGTTCAGCGACTTTCTGAATTTATTAAAGGTGTAACATAACCATGTTGTCCATATTTTACAGGTGACAGGGGTGGGCAGGTTTGAGCGACTCTCCACCATTGCTAAATTGGTGTTAGTCCTGCCACACTCCAATGCTGATGCAGAGCGGGTATTTTCGCTGGTGGGATTAAACAAAACAAAAACTAGAAACAGCCTGGCCCTGGAGGGAACACTGTCATCTCTAATGGCAATCAAGATGGCAGACTTGGAGCCATGCTTCAAGTGGGAGCCATCCAAATCAATGATTAAGGCTGCAAAATCAGCCACCAGCACTTACAATAGAGCACATGTTAATCTGTGAACATGTTAATCACATGTTAATCCTATTTCTGTAAAATGTTTGTGAAAATTAAATGTAATGTAAATCTCCCAAAGAAATTCTGTACAGATACCAAATACTTTGACAGTCAATATATACCTAATACACTTCTGCTAATGCAATGATTTTGTGTTTGTATTTTTTCCACACCAAGCCACGCCCCTCAATAAGCCCCTCCCCCATAACCAAGCCCCGCCCCCTAAATCTCACTCTAAGCTGAACTCAAAAGTTGGCAGCCCTGTGTCACTCCTCGCGTCTTCTTTTTCTACGAGTCGTGGACCACATCTCGGTGTAGTGTTTTGTTACATGACACTGACAGCGGTGGGTTCTTTGCTGCGTTTGAGGCGTTTTTTTATTATTTTTTTAAGTATCGATACTGATAAATTTAGGTATCGTGACGTTTTTAATTTCCAAGTATCGCGATACTTTTGAAGTATCGGTACATCGTGCAACACTAATCTACATATTAAATAATCTAGGCTATTCTATTCTGAGATTTGACTGTTATATCAGTGAATCAGATCATCATATGATGACTTTAACATCACCAATGACTAATCAAGATCATCTGATATTTTCTTCTGCATTTATTGCTATAACAAATGTGTATCAAATACACAGTTAAAGCAGCAACGAGGCTTTGTTAGGTCAATACAATGTGAAACAAAATTTGAAATTCTGCTAATTTGATTGACTAGTTGATTGACTACTGAGGACATTTTCTTTTATTTTTTGATGAAATTGAGAAGACTTGATTCACATATCCAGAAGAGCCCGACTGTTGAACAGCAGGTCTGGGATGGACGGTCTATGGCAAAAACACATTGATTATTGATTATTTGACTTTTGAATGAACAAACTCTTTTGCACATGTAGTTTTTGACATTTCTCTTACTGGGAGTGTGTCGTAGAGGTCAGCTGATCTGGTCATGAGGTCAAGAGCTGCATATGTGTTTGCACTGGGATCATCGTTCTACAGGGAAACAGAGAGAAATACGATGATGATGATGATGATGATGAATATTCCTACACATCCCACTGGGATCCCCAGCCAGAAGAGCCAACCAGCACCACGGCGAACTGAAAGAGGGAGAATATCATAATTAAATCTAAAAACTAAGAATGAAGTGTGTTAATAAAAGCTTCACCTGTGACAGTTACAGCGTCTGATCTCTGAGATCCATGTTGATTGTGAGCCTGACAGTAGAAGCGTCCACTCTGTAGTGCACTGAAACTCTGTCCAGATCCAACAGCTGAGGTTTCATTCTCCTTAAACCAGCTGAAGTTCAGAGCAGGAGGGTTTGAGTCACTGATGCAGTTCAGAGTCACTGAATCTCCCTCCACTATTACACCAGATGGACTGATGGACATTGAGACGCTCCTGGGAGGATCTAACACAGAAACACATAGATATCCTTAACAATCACAGTGAATTTGGAATCGCAGATGTTTACATGACTGTTAAATAGATGTGATTCTGGCCCCCACATTCTCTACAAACTGCTACCATTTCCATCCATGTTCACTGGTGTTTGTTACTTGGGATTGAGTGAACTAACATTCAGCCAATCACATGCAAGTTTTATTAGGCCAATCGTCTCTCATGCACACTGCGATCTCTCTGGGGGATCGACAGGTGAAATATTTCAATATTTATTATTTTTAACTACTAGTATTTCCCTAAAAAACCTCCAGCTGAAATAAAAAATAAAATTTGAGGCTTTTACATGAATATTAAAATTGTGAAGATGGTGATTGGTCGCCTGATCAAGATTAGTTCTCTCACACTGACTCTGTAACACTTTTAACCACATGTGCATGTTGGATATTTAATTTCAAAATAATGCTTTCACTCTTCTGCAAAAGCTTTCCATTAAATGTTGTACCATGAAACCCATTAATTACAAGAACTGCACATACTTTTTGCCCATCCCTGGAATCTTCTTAATTTGGAAAGAAACTTCAAAGAATAAAAAGTGCATACATTAAATAAAACGATCTGCACTCACACATGACATTGAGTGTGTCCGTCTACAGCACAGCTATATCTGCCTGAATCCTCTCTTCTGACTGACTGCAGCAGGAGTTCATTGTTTCTGTCTCTTCTCTCAGTTAATGGCTGTGAGTTTCTGGACCAGATGAATGTTGCTCTGTCAGTCAAGAGCGCAGCTGCTTTTACATCTCAGAGTGACTGAATCTCCCTCTGTCACTCTCTCAGGAGACTCCACCTGAAGATCTGAACACAACACACACATTATATCTAGTGCTGCTGTCATACACTGATTATTATTCAACATAATGCACAGAAGAAGAGATAAACCTCATCAAAGTCACCTGTGACAGTAAGAGTCACTGCTGGATAACCAGAATATTTTCCATCAGGTTTATCAGTGATGAATCTGAAATAGTACATGTGTGAATCCTTCAGTGTCACATGACTCAGTCTGATGGTGCAGTTCTGCTGTTTATCTCCCAGATACTGAAGCCTCTGACTGTATTCAGGGTCCTCAGACAGATCTGGAGGCTCAACATTATCTTTTACCAGTGTTTTGCTCCAGAACACTTTCTTGGTCTGACGTCCAGTAGGGTATGTATAAGTGCAGCTCATTATCACTGTTGAGTCCTTTAGTGCAGGGGTTCCCAACCTTTTTTGTGCCAGGGACCAGCATATTCATAAAAACAAATCCAGGGACCAGTTGTCAATTTTAATGCCTCAATTTTAGGATGCATCATTTGGAACTGTGTAAAACAACAGCCTATCATTTATTTGCAATGAACTAGAAACATTGTCAATCACTTAGTGACAACTTAATAATTTATTAACTTAGTGTTTTCACTCACCAACAGGTGACAACTATAACAGGTAAAAATATTTCAATGTGAGCATGAACTGCTTATTGATATTACTATATTTGTAGTTGTACAAGCTGTTCTTCCTGGGCATCCATAAAAAACATATATGCATCCAAAACAATGCACACAAATTTTAGGATACAATAAAACAAAATTTAAAAGGGTCAGCTTTTTTACAAATATGAACGAAAATCAGTTTACAATCTGATATCCATATCAGTGAGACCCCTGGGATTGCTTGGCAGCCACAAGAACATCAAACCGGGGCTTGATGGTTGACAATGAGACACGCAGGGTATTCCTCACATCCAGTCTGTTTCTAAGTCTGGTCTTAGTGGCAGTCATGGCAGAAAAACCTGCCTCGCACAGATATGAAGTCGGGAACGGGAGCAGGGTTTTCAGTGCAAGGGTGCTGATCTCAATGTATTCTCTTGATGCTTTGATCCAGAAGGATGTCAATGGTGTTGAATTAAAGACCGTTTTCAGGCCTCCGTCATTTTTGAGCTCTAGCAGCTGGTCTTCTTGTCTTGATGAGAGCTGGTTCTGACCATCATCATCTTCAGAATAAGAATCAGAATTTACTTCTATTAGCATTAAAGTTTTCACATACAATTAATTTGCTTTGGTGTTTTGGTCCAAAATAGGGTTCTTAACGATTAATCGACGATAAGCGGTTCAAGCGCGTGCGTGCGTGTAAAAGAGAGCGCGCCGGAGTTATGTTTGGGACCATTTTACACCATCATGAGTTTGCGTGTTCATTCGCAGCATTTTGTTTTGTGCAAATGTAAGTTGTAATATTGTGTTTATTTTGTGTAGGCATATCTATATCTGATTTATCTCATGACATAGGATGCATTTGGTTAAAAAATAATGTAGTAAAGTGTAGCTGATCCTCTTCAGCTTCAGCGCGCGCAGCTCAAATGGCAATACACGACTAATTATTACTATTGGGACTGTCATATTACATAACATAATAAAGAGAACAATATTGTAATAAAACAGTGAATTATTTGGGTTTAGTTGCCATGTCGTGTTGTTCCAGGAAGAGCGCTTCCACAACAGTCAAAATAATATATTTAAACTAAAGTAATTAAATATAAAAAGTAGCCTATTGTTGTTTGAAACATTTTTATTTATTGAAATTACTATTTTGCCAAATGGAAAATTAAATAGAAAATATACTTTGGGCAGGGGCGTTATATGAATGTAATGTGCATACCTTGGAATGGGTTGCGCATCCATACTTTGCCATTCCTTGGGTCATTTTCAGATGGGAAATAACGCTCAAACTCATCAGACAGTGATGTCAGGTGGCAATGTATCAATTGGCCAATTCCTTCAGCATCCTCGGAAAAACTGGATAAGTTGCTGAACATATCAAAAACACCCCGGTTGACGCGCCGTGCCCAGGTTTCCAGCTTGGCCTTAAATCCCGCGATTTTATCCGCCAGCCTGAATGCGTCAGCCATCCTCCCCTGCATTGTCAGGTTCAAGTCGTTCAAGGCCATGAAAATGTCACTCAAGTAGGCCAGTTTTGCGAGCCAGCTCTTGTCACTGAAGTGCGCTGCTAAGGCTGACTGCTTGTTGGAGAGGAATTTCTGTAATTCCTCTCTTAGCTCAAACACTCGTGTTAGGGCTTTCCCTTTGGACAGCCACCTAACTTCTGTATGTAGAAGCAGGCGCTTGTGATCAGCATCCATGTCCTCACACAATAATTCAAACAAACGCGTATTCAGTGCATGAGCTTTAATGTGGTTGATGACACGTATAGCATTATTAAGGACCGCGTGAAGCTCTGGAGACATCTTCTTGCTTGCCAGCATCTCTCGGTGAATCACGCAGTGAGTTGCCTCACATTCTGGCGCAACTTCTTTCACCCTGGCAGTGAACCCCGACAACCGGCCGGTCATCGCGGCAGCCCCGTCAGTGCAGACACCAACACAAAACTTCCATTCCAGTCTGCCTGCTACGTATTCGTTCAATACTTTGAATATTTCGGAGCCGGTGGTTGTGCTTGGAAGTGAAAGACAACAGAGCAAATCTTCCTGCACCTCGTCTTGATGCACGTACCGCACATAAACTAACATGATCGCCTTATTTTCCACGTCAGTCGATTCGTCCACTTGAATTGCGTACCACGGAGATGCTTTTAATCTGCCCAACAGCTGCCCCTCAATATCTTCAGCCATGTCATCAATTCTCCTGGCAACAGTATTGTCAGATAGTGGAACATGTTCCAACTTGCTAGCTGCTTTTTCCCCCAAAAGTTCCCGACAAATATCTTTTGCAGCCGGCAAAATGAGCTCTTCTCCGATTGTAAAGTTTTTTTTAGCTTTAGCTATTCGGTGAGCAACCAGATATGACGCCTTTGTTGCAGCTACGTTTACTGATGTTGAGGATATCAAAACTTGCCGCTGAGCGTCCAACTCACGTTTCTTTCTTTCGAAAAACTCCTCCGTTTTGTCTTTGAGAGTTGGGTGTTTGGTGGTTAAGTGCCGCTGAAGTTTTGACGGCTTCATTGCTTCATTGCAGAGTTTTTCACCACAAATAACACACAATGGATTTGGCGCCACGGAATCGCCTGTTGTGGTAAATCCATACTTAATGTATGAGGTATCGTATTTACGATTGAAGCTGGACTTTTTTTTCTTTTTTTTCTCACTATTTTCGAGTTGGTCATCGCCTTTTCTTTTACCCGAACTGTCCGCAATGAAATTAGCCATTGAAGTTTGCTGAGGCCCGCTCATCTCTCACTTCTCTGTCACTTCAGGTGCACCGCGCTTTTTTTGCAGTCCGTTCAGATACAACGCGTTGCTAAGCAATCTCAAGACGCCCAAAGAAACATATTTTAATCTATTTATTATTTATGTTTTGGATTAAATAGCATGACATGTCATAGCACTTAAAAAGCATTTTAAAAAAGACAATTATTATTATTATTATTATAAAAAAAAAAAAAAAAAAAAAAAAAAAACATTATTCTGGGAATATTTCAAGGCCCGGTACTAACGGGTCCACGGACCGGCACCGGTCCGGGGACCGGGGGTTGGGAATCACTGCTTTAGTGCACAGATGTGTGAAGGACTGTAACTCACTTTCCGATCATCACTATCACTGAAATATATACTAATAATATATAATATATAATAATATACTGGGTACAAACTCCTGAAACACACATTAAAGGGATAGTTCACACAAAAACGATTGTTTCATAATCATTGACCCTTCATGTTCATTACATTCTTATTCTTTTTGTAGAACACATGAAATTCTGATATTGCAAAAACATTAAAATAATCATTATTGATGCACATATTTATATTGTACATTAATTCCAGAGAGAATAATTTAAACATTTATCTGAAGTAATTTTGTTTAGCTCTGACTGTCTTTACTTTATTTTTTACTTTATTTTGATGATTTTTCTTTCACATAAATTTGTTTGTGAAAGGGGTTTTAACAGGGTGCTGCCGGACTCATGATTTTAAAAAAGAAAGACTTTGATGAGTGACTAAAGAACATTAAAATATTCTCCATCAGGAGCGACTCACCGTGAATCATGAGCAGAAACACCAGAGGAAGAGGAGGAGCCATTATCAGTGATGTCACTACAAGAACAATAATACAGAATCACACAGTTGTTCCTAATCCTGGACGATCCCCAGCATTTTAGATGTCTCCTTAATCAAGCACACCTAATTCAGTTCATCAGCTCGTTATTAAAGGCTTCAAGGTCTTAGATGGGGGTGTCAGATCAGAGAGACATCAAACATGTGCAGTATTGGGGGTCCTCAAAGACCAGGATTGGGACCACAGGTACAACACACACAATGAGCATTATAAAACAATCTTTAGCTTTAAAACATTTCCATAAATAATGTTTCATTAAGAATATTTCCAATTGATTAGGTCAGTGGTTTCTACAACAGTATTAATCTGACTATATTCACACAGTAACCAGCGTAACTCTTACCGTGTTCTGGTGAGTCTCTCCAGCAGGCGTTGAACTGATGAATTTCTCGTGGTTGACAGTGTTTATTTTAAAATACTCGCACACACAAAAAAATGTTTCTTCCTCTTTCTTGACTCCTGCCCACACAAGCAACTTTAGACAACTTTTCATGATGATCCAATGCCATTTATTGATATCTAAAAAGTCATTAAACCCAAAATGTTAAAGAATATGAAGAAGTTTGTCCACCACTTGTATTTCTCTTCTACAAAGATTTATTAACATATAGGATGTATTTACAGTTTAACTTGAATTTCCACATTTTAAGATTAAAGGGATGTTCAGATATAAATGGAATAAAATAAAAGTGGGTTTTTAAACTTAGTTGTTATACCCTTTCTTCCTGGAAAACATTTTCTGTAGAATTATTGATCAAGACACTCAAGATAGGAACTTATATTGAGTAAGACTGGATGTCGACACTTTGACCGCAGACAGACAAGTTGTATTTTGACATCCTCAAGATAATATTTGCCTTCAGTTTATTGGTGAAAAGAATAGCGACAGGAAGTGGTGGGCAGTAGAGGTGGGTGGGACAGGAAATGACCTCATCCAGAATCAGTTCACCCACACATAAGCGCCAACCCCTAATGAAGAACACATGCACAGCCCAATGTGTCTCAATGTACGTCATCGCTCAAAATGAATTCTTAGCTAATATTGCTTAATACAAAGAGCTAGGTCTACAATGACCCAGAAATTACCAAACACAAGCTTGAATTTAGTAAAACTTATACAGTCTTTTTATTTGCTTACAGAAAACACATGAAGTCAAAAGTTCAAATGACTTTAACAAACAAATTACCAAGCAGTGACATCACAAAATGTTTTTAGTCTCACTAAACGCGTGTTGTTGGTTCTTTGGCTCTTTCCTTTGTATTCATGCTCTTGTAATGAGAAAAAGACCACAGACACTGTAATCCTAACATCTATTCACCTGATTTAATGAATAATAAATAACTGAGTGAAATAGCATGCTAAATGGACAGCCCTACTCTCAGAATATTGTTAATTGTTTTTGCATTTGTCTTCATGATGGTCTCATTTACTCATTTGACACTGCTGTAGATCACAGACGCCTCTTCCACAGTCTGCACATTTGATAGCCTAAAAACATCAAATAAAACAACAATCACGTTATGTATCAGAATACATGATGATAAAAGTCATTAAACAAATCAGATGTTTCTGAAACATCAGTGGGACACAAAGTTGTTAAGAAAAAAAAAATCCAGATTTAAAGAACTATAAATTCTCCTTTAATCAACACAAAAGTAACATGAGGGTGAGTAGATGGCAAAGGTTTTATTATTGCGTGAACTGTCTCTTTAAGCTCGTTCTTCTCACCTCAGGACAGAATCAGGCTGACGAATCCTGATATTGTCGTAGTGGCTTTCGTTCTCCTCTGCTCTCTTTGTCTCGGTCTTTCTGTGATGTTGGACAGTTGCGTACTGGATCTCCTCAGTGTCTCTGCATTCAGGAGCATTTCCGTCTCTTCTGGGTTTGCTGGAAATAACACTGGCGTACTGAGCGTCATCACAATCAGCTGATTCAGAAACATGAACGTCTCCCCCTGTTACGGTAGAGTACAGATTGTCCTGAAATGGAAGAAAATTAAATATTATTTATCATTCACATTTAAAGGCTGTTCAAACAGAACACGTCTTTCCATTTCAGTCCACTACTTTTCCATTATATTTCTATGTAAACTCGTGCTAGACCGACGTGTGTGACTGTTATAAACACGGCGCTCAAATTAAAATGCGGTCAACTTTTAAAAACACATCTCTAGACTTTCTGGGTTTTTTTGTCTCTCCTTCCACTGACTTGTCTCTCACGTTTTGTGTGAATGGCCCCGTCTAACTAGACTATTCACATGTTGTGTCTGCAGGGGCGGATTAAGGTGGTCAGGGGCCCCTAGGCTGCTCTTTGTGTGAGGCCCCCCCTAAAAATTGATTTAGTGCCATACATGGTCCACACGCAACTACGATGAACTGGCATACACACATTGAGAGAGCCAACACTACAGTGTTTCCTTTACATTCCTTCAAGTGGTGGCCAATTCACATCTACCCAATCACCTGCTTGTTTTTTTGTTTTTTGTTTTTTTCTTATGGGCCAATTAGGGTTTTTTTTTGTTCGCGGCGCGGTTATGGGTGGGCCTGACGGGCCTAGGCCCACTCACTTTTCAACAGGCCACCCAAAACTTTTCGTCTTCAAAAAAAAAAAAAATACTTTTAATATATTCTAATTTTGTCAAGAATTATAAAAAAATCGTCAATAAGCTCATAATTTGTGCTAAAATAGTCTAAATGTTTAGTTTTAAGAACAATTTTAAAAAGCTGGTTATGTCCATTTTGATGTTTCTGTGCAAGTTCAGCAGACAGTGAGGTTCGGGTTTGTTCCGATCAGAGCTTGTGAGTGGAGAGCGCATTTCTGAATATTCCGCTCCGCTCACTCATTCCGCAGGGTCGCTCGCTCAACCCAGAAGAATGGCCTGCTGCCTGGCTCGAAAACATGTGGAATAAGGGCTGCTTCCGTCTACATTTTTTTCTAGTCGACTAGTAGTTGTTCATTTAAGCCATTCGTGGACAAACCGCCCCTTTATATTAATTTAATTACTTAGGCTAGGAGAATATGTAACTGTATATTGTAGATTGTGAACAGTCCATTATCTGTTTATTTGGGGTCAGAGAACATACTTAGCTCATACATCTCTTTAATTTTGTGCTGGATGTTGAAGTGTTAGTTAAAAGATAAAGGTATTAGTTAATAACAAACAAAAACTTTAAATCAACATGAAGCCATAATATTAATAAATAAAATATGGTATAATTACAGTTTACAATTACAGTACAATGACTTCCATAATATTTTATTTTAGTAAAGGTATGCCTGGATCACCCAACACAAAGTTGTGCGTTGCGAGTGAGACATCGCAAAGATTACACCGATATTAGATTTCTCGAACATTGCGTGGTTGCACTATGCCTGCAACTTAGTAATCAACATGCATTTATGTAGGACTGTCAAAAAATCATCCGTTATCATGGTTTAGTTGTATTTTAAAACACTGATTTTCTTAAAAACGTTGTGTCAGACGTATTTGGTAGCATGATTATCTTGTTTAATCGTGTATTCAGTCCATATTTATCAGGTTGATACAGATGGTGCCCAACCAGAATGAGACTTTTACCGCCGCCGTTCCCGCGGCGGCAAAATTGGGATGTGTATTTGCTGCCTTTTACCGCTGAGTGGCGCTGTAATCACAGACTTTGAAAAGTGTCAGTTTATTCTCTTTAATGCCGTAATCTGCCGCGGCAGTAATCTGAGCTGAGGCCACAGATAAATTTAAGATAAATATTGTGGTTAAACGAATTCAAATTCATTTAATTTAAACAAAGTAGACACACGTTAACATTGTGTGCCCAGTTTTTCTATAATTTAGAAAGGCTATGTCAATAGGTTACTTGTCATTTACTTCGTGTTATTTTAATGTGTTTGTAGATTTATTAACTGAAACATAACAGTGAAATAAATTAAAATAATTTACTGTAAAATTAAAACATTTTCAGGACTTGCAGTTACTAACCGATGTTAGTCGGTTTAAGCATTATTTGTTATATTCAGAATTAGGCTTACATGTTGTTATGATTATCAATTGAATTCTTTAATAAATAATCAACCACAATGCCTATTACTACTGCCGCAGCAAAAATAAACCAGTCGAATTTCAAAGTCGTTCGCGAAATTACTATAGGCTATACCGGGCAAGTGACAGGGCAAAACAGCAGCAACTGCGGCATTTTAAAAGGCAAGTTTCCTATCTGTTTATTTAAAAAAAAAAAAAAAAAATCATTATTTGAACAAAAATTAGACTGACTGAATATGTTAAAATATAAACAAACAAAGCAGAGAATAAAACAAACTTTTAGGGAAAAAATATAGGCCTATTATGCTCAGAATTGTTTAACATTAACGAAAGCAAAATATGTAAAAATACATTTCAAACAAAATAAAACAAAACAAATTCGTGGCCGAGTGGTAGGCTATAACTTACGTTTCAAATCCCGAACAAACATGGGCTACTTTTTTATTATTAATTTGATTTGATAGTTCTAAAATATTGCTACACCATATTGTTTTTTTCTCCTATAGCCTATAGGCTATTAAATATTTTATATTTATAAAATAAAATTACCATTCATTTCCATTTTACATTAGGGACAATTTTTTTCCAACAGAATGGCTGAATTAACATCTGCATAATAATAATAATAATAAATAAATAAACAGCACAAGGTCTTGTAAAAACACTTCTTTTTTTTTCTTTTTTTTTTGACATAATTTTTTTTTTTTTTTACTTTTAAAACAGAGAAAATAGTAGACCTAGGCTATTCAGACGATATCTGTGGTCAATGCATTAACAATAGACTCTCGGAGCTTCAAACGATCTGAGATCGAATCTCAGTATAGCCGACAGTGTTTATGTTTTTCCGTTCTTGATGCTTAAATATGCATCTGTTTATTAAAGTCAATCATCTTGTTTAATTATCAATTGTACATTAACATAAATTTGCTACATTCCAGTTGAGCCGCTGCACGCTATGATATATCTGATGAAGGAAGACTGTCAGCCGATTGCACCAGAAAATGAAGATGATGAAGCTCGTCTTTAATCTGCTAAATTATGTTTTTTTTGTGTGTGTGAATCATTCACGAGATTGAGATGACTGACAGTGATACCCGGCCATAGCAACGGTAGACATTTTCCAAAACAGATCGAACAAATCAGAAAAATACTTTCAATACAGTATTGCTTTCAATTAAAAAATAAACAATGAAAATGTAAAATAAAAATAAAATTAATTAAGTTTGAAAACCCATCGCACATTTCAAGGTATGAATAAAGTGTCGGGACAGTTTATTTATTTAAACAGGGTTGCATCGATTCGATAGAGTTTATTCCCTTTGTGATGCAAAATAAGAAATTGCAGCTAAATTAAAAAATGAAAACGGTACAAAACGAAAAAAAGTTCAAAGCAACATAAATTAAGAACAGGCGTTTTTCTTTGCCTCTCTCGCGCTGGATATTTTTTTAGTAAGTTTGGTCTCCCTCACTGCACGCGGCGGGTCTTTCTCGAAATTAAGCATTTCAGCGTAAAAAACACCATACAGCTGATAATACTGTATATGTCGCTGTGTGTCATCCACACAAATCACGAAAGAAAAAAATAACAAATAGCTTTTGTTCCTTCAAAGATACAACATGCCTTGCTGAATTCACCTTACAATAAAACGAGGTGGGTCGCGAATTAAAGAGCTCTGTATCTGCTAAATTGAGATTGTGTGTGGAAAACCTTTAAATACAATCAATAAAACTACAATATATAATTTAATAAGATATAGGGCCTCACTGTACATAGGCTATGGACTTTTGGAGATTTTGAGATTAAACCTTAAAATAACTTTGCCTTTGCCTGCTCATCAGGCTGGCTCCGACACTCTCCATATGAAAGACGGAACATTAACACCTCTGTCCTGCACCCCCACGATTAAGCAACTATTGCCTTCTCCAAACCCCCCACAGGCTAGCTGAGTTTGCAAAACAAAACAAAGAGTTTGCCACTCGTGGTGGTGTGCCAAAACACTTCATTATAAACTTCAATATTTCATTCAAAACAATCTCAAAACGCTTTGTGACATTTTGAAAAGCCGTGGATGCATTACTGCCACTGGAACCATGAACGCAAATACTGGTTCTGATTTTATTGTTTGTCGTTTAAACGTCATATATATATATATATATATATATATATATATATATATATATATATATATATATTAACAGAACTGCTTTTGAAATTACGATTGGAATTATTATAGGCTACAGAAGTAAAGTCATTGTATAATATTTGTTCCTTAGTGTAAAATGGAAATGCATGGTGATTTTATTTTGTAAATAGGCTATAAGCAAAAAACTATGTTTTAGAACTAGACAAATCTCTCTGCATCAACAATAGACTATAAAATGCAATAATAGGCTAATATAAAAATATCAATAGTCCAGGTTAGTTCGGGATTCGATCCCGTGTCATCTAAATGATCGTAACGTAAGTTCAACCACTCGGCCACGATTCACTCGGTGCGACATAGCCTAACGTTCCAGTGTGTGTTCGCTCACACGAGCGAGAAGCGCTCTTCATTCAAATGAACGCGCTGCCGCGTTTGTCGAACACTAATTCAACATGCCAGAATAAAACCTGGCTTTAGAACAATGCATAGCGCCACTCGTCATGGTGTGCCAAAAAAAATTACAATAATTTAGTTTTATTTATTTCAGTGTTAATGTTTGAGTTAAAAAAATCCTCTACAAATTAAATTAACACAAAGTCGGCTATAAGAGTCCTTTATAGGCTAAGTAAAAAGCAAAGGGCTTACAGTCTTAACATTTAGGCTACTTTGCTTAAATTCGATATATTTATTTTCAGTAGTGCCTAATAAATTTGTAGGGATGTAATTTCAGTTTGCTTTACCAACGCTATGTATTCAATTAAAGTTCCAAGAGGTCTGGTATATATTTCCTTCCCAGCTGACACTAATATGCAAGTGCACAACAAAAATCACAACATTTGCCTGCTGCGAACGCAAGTTATTTAAGGTGTCTCAACTGTACACAGTACCCTACAGTGTGAATTCGTTACAAGGTTTCATTTAATTATTTTTTTTCCATCTATGTTGAATATGAAAAGTGAACAGCACGAGTAAGATAGGATGCATTAGGCTATATCGAGAGATGGATATGGAGTGGGTCAGACATGATTTTGACCACTTCATTAAGTTTTGTTTAGTAGAAAACCTTTCTTTAAAGTGAATTTCGTTTTCTATAAATTGTATCTTAATTTTAACCAATTTTTCATCAACCAATTGCCTGTATTTAATAAGTACGAGAAGCAAATATAACAGACACTAATCATGGAGGCGCCCGCGCGGTCACTTGCGTTGCACGTCAGCTGGAGCGCATCTCATCCTCCTAACTTAACGAAACTCAGCGTATGCCTCACACAGACATGATAAATACATCAAATACACAAAGCTTGAAATGTCTTCAAACGAAATAATTCAAAACGAAAAGAAAAGGCTATAGGCTACTCTCTGATAATCAGATTATGTCTTTATGTGCATTTATCTCTAGGTGCGTTCACTACAAATATGGCGATCATCAACTTCATCTTTGCAGTCGACACTGTCAGAAAACACTAGTTTATTGATAAAAATCAATGCACGCATCACCGGATTTACAAATACACATCTTGCTTGTTGCATGCACACATATTATGTCGACAAAACGATATTATGATATAACGAAATATTATGTTGAAATAACATTATTATTAATAATACATCTTTTAGAATATTTGATTAAATGCTGATTGTTGCGCTTGTTCAATTTAATAAAATTAAAACTTTAATTGTGATAATTTAAATAATTGAAAATTAAATATTTAGTGGCCAAGTTTAGCTCATTTATTATATAGGCTATTGTATGCCTATTGCCTATATTAAGTAGGTCATATTAAGACAAGGCATATATTAAGTTATTTTAGCTGTTATGAGAAAAAATAAATCTAACGAAATCTAAAATCTAAATCTAATAAATCAAAAAAAAATTCTAACGCCAATTCAACATGCCAGAATAAAACCTGATTTTTGAACAGTGTAACGCCACTCGGCCTGGTGTGCCAAAACACTACATTTTAAACTTCAATGTTTAATTCAAAACAATCTCAAAACGCGTTGTGACATTTTTTTAAAGCAGTAGCCTAGCCTATATACATTAAGGGCATTGAAACCAGGATCTTAACTAAAACGCGTTCCGCGTAATCTCTCTAAAATTATGCCACACTACTCCATGTATTTTTTTTTTTAAGGACTGCTTTTGAAATCACTATAAATTACTATGCAATTGTATCGCTCACGAGAGCTCTTCATTTATCTAATTCCTCAATAGAATAGCGTCATTGCTCCTAATATCGTCTCTATTTTTAACTTTTGATTCTATTTTTTCAGTTCTAAAATTTATTCTATCTTTAGTTCTATTCTGTTGTAGCCTTATAGGCCTATTTATATATAATATAAAAAATAGAAAAATATGCCTATTAGGCTTAGGGTTTTATATTTAACCCACTTACATTTTAAAATACGGCAATTGCTGCTGATTTGCACAATGTCCCTTTGCGCCACCTGGCGGTAATTTCGGGAACGACTTTGAAATGCGGCTGGTTTATTTTCGCCGCGGTGATTTCGCCGCGGCAGCTGGCGCGGCGGTAATAGGCATTCTGGTTGGGCACCATCTGTATTTGTAGAAATACTGTAAGCAAAATACATTTATAAAACAAAAATAACAAGGTAATGGCCTTGTGTCAGAACACAACAGGTATGAAGATATGTTTGTTTTTTTACTTTTTATTCTAACTTTAAAGCTAGATTATCCTTTGAAAAGTGTAATACAGTATTTGATTTTTACACATGCAGTGTTTTCGCCAACTGGCCTAAACCGTCGACCCCTGAAGTTATGACTTCTGAAGGCCTCTCGTGTAGATTCACTCGGTTGAAAAAAATGGTATGTTGTCATTTAAACTTATGAAATTAATATGAAATTAACTTATTTTATTAGCTGAAATCATTGTCTTTATTCATAAATATGTCCTCATTGGTGTAAAATGACCTCTGCCAATGATCTGACTTATCCTTGTAAGCGAAACATTTCTTATCTTTATTTACATGGGGGCGGGTAAGTCCATGTAAGCTTCCATGTTGTTCCGCCATCTTGAAAAACTATAATAGCAGAGAGGGACACTAGCCTAGCCTAGCACTAGCCTACCTCGACACGTTTCATCAACGCGTGTTCGTTCAGAGCCGGCTGACTGAGACCAGCTGAAGCGGACACGGAGATCAGTGAGAGGCGCTTGTCACTGCCCCGGCAAATTTGAAAGGCTGCACTGCACGGGACAATATAATGCAGGATCATAGTTATGCAGAGCCACAGGAGAAGGAATCCTCGTCGCCAAAAAGCAAAAAATTTATTTATCGGGATGTAAATAAATATCGGGATAGCTTTTCCCAGGTGGAAAGAGCTAATGAAGGAGAAAGACTTTGAAAGGGACGCTGAAGTTGCCTGCTTTCTTCTCGACAGGTAAGTCAAAGTTAGGATCTAAATTACAAGCTTTTTCCATTGCTTGGTTGTGTAAAATATTTTTTAGGCAGCATAACAGTAGAACATGTACAGTTAAACTCGATGAAGTGCTATTGGAAGACATGTTGTCATAGCTTCTTTGCACATAATGGATACCGTAGTTGCAATACGCATTTGAAAAGCGAGGCGCTAGAGAGCACTATTCGTTAAAATGCAAAATACAATGTCACCGCTAGATGGGAGAAATTCTTTTGGGAGAACTAACTTGTAGGGTCTTTCACAAAAAAGCCTCCAAAATCGAGGAGGTCGGAGGGCATGCTTCCTGCTATAACCATCAGCTCTCCCCAAAGTCTATTCATACGGCCACCAGACAGACAGCCTGTCGCATCAACAAATGCTAACATTTTAAACTTCAACATATATTTTGAGTAGATAACCGATAGTATATTCTCAGAAAAGGGTTTCACCCTGTGTGTTTCCACACTGATTAAGGATAGTTTGGGAGTTACAAGTAAAAATGATCTTATACGTGTAATAGATCATAGCTACCAGTAAGAGCATGCTTTGAATTAAGACGAGTAAAATTAAATATTCGCTCAAGACCAACTTTACTTATGCCGCATCATGGACCACAGAGGCACATCGCGTCTCTGAAATTCTGTGGTGATTTTCCAAATGATACAACTTAATCTAAATAAGAGCAATGTAGAGTCCTCGGATTTCTTAAAACAACACAACAACAAAACATTGTGACAAACTTTGACAACATGTTGTATGGACAAAAATACTGTTTGAAATATTTTTTGTATAAATAAGATCTAAACATACTTTTTTGCTTTATTTTTTATTTATTTATTTATTTCATTTTTGAAAATGTAGTTTTCTGTGATGGTCGTGTTTAGGTGTACATGATCTAATATGCAGTTACGGTACAAAAATCATTATTGCTATGGAAAGCCCACATCATAAAAATTGAAACCCTGCATGGACAAAAAATGCTGATTGAATCTTTTCATATAAATGAGATTTAAGACGACTAAGTACAGTTTTTCAACAATCTAAAGTTTTTGAACAGACAATGTTTAATAACAATTATACTTTAGGTCACCGTTAGACAAAATCATTACAGTAATCTTCTAAAAGATAAATAGAAGATATGAATGTATTCAAACTTTAAAGATTTCATTTAAACAATCTTTCATTTTAAAAGATCATATTTAAACTTTTACGATTATGCTTTGAAATAAATTTAGTACGAACAAAACTTTGGCTCTGGAAAGGCATTAGCAGACTAACATTACAGTTACAGTTACAGGTTCACAGTTTCTAAATATTTTCATTGTTGCTCTCTGAAGATAGGCCTATGTGGTGATTTTCTCACAGATACAACTTAAGGAATTATTGAACATTTCACAGGTGTGAGATGACTTGTGACGCTTCAAATTTCGAATTATTTTACATACCCATGATAAAAAAAAAATATACTTTAAGTTCAAGTCAAGTTTTTCCACAGACCTTCGTTGTAGAATATTTGTTTTTATTAAGACTTTTAATAATTTATTGAATTTAATTTAAAACATCTTTTATTTTTAAAAGATATCATTTAAACTTTTAAGATTATACTTTGAAATAAATTCAGCACCTGATCATTTTTGTGAACCCATTCATATGTGGTATGTTAGGACCTATTTCCTAAAAACCTAAAAATAAAAAACAAAAAACAAAAAGATGAATTTTATTGTTTTGTTTATTTAAAACTGAAAGAATTGGTTTCAGTAAGATATATTTTATAAGCATTTTCATTATAAAGAACAGAATGTTTTTCAACCTTAGTTAAATTAGCATGATAAGTATTTTATATACTTATAAAGAACTGAATGGTTTTTCAACTTTTGTGTGAAATATACAACATTATTAGGAAACCCCTGTTTCTCACTGTTACCTCAGGAATGTGGAGGAGCACACAGACACACACACACACAGACACGTGTGTTTTGAGACGGTGATGTTTTGAGAGACTCATTGGAATTTTTTATTTAAACTTTTGGTGTGAGGTTTTAGTAAGCTATTTTATAATCATTTATATTCTTTTAAAAAGAACTGAATGGTTTTTCAACATTTGTGTGAGATAAACTTCCACAGATTTTTCAACCTTAGTTAAATTAGCATGAGAACAGTATGTTTTTTCAACTTTAGTTTAATTAGCACGATAATTATTTTAAAGGATAGAATGTTTTTTTGTATGACATTGTTTAATCACAGTGTCTGACCAGCACGTTTCAGATGTCATTATTTGAATGTTTCGCTTGGTGGAATCGCATCACTGAGGAGAGTGCTGCGCTCCTTGTGGATTCCAGGGAGAAAGTGGCATCCACTCACTCGCAATCATGGAGGAGGAAGAGGAAGACTTCCCGTCTCCCTAATGTCCCGGAGGTCGTCCCCGTGCAGCCCGCTGTCGTCCCGGAGGTCGTCCTCGTGCAGCCCGCTGTCGTCCCGGAGGTCGTCCTCGTGCAGCCCGCTGTCATCCCGGAGGTCGTCCCCATGCAGTCCGCTGTCATCCTGGAGGTCGTTCCCGTGCAGCCCGCTGTCATCCCAGAGATCGTCCCGGAGATACCCACCATCAGCCCCTGCCACGTCTTCCTCTTTTATGCAGTAGCAGTACTGCGTGCTTGGAGGAGACACAGCAGGTCTGCTGAGACTGTTCAGGTCACGTCGGCCGATCCAGAGACCGTTCAGGTCACGTCTGCCGATCCAGAGACTGTTCAGGTCACGTCTGCCGATCCAGAGATTGTTCAGGTCACGTCTGCCGAGCCAGTGTTTCCAGACAAGATAGCCTCTGCCAAGCCTGTGTCCCCTGACAAGATGGCCGCCGTCGAGCCTGTGTCTGTTACTGAGCCTGAGCTGGTGTCTGTTTCTGAGCCGATGTTTATTCCTGAGCCAGTGTCTGTTCCTGGGCAGGTGTGCGTTCCTGTTCCTGAGCCGGTGTCTGTTCCTGAGCCGGTGTCTGTTCCTGAACCAGTGTCTGTTTCTGAGCAGGTGTCCGTTCCTGTTCCTGAGCCTGTGTCTGTTCCTGTTCCTGAGCCGGTGTCTGTTCCTGAGTCTGTTCCTGAGCCGGTGTCTGTGTCTGTTCCTGAGCCGGTGTCTGTGTCTGTTCCTGAGCCGGTGTCTGTTCCTGTTCCTGAGCCGGTGTCTATTCCTGAGCAGCCGGTGCCTGTTCCTGAGTGGGTGCCTGTTCCGTGGTCGCCCGAGGGGTTGTCTCCACCACGGCCACCCGAGTGGCCGCCTGAGGGGTCGTCTCCGCCCTGTTCGCCAGATGGACTGTCTGCTCCGCCCTGGCCGCCTGAAGGGTCGTCTCCGCCCTGGCCGCCCGATGGACTATCTGCTCCTCCCTGGCTGCTTGATAAACTGTCTGCTCCGCCCTGGCCGTCTGAGGGTAAGTCTCCGCCCTGGCCACCCGATGGACTGTCTACTTCGCCCTGCCCGCCGGCTAAGCCAGCACCCCCTGTCTCTGTTCCCCTCCATGGTCCTGGCCCTCCATCCCTCCCCCTGATCCTCCACCGTTCCACCTCCCTCCTGGACTTTTGTTGGGTTTTGTTTTGTGTCGTGGAGCGTCTGGTAGCCGCTCCGTAGAGGGGGGGTTATGTCACAGTGCCTGGTTTGTGTTTCCCCGGGTGTCCATTAGAGGTCTCTCTCCCTTACTGTCACCATTCATTCTGGAACTGCATTTCCCACGATCCTTTGTCTGTTCTCATCACTCATCATTGCACGCAGCTGTTTCTCATTACATTGTTTAGTTTCTGTGTATTTATACCCTGTCTGGTTAATGTTTGTCACGGAGTCCTTAGGGTTTATCACTACACTTCTGATGTCTGTTTCCTGATTTGTTCTTGTTTTGTTTATTGTTTTGGACTGCTTATTTGGATTTTGACCCCTGCCTGGATACTACGATTTTGGATTACACTTAAATAAACATACTAGGGCTGTCCCCGACTATGGATTTTCATAGTCGAATCAGAATCGTCATGTCTTGCCTATAGTCGACTAATAGTCGAATCATGTGTATGGGGGCGGGGCTTTAACGTTTCAAAGCCGCGATGTACAGAAAATCACACAAAGATATAGAAGAAAATGTAACATAACTCCAGAAAGCCACACTGCAGACAGGATTTGCATTTCACATGCAAATCAAATTAAATCGGCTAAATTACCTGTGCGAGCAGGCCAGCCTACAGCACAACATCGATGCACCGAAAAAATAAACAATTAATTTACTAAATTAAATTAGAACAGAATATACCTTTCTAATAAATAAAAATAAAAATACAAAACGAAATAAATCAGAATCACAAGATGAGCAAATGTGTGCAAAATGCCTAAAGTGCAGAGGAACATATATTCAAAACACAAGCCACAAATAGTTAGATTAGATAACCCTGACAGATTAATAAATAAAATACAAATAAAGAAATTATAAAAATAACGATAGTAGCCAGAATTTTCAACTTTGTCTTTTTAACTGCAGAAACAACAATAAATGCTAAACTGGAGGCAGTCTTTTTAGCTAAAAATGTTCACAGCATCCAAAAATCAAATTAGAACCGGCTGAAAAGTTTTGAAATCACTTGTACCCTACCTGATCGAGAGAACAAATCCAGTCTTTCACTCTGACTGTGTCCGTTGGAGTCTTTTCAAATTGTGCGCGCGGATAAAATACATTCTAACGTGAAACCCAGTCTATGCGTGAAACGTGTTAACGTTGGCCGGCAGAAGTGCGATTATGGTTTTCCTGATGCTAAATCCAGCCTTGGAGAATATCCTTTCTGATGGTGTACATCCACACTTTAGATTTTCTTATCCCAGACATTGTTAAAGATTTAAATCCTTGCCGCGAAGACGCTCCTCTGTCGGTCACGGATTGAAAGTGAAACTTAAATCTGTCACGGGGTGTTTGGATTTATTCACGCACGTTAAAAAATATTTATTAAAAGCGTCTTTCTTTGCACATTTTTATATACAGCATTATCATAATAGGCTGAATATTAACGACATAAAAGCTAGTTCTATGTGAAATCAGACATTGAGCGCCCTCATATAGCCAAAGTGGCATGATCCTCGTTTCATAACACCTCTGCGACGATTCGACCGTGAGATCGGTAGTCGAATCAGGCTCCTCCTATCGAAGCATCGAATCTTCGACTATTCGGGGTCACCCCTAAAACATACTACTACTGGATCTTCCTGTTTCCTGTGTGTGACCGTGACATTTAGATGGGTTTGTCAGATAAGAGAGACATCAAAAATGTGCAGTATTGGGGGTCCTCAAGGACCAGGATTGGGACCACAGGGATAACACACACAATGAGCATTATTAAAACAATCTTTGGCTTTAAAAACATTTCCATAAATAATGTTTCATTGAGAATATTTCCAATTGATTAGGTCAGTGGTTTCTACAACAGTATTAATCTGACTATATTCACACAATAACCAGCGTAACTCTTACCGTGTTCTGGTGAGTCTCTCCAGCAGGCGTTGAACTGATGAATTTCTTGTGGTTACAGACTTCGTTTTAAAATACTCGCACTCACAGAAAATGTTTCTTCCTCTTTCTTGACTCCTGCCCACACAAGCAACTTCAGACAACTTTTCATCATGATCCAGTGGCATTTATTGATATCTAAAAAGTCATTAAACCCAACATGTTTAACAATATGAAGAAGTTTGTCCACCACTTTGATAGGTCATGTACAAAGATGTATTAACATATAGGACGTATTTACAGTTTAACTTGTTTTTCAGCATTTTAAGAGTGAAGGGATGCTCATAAATAAATGATATGATAAAAGTGTAATTTATTTATAAATAAAGGGGTTTTAAACTAAATTTTTATAGCCTTTCTTCCTGGAAACATTTTCTGAAGAATTATTTAGCAAGACACTCACGATAGGAACTTATATTGAGTAAGACTGGATGTCGACACTTTGACCGCGGACAGACAAGTTGTATTTTGACATCCTCAAGATAATATTTGCCTTCAGTTTATTGGCGAATAGAATAGCGACAGGAAGTGGTGGCCAGTAGAGGTGGGTGGGACAGGAAATGACCTCATCCAGAATCAGTTAAGAACACATGCACAGCCCAATGTGTCTCAATGTACGTCATCGGTCCAAATGAATTCTTAGCTAATATTGCTTAATACAAAAACCCCTAAAAGGACATGGAGATTCAAAAGTATGAGATGGGAGGAGAAATTATATTTCAATGCTTTTGCATTTGCTCACAAAAGTTTCATGCATGGGGAATGCAAAGAATTTGAGAGAGAATGCAAAAGCATTGAAATATAATTTCCACCACCATGTGACTTTAGGGGCTCCATTAAATGTTGTTTTAGTCAAGCTGATTAAACCAACATGATTGACCTTGTCTTAACACACGTACAAAGAAGTTGCTCTACAAATAATCGTCACTGGTGACTTTAATAGACTGAGGTGTTCATCAAAGCTTTAATTGTATCCACTGTTGCACAACTTTGTTAGAATAGTCCAAATATTAATAATAACCCAGCTATCACCAGTGTTTGGAATAACGCCGTTTAAAAGAACGGCGTTAGGTAACGACGTTATTTTTCCAGTAACGGGGTAATCTAACTAATTACTTTTCCCGTCGTTACAACGCCGTTAACATTACTGGACGTTAAATGCGGTGCGTTACTATTGATTGAATAAACTGTGTAATCCAACGCACCCCTGGCTCGCACAGCTAGTGAGGAGGTGGGTTAATAACAAGGTAAGCGATTATGATTGGCTAAGGCAGAGTCATGTGTTTCATGGTAGCCAATCAGAGCCAGTGTTTTTACACACATGCCAGCACACGCGCAACACACACACGACACAACAGCTAAACAGAGATTCGATGAAGCAGCAGAGATGGCGAGTCAGGAGCAATCCGATGAAAAGTTGGCATTTTCAAGGTGGAGATATAAGCACTACTTCAAATTCATTGAGGTCAAAGGCAATAACTAGGGATGGAACGGTACATGTATTCGTATTGAACCGAGAGAGAGAGAGAGAGAGAGAGAGAGAGAGAGAGAGAGAGAGAGAGAGAGGGGCGCGCGATCGAAAAGTTGCAAAGTGTTTACATTTGTGTGTGTGTGTGTGTGTGTGTGTGTGTGTGTGTGTGTGTGTGTGTGTGTGTGAGAGCGAGAGAGAGAGGCGCGGGCGCCATCTAAAAGTCGCAAAGTGTTTACATTTGTGTGCGTGTGTGTGTGTGTGTGAGGCGCAGACGCGATCGAACAGTGGAAACATAAAAACATAATCCGTAATTTTGTCTATACAGGACATTCAAACTGCAAAGTGTTTAAGTTACTGCTAATTAAAATTTTAAGGAAAACAAATATATTAATCTGAAATTTAGCACATTAATTTTCAATTCATTCAGGTACAATTACCAAACATATCTCAAGGTCTTTTTATTAATTTAATTAATAAACTAATTATATAAAACATAATGTTATATTATGTGCACAGTCAGTGCACTACAAATAAACTGGTTCAATGCCTTTACTTTATTAATAAAACTTTTAATGAAAAGTTGAGAGGTTGATTTAATTTGCAGAGTTAAATGCACTTTATATGGTGTAACTGTTTACTTTTCTTACAAAGATAATGCTTGAAGTGCAGGATAAACCTCTTGCTGTCTGTCGACGTGCAATAAATATCGAAAGTTATGTACAAACACCTGTCTGTTCTACTCATTACAACTGACTTGTGAAAACTGCTAAAAAAAATCCAAATTATTTGACATATAGCAACTTTTTTTTTTTTTTTAACAGTAACGCAAATAGTTACTTTCCCTGGTAACGAGTTACTTTTATTATAGAGTAATTCAGTTACTAACTCAGTTACTTTTTGGAACAAGTAGTGAGTAACTATAACTAATTACTTTTTTAAAGTAACGTTCCCAACACTGGCTATCACATATAATAGGTTACTCTGTGGTTAGGTCTACAAAGACCCAGAAATGACCACACACAAGCTTGAATTTGGTAAAAGTGATACAGCCTTTTTATTTGCTTACAGGAAACACATAAAGTCAAATGTTCAAATGAATTACAAATTACCAAACAGTGACATCACAAAATGTTTTTAGTCTCACTAAACGCGTGTTGTTGGTTCTTTGGCTCTTTCCTTTGTATTCTGTTCTTGTAATGAGAAAAAGACCACAGACACTCTATTCACCTGATTTAATGAATAATAAATAACTGAGTGAATTAGCATGCTAAATGGACAGCCCTACTCTCAGAATATTGTTTAATTGTTTTGGCCTTTGTCTTCATGATGGTCTCATTTACTCATTTGACACTGCTGTAGATCACAGACGCCTCTTCCACAGTCTGCACATTTGATAGCCTAAAAACATAAAAAACAACAACAATTATGTTAGGCTATGTATCAGAATACATGATTATACAAGTTGTTAAACAATTCAGATGTTTCTGAAACATCAGTGGGACACAAAGTTATTAAGAAAATAAATTCCAGATTTAAAGAACTATAAATTCCCCTTTCATCAACACAAAAGTAACATGAGGGTGAGTAGATGACAAACGTTTTATTTTTGCGTGAACTGTCTCTTTAAGCTCGTTCTTCTCACCTCAGGACAGAATCAGGCTGACGAATCCTGATATTGTCGTAGTGGCTTTCGTTCTCCTCTGCTCTCTTCATCTCGGTCTTTCTGCGATGTTGGACAGTTGCGTACTGGATCTCCTCAGTGTCTCTGCATTCAGGAGCATTTCCGTCTCTTCTGGGTTTGCTGGAAGTAACACTGGCGTATTGAGCGTCATCACAATCCCTGTGATGAAAACTGCAGTTGTCAAGCCCCTCCTGAAAAAGAACAGTCTGGATAAGACCATATTAAGCAACTATAGACCGATTTCAAATCTTTCTTTCATAGGCAAGATCATTGAAAAAGTTGTCTTCAACCAGCTGAACAAATTCTTAAGCTCGAATGGATACTTTGACAATTTTCAATCTGGTTTCCGACCGCACCACAGCACAGAGACAGCGCTCATAAAGATAATAAACGATATTCGCTTAAATACTGATTCAGGCAAATTATCAGTGCTGGTACTACTCGACCTCAGTGCTGCATTCGACACTGTCGATCATAACATACTTCTGGACAGGCTGCAAAACTGGGTGGGGCTTTCTGAGATAGTCCTAAAATGGTTCAGGTCATAATTAGATGGGAGAGGTTATTATGTGAGTATAGGAGACCATAAGTCTGAGTGGACATCCATGACATGCGGAGTCCCTCAAGGCTCAATTCTTGCGCCACTCCTGTTCAACCTGTATATGCTCCCAATGAGCCAAATAATGAGAAAGAACCAAATTGCTTACCACAGCTATGCAGACGACACACAGCTCTACTTAGCCCTATCGCCTAACGATTACAGCCCCATTGACTCTCTGTACCAATGCATTGATGAAGTCAACAGTTGGATGTGCTAAAACTTTCTTCAGTTAAACAAAGACAAAACTGAAGTCATTGCGTTTGGAAACAAAGATAAAGTTCTCAAGGTGAACGCATACCTTCACTCTAGGGGTCAAACAACTAAACATCAAGTCAGGAATCTTGGTGTGACACTAGAGTCAGACCTTAGTTTCAGTAGTCATGTCAAAGCAATAACTAAATCAGCATACTATCATCTGAAAAATATTGCAAGAATTAGATGCTTTGTTTCCAGACAAGACTTAGAGAAACTTGTGCATGCTTTCATCACCAGCAGGGTGGATTATTGTAATGGACTCCTCACTGGCCTTCCCAAAAAGACCATAAGACAGTTGCAGCTCATACAGAACGCTGCCGCCAGGATTCTGAGCAGAACCAGGAAATATGAACATATCACACCAGTCCTCAGGTCTTTACACTGGCTCCCAGTTAGATTTAGGATTGATTTTAAAGTATTATTACTGGTATATATATCATTCAATGGCCTAGGACCTCAATACATTGCAGATATGCTCACTGAATATAAACCCAACAGATCACTCAGATCATTAGGATCATATCAGCTAGAAATACCAAGGGTTCACTCTAAGCATGGCGAGTCCGCTTTTAGCTACTATGCCAGCCGCAGCTGGAACCAGCTTCTAGAGGAGATCAGATGTGCTCCTACTGTAGTCACATTCAAATCCAGACTCAAAACACTTCTGTTTAGCTATGCATTTACTGAATGAGCACTGTGCCGCTGTTCGTCCGACTGTTTGTACTGTACTGTATTTTATTTTATTTTTCTAAATTGTTTTAATTATTCTTATTTCTTTTAATTATTTTAATTTCCTCTATGTAAAGCACTTTGAATTGCCATTGTGTATGAAATGTGCTATATAAATAAACTTGCCTTGCCTTGCCTTGCCTTGCCTAAACTTTTAAAAACACATCTCTAGCCCTTAATCACTGTTTGGGGTCAAAATGACCCCAATGGACTTTTCCTTCATTTTTTAAAAGTGTTACCTTCATCTCAGGGGCATGAAACTCTGTGACTTTTCCTAAATAATCTATCTAAACATGCACAAAAAAACTGGGCTTGATTTGGTTGTTCTAAAGGTGTGTAATTTTTTTTTTACCATTTAAGCTGTTTGGGGTCAAAATGACCCCACATTGAAAATGAATGGGAAAATGAAAAAAATGACTTTTTAAAATTTTGTTTGTCAAAAAAATAAAAGTAAATCCATTATAAATCTGAATTTTTTTACAAATAAACCAAGGTCTGGTCCTAGAGCATAAATAAAAAGTAGAACGAACTTTCTATCTCATACACACACACTCACACACACACACACACAAACACACACATGTATGTGACTGCAACAGAGAGCATTTTTACAGAAATTGGCAAATAAAATAAACAAAACTGGCATAAATCTAAAAAAATTTACATTTAAATAAAGGTCTGGTCCTAGAGCATAAACCCAAAGTGGAACGAACTTTCTATCTCATACACACACACACACACAAACACACACAAACACACACGTATGTCACTGCAACAGAGAGCATTTTTATAGAAATTGGCAAATAAAATCAACTAAACTGGCATAAATCTGAAAAATGTCAAATATGCAACATGGAACAAGCTTGCCCCCCCCCCCCCCCCCCCACAAGCCCATCCCCCCCACCCCCACCCACACCCACACATTACAGTCGTGTCATAGTGGTGACTTGTAATGTTACTGCAAATGTATGTATAATTAAAGCTGCAAGCAGCGATGAAAGGGCCCTCGCACCCGTGCCGCCGCCACCCGGTGGCTTTAGGAAGACAGAGCATGGTTGGACAATGTGCATTTAAGGAGGTATATATAGTAGTTGCTAGCAGGTTTAGTATGTTTTTAGCATGCTTAGTACACAATAGTTATGTGGTTAGTACTGCATTACTGTGTTAACCATGTCAGTTTCTGTTGCCAGTAGGTGGGGCTATGTCTATATCTGAATATCGCTATGTAGATGTGTTCAGTGCAGGACTTTTATCAAACATGTGGAGTTTGGGGCAGATTGGACATTGTATGCTTGAGTTACAACAACTTCCTTTAGCATTTCTAGCATGTTTTATGATGTTTCTAGCATATTACATATTAAAGGGTTAGTTCACCCAAAAATTTAAATTCTGTCAGTAATTACTCACCCTCATGTTGTTCCAACCGCGTAAGACCTTCGTTCATCTTCGGAACACAAATTAAGATATTTTTGATGAAATCTGAGCCATGTTTCACTCCTCCATAGGCTTCCAGTGTGACCGAAACTTGCTGGCCCAGAAAAGTTATTAAAGAGATCGTTAATATAGTCCAAGTGACTCCAGTGGCTCAATCTTAAGTATATCAAGCGACGAGAATACTTTTTGTGCGCAAAAACAAACAAAAATAACGACTTTATTCCACTATTCATTTCCTTCTCTCTGGATGTCTAGTTGGTTTGCGTAGTGTTTTTGCGCAGCGCGTCTGTGTCACACGTCACCACGTAGGCTCACTATTGGCCGACGCCGGTCATGTGTGTGTTGCGTGATGACGTGCAACACAGACGCGCAGCGCAAACACACTACGAGGCCCAGAGAGAAGGAAATGAAAAGTGGAATAAAGTCGTTATTTTTGTTTGTTTTTGCGCACAAAAAGTATTCTCGTCGCATGATAAACTTAATGTAGTGCCACTGTAGTTACTTGGACTATTTTAACGATGTTTTAATAACTATTCTGGGCCGGTGAGTTTCAGTCACACTGGAAGCCTATGGAGGAGTCAAAATTCTGTCAGATTTCATCAAAAATATCTTAATTTGTGTTCCGAAGATGAACGAAAGACTTACATGGTTGGAACAACATGAGGGTGAGTAATTACTGACAGAATTTTCATTTTTGGGTGAACTAACCCTTTAATTTTGGGGTAGATTGGACATTGAATGCCTGAGTTACAGCAAATTCATATTTAATTGCAGTAATAGGATGCTTTAACACTTAGCTAAGTATTTGATTGCATGTTTCTAGTATGTTGCTAACATGTTTAGCAGTTGGTGACACTTTTTTATATGTTATTAGGAGTCCAGAATAGTGTTAAACGTCACTTCCTGTTGCCAGCAGGTGGCGCTATGACTATATCTGAATATGAGCATGGACTTGTGTTCAGGAGATAACTATTATCAAACGTGTGAAGTTTGGGGTAGATTGGACATTGTATGCCTAAGTTACAACAACTTCCTTTAGCATTTCTAGCATGCTTTAGAACTTAGCTATGTGTTGCTAGCATGTTTATTGCATGTTACATATTAAGTTTGGGGCAGATTGGACATTCCATGCCTGTGTTACAGCAAATTCATATTTAATTGTAGCAATAGCATGCTTTAGCACTTAGCTAAGTGTTTGCTAATATGTTTCTAGTATGTTGTTAGCATGTTTAGCACTTGCTGGCACTTTTTTATATGTTATCAGGAGTCCACAACAGTGTTTAACATGTCACTTCCTGTTGCCAGCAGGCGGTGCTATGACTGTAACTGAATGAGCATGGTCATGTGTTCAGGACAGAACGCTTATCAAAAGTGTGAAGTTTGGCGCAGATTGGACATTGCCTTCTTGAGTAACAACAACATCCTGTTTCATTGAATTAGCTAAGTATTGCTAGCATGTTTTAACATGTTTCTAGCATTTTTAGAAGTCAGTGGCATTTTTAACATGTTGCTAGAACGGCATCAACGTGTTAAACATGACACTTCCTGTTACCAGTAGGTGGCGCTATTACTATAACTGAATATTCTCATGTAGATGTGTTCAGGCCATGACTCTTATCAAACGTGTGAAGTCTGGGGCAGATTGGACATTCTGTGCCTGAGTTACAACAAATTTCTATTTAATTGCAGTAATAGCATGCTTTAGCACTTAGCTAGGTGTTTGCTAGCATGTTTTAGCATGTTTCTAGTATGTTGTTAGCATGTTTAGCACTTGCTGGCACTTTTTTTTATGTTATCAGGAGTCCACAAGAGTGTTAAACATGTCACTTCCTGTTGCCAGCAGGTGGCGCTATGACTATAACTGAATATGAGCATGGTCATGTGTTCAGGACAGAACGCTTATCAAAAGTGTGAAGTTTGGGGCAGATTGGACATTCCATGCCTTAGTTACAGCAACTTCCTATTTATTTGCAGCAATAGCATGCTTTAGCACTTAGCTAAGTGTTTGCTAACATGTTTCTAGTATGTTGTTAGCATGTTTAGCTCTTGCTGGCACTTTTTTATATGTTATCAGGAGTCCACAACAGTGTTTAACATGTCACTTCCTGTTGCCAGCAGGTGGCGCTATGACTGTAACTGAATATGAGCATGGTCATGTGTTCAGGACAGAACGCTTATCAAAAGTGTTAAGTTTGGCGCAGATTGGACATTGCCTTCTTGAGTAACAACAACATCCTGTTTCATTGAATTAGCATGCTTTAGCACTTAGCTAAGTATTGCTAGCATGTTTTAACATGTTTCTAGCATTTTTAGAAGTCAATGGCATTTTTAACATGTTGCTAGAACGGCATCAACGTGTTAAACATGACACTTCCTGTTACCAGTAGGTGGCGCTATTACTATAACTGAATATTCTCATGTAGATGTGTTCAGGCCATGACTCTTATCAAACGTGTGAAGTTTGGGGCAGATTGGACATTCCGTGCCTGAGTTACAGCAAATTCCTATTTAATTGCAGTAATAGCATGCTTTAGCACTTAGCTAAGTGTTTGCTAGCATGTTTTAGCATGTTTCTAGTAAGTTGTTAGCATGTTTAGCACTTGCTGGCACTTTTTTATATGTTATCAGGAGTCCACAAGAGTGTTAAACATGTCACTTCCTGTTGCCAGCAGGTGGCGCTATGACTGTAACTGAATATGAGCATGGTCATGTGTTCAGGACAGAACGCTTATCAAAAGTGTGAAGTTTGGGGCAGATTGGACATTCCATGCCTGAGTTACAGCAACTTCCTGTTTCATGGCGAAACATCAAAATTTGTCAGGCCGCCGAGGGCCCGCCCTTCGACGAAAACTCAAGATCTTCGCAATTTAACGTCGCAAAGGCCTTAAGATTACACTCACCAAATTTGAAGATGATCAGATTAAAACTGTAGGAGGAGTTCGTTAAAGTACGAGGCCTGAAAATGGCAAAAAGTGCACAAAAATCAGAGAGGAAGTTGAAAATGGCTGACTTCCTGTTGTGTTTAGAGCTATGCTCCAAGAGACTTTTTTGTAGGTATTAGGTCATTACACATATGTACCGAATTTCGTACACGTACGTGGAACACAGCGGGAGGCGCACTCTGTTGAACTTTTATAGGTGGCGCTATCGAGCCATTTTGCCCCGCCCAATTCTGAAACCTATATCAGATGTAAATTTTCGCCAGTTCTGACGCGTGTGCAAAGTTTCGTGAGTTTTCGAGCATGTTTAGGCCCTCAAAAATGCAATTAAATGCGGAGAAGAATAATAATAATAATTAAAGCTGCAAGCAGCGATGAAAGGGCCCTCGCACCCGTGCCATCAACACTCGGTTGTTTTAGGAAGACAGAGCATGGTTGGGAAATATACATTTAAGGAGGTATATATAGTAATAGTATGTCAAAGTCAGTTACAAAATGTTTTGTATAATGGTGATAATAGCATGCTTCATGACTCTGTTTCTAGCATGCTCAGTACACAATAATTATGTGGTTAGTACTGCATTACTGTGTTAACCATGTCAGTTTCTGTTGCCAGTAGGTGGCGTTATGACTATAACTGAATATGAGCATGGATGTGTGTTCAGGACAGAACTCTTATCAAACGTGTGAAGTTTGGTGCAAATTGGACATTGCCTTCTTGAGTAACAACAAAGTCATGTTTCATTGAATTAGCATTCTTTAGCACTTAGCTAAGCATTGTTAGCATGTTTTAACATGTTTCTAGCATGTTTAGAACTCAATGGCATTTTTAACATGTTGCTAGAACGGCATCAACGTGTTAAACATGTCACTTCCTGTTGCCAGTAGGTGGCGCTATTACTATAACTGAACATTCTCATGTAGATGTGTTCAGGCCATGACTCTTATCAAAAGTGTGAAGTTTGGGGCAGATTGGACATTCCATGCCTGAGTTACAGCAAATTCCTTTTTAATTGCAATAAAAGCATGCTTTAGCACTTAGCTAAGAGTTTGCTAACATGTTTTAGCATGTTTCTAGTATGTTGTTAACATGTTTAACACTTGCTGGCACTTTTTTATATGTTATTAGGAGTCCATAACAGTGTTAAACATGTCACTTCCTGTTGCCAGCAGGTGGCGCTATGACTGTAACTGAATATAAGCATGGTCATGTGTTCAGGACAGAACGCTTATCAAACGTGTGAAGTTTGACGCAGATTGGACATTCCATGCCTGAGTTACAGCAAATTCATATTTAATTGCAGTAATATCATTTTTTAGCACTTAGCTAAGTGTTTGCTAGTATGTTTTAACATGTCTCTAGTATGTTGTTAGCATGTTTAGCATTTGATGGCACTTTTTTTTATATGTTTTTATATGTCCACAACAGTGCTTAACATGTCACTTCCTGTTGCCAGCAGGTGGCACTATGACTGTAACTGAATATGAGCATGGTCATGTGTTCCGGACAGAACGTTTATTAAAAGTGTGAAGTTTGGTGCAGAATGGACATTGCCTTCTTGCGTAACAACAACATCCTGTTTCATTGAATTAGCATGCTTTAGCACTTAGCTAAGTATTGCTAGCATGTTTTAACATGTTTCTAGCATGTTTAGAAGTCAATGGCATTTTTAACATGTTGCTAGAATGGCATCAACGTGTTAAACATGACACTTCCTGTTACCAGTAGGTGGCGCTATTACTATAACTGAATATTCTCATGTAGATGTGTTCAGGACAGAACGCTTATCAAAAGTGTGAAGTTTGGGGCAGATTGGACATTCCATGCCTGAGTTACAGCAAATTCCTATTTAATTGCAATAATAGCATGCTTTAGCACTTAGCTAAGAGTTTGCTAGCATGTTTTAGCATGCTTCTAGTATGTTGTTAGCATGTTTAGCACTTGCTGGCACTTTTTTATATGTTATTAGGAGTCCATAACAGTGTTAAACATGTCACTTCCTGTTGCCAGCAGGTGGCGCTATGACTATAACTGAATATGAGCATGGTCATGTGTTCAGGACAGAACTCTTATCAAACGTGTGAAGTTTGGGGCAGATTGGACATTCCATGCCTGAGTTACAGCAACTTCCTGTTTCATGGCGAAACATCGAAATTTGTCAGGCCGCCGAGGACCCGCCCTTCGACGAAAACTCAAGATCTTCGCAATTTAACGTCGCAAAGGCCTTAAGATTACACTCACCAAATTTGAAGATGATCAGATTAAAACTGTAGGAGGAGTTCGTTAAAGTACGAGGCCTGAAAATGGCAAAAACTGCACAACAATCTGAGAGGAAGTTCAAAATGGCTGACTTCCTGTTGTGTTTAGGGCTATGCTCCAAGAGACTTTTTTGTAGGTATTAGGTCATTACATGTATGTACCGAATTTCGTGCACGTACGTGGAACGTTGCGGGAGGCGCACTCCGTTGAACTTTTATAGGTGGCGCTATCGAGCCATTTTGCCCCGTCCAATTCTGAAACCTATATCAGATGTAAATTTTCGCCAGTTCTGACGCGTGTGCAAAGTTTTGTGAGTTTTCGAGCATGTTTAGGCCCTCAAAAATGCAATTAAATGCGGAGAAGAATAATAATAATAATAAATATAGCTGCGAGCAGCGATTGCGGGCCCAAGCCGGTGGCACCGCCATCCCCGGTGCCTTTAGGTAACTAAAGGCACCGGGGATGGCGGTGCCACCGGCTTTGGCCCTCCATATTTATATATACACACACACACACACACACACACATATATATATATATATATATATATATGTATATAAATATCTATCTATCTATATCTATATCTATCTATCTAGCTATCTATCTATATATATATATATATATATATATATATATATATATATATAGATACACACGCACACACACACATATATATACTTATATATATACGTATATATATATATAAATATAAGACAGAAAATTTTACTTGTCTTACCTTATTCTGATTTTATGATACACCCAAAATATTCCACAACAAATCCTTTAAATTTAATGTAAAAATAAAAACGAAAGTAAGCAGTGTTGGTCTCACGTAACCCTCTCATTAGAATCAAAATGTTTCAATATTTGCGATGTATTTGGATGCTAAACTATTCTTTATTATAGGCTTTGTACTTCACTCGTGTTCCAATATCGATGGAAAAAATCATCCTCTTCACACGCGCAAAAATGTTCTTGGAAACATCACAGTGGAGCTCTGCTTACTGTGAATGGTACAGATTGTACTACTGACTATTTAAACAGAGCAGTGTAATTCGTTTATGTTAGGTTGACTATTTTTATTATTATATTGTATTAGGGCTATAATGAACAGGCTGCGATGTCAAGATTGCAATTCTGGAATGTGTGTGTGTGTGTGTGACGCGGTTGCGGTTGAACAGTGGACACAAAAACATAAATAAAATGTTTTAGTTAATTCCTACATCCATAGGAATAAATTGAAAATGCTCGCTCTACTCCGCACCATTATCAATGTCTGTGCGGACGTCTGTATTTTACTAGTATATAGTATACTATAGTTAGCGATTTAAAAGCGCTCAGTGGTGTCACACGTCGATTAACCGGTGGGAAAATGTTATCACAGTCACATCCCTAATATATTTATATATAAATACAATAGGCCTACCTGAAAGAGAATTTTACTTGCCCGACCAGAGTATAGCCTGATTAGAACGTCAATAACAAAAAAATAACTTGGGAATCACTAAAACGAGAGATTATTCTAATTTCATTACATTCATTTTAAGTTGCAATCATCAGTTAATAATAAATGTATTACTGATCAATGGTAACAAGGTTGCACTGCTGAGGCTCATGCTGCTTCTCCAGGAGAATTGTAAACAAATGAGCGCAGCACACAAAAAAGCAACCCAGTTAACAACATACTGACTATAAAAATTACAAATATGGAGTTTTTATATATTTTATAACATATGATAGAGTTAAGCAACCTCACTTGACGAGTAGGCAACTATTTCCTGAATACAATCACGATTGAAACTGTGACATTGATTTCATACAACAGGTTAATAAACAGTTACAATTAAGTCACTTACATTTTAGATGCAATATTGACTGTTTTTGTTCTGTTTCAGCAGCAAAAATAGTTAAACAAAGATCACAGCAACTTGTTTTCTCATTACTGAATGATTCAGCATTTTGAAACGAATCGCTTGACTCAAAGATTCAATGGTCAATCCATAAACATCTGTCTCAATCATGAATGACTCAGTCATTGGAACGAATCATTTGAACGAATGAATCAATGACTCGCTCATTAAGATGGTCGCCTGGCGACACCTAATGGCGGTTTAGTGTTATGTTTAAAAGTATCATTCTTTCCAACGTGCACCATTATCAATGTCCGTGCGGACGTCCGTTTTTTTACTTTCACTTTTATATTAGCGATTTAAAAGCACCCACTCGTGTCACACGTCGATTAACCGGTGGGAAAATATCCTCAGACACATACCTAATAAATGTATATTTAAATACAATATTGGCCTACCTGGTAAAAAGTTTTATATACTATTTTGATGTCCTTTTGGACACAAGAGGGCAGTATAGCCCTATGTTTGCTTTTTTGTTGAACCAAATAGCACTAAATAGCCTGTTTTTAACTTTTTCATTCTTCTTGAATTGCAAAAACAGAATAAAATGGGTTTAGTTGTGATATTTGTATACTTTTATATAGAAATAAATGGTATATAATTACATTTTTATAAGATTTTTAGTGTTTCCTTTTTGGACATTAATCCCTCGCCATAGCAAAAACGTTTGAGATATTTATTATCCATTCACAACTTAGCATATTTAATGTAGTTTCATCATGTTGAAAAAGTTTGGTACGAATAAAATAAATAGTTTAAGAGGAGTGGCTAAAAATTCAGAGGCTGATTTTGCAAAAAAATTCACATTCAGACCAAAATATCTGACTTCCTGATGGCCAGAGCTATTGAATGTAAATTAGAAAGTTGTCCGGCTTGATGAGAACAATATAAAAAATATTTTTTCTTTACTGTAGTTAAAACTAACCCCCCCACTTTTGTCTAAAGCATGTTGAAAGTGACACACTTCCTGCTGCCAGTTGGTGGCGCTATAACTTTGACTCACAATAGCTACATCCATCTGATCGGCCTCTTACCACGAACACACTGCTGAAGTTTCATCAAGATCAGTTAATGTATGCAGAAGTTATTCCACTTCCGTGTTTCTCTTTTCTCGCCATAAATTCGATTCCTCGCCACAGCCAAACCGTTCGAGATATCAAAAATCCGTCCGCAATTTAGCATCCTCAAAGTCTTGACTACATGCACACCGAGTTTGAAGGGGACACGGTGAATTTTCTAGGAGGAGTATTTCACATTCCACAGCAAGCGTTTTCCAAACAACCCATAATAGCCGACTTCCTGTTGGGCTGGCGTAAAACTTGACCGGGGTAAAGTTGTTCGGCCCGATGAGATCTATATGTGTACCGAGTTTCATATTAATTCATGCGAGCGTGTTTGATATATGGATCAAGTTTTAGAACCCCGTTCAAGGGGGCGCTGTTGAGCCCCCCAGCCACGCCCGGGTACCAGCTTCAGCCCGGCCCTGATGGCCGTGGGTTTTGACCTGTGTGCAAAGTTTCAAGAGTTTTTGAGCACGTTAAGGACCCCAAAAGCCCCTGAAACCTTGATTAACAATATAAAAGCAAGAGTCAAATCCCCCCCTCCCCTCACACACACACAGACACAGAGAGAGGGAGAGAAAATTCTTCAGAAAATCCACATTCAAACCAAAATATCTCTCTTCCTGTTGGTCGGAGATGGTTCATGTAAATTAGAAAGTTGTCCGGCTTGATGAGAACAATATACGTACCAAGTTTTGTGATTCTAGGAAAAACTAAGCCCCCATTTTTGACTAAAGGTGGCGCTACTGAGCCATTCCACCACGCCCGTTTCTGAAACTTTGCACATGTCTACTGGCTAATAAATGGGATGTGTCTTTCGAGTTTCATGCAATTTCAAGCATGATAAGAGTCTCAAAATCATCAAAAAATAATATCAAAGTTCGATGCGTTGCCATAACAACAGTATCTAAGATATCAATAATCCTTTCACAAGCCTACATCTGCTGTGGGTCTACATTATACACATAAAGTTTGAAGCAAATCAGGTAAAAATAAGAGAGTGATTTCAAAGCATTTTGAAATTGACAAACTTCCTGCAGCCAGTTGGTGGCGCTATAACTTTGACCCACAATAGTCACATCCATGTGATCGGCCTCTTACAACGAACACACTGCTGAAGTTTCATCAAGATCAGATAATGTATGCAGAAGTTATAACACACTTCCTGTGTCCCATTATTCGCCATTAATTCATTTCCTCGCCACGGCCAAACCGTTCGAGATATCAAATATCTGTTCGCAAGAATTCATCCTCAATGTCTTGACTTCATTCACACCGAGTTTGGTGGTGATCGGATGAATTCCCTAGGAGGAGTATTTCACATTCCATTGTATGCGTTTTCCAAACAACGTATAATAACCAACTTCCTGTTGGGCTTTTGTAAAACTTAGAGCACGAAAGTTGTTTGGCCCGATGAGATCTATATGTGTACTGAGTTTCATATTATTACATGCAAGCGTGTTTGATTTATGGACCAAGTTTTCAAACCCCATTCCAGGGGGCGCTGTCGAGCCCCCCTGCCACGCCCGGGTACCAGCTTCAGCCAGGCCCTGATGGCCGCAGGTTCTGACATGTGTGCAAAATTTCAAGAGTTTTTGAGCATGTTAAGGGCCCCAAAAGTGGCAAAAAGGCAAAAAAAAAAAAAAAAAAATCCTTACGAAAACAATAGGGCCTTCGCCCTTTCAGGGCTTGGGCCCTAATAATAATAATAATAATAAACAGAGCAATTCCAAGAGGGTCCTCACACCATCGGTGCTCGGGCCCTAATTAAAGCTGCAAGCAGCGATGAAAGGGCCCTCGCACCCGTGCCATCAACACTCGGTGGCTTTAGGAAGACAGAGCATGGTTGGGCAATGCACATTTAAGGATGTATATATAGTAAGAGTATGTCAAAGTCAGTTACAAAATGTTTTGTATAATGGTGTTAATAGCATGCTTCATGACTCAGCTAAGTGTTGCTAGCATGTTTAGTATGTTTCTAGCATGCTTAGTACACAATAATTATGTGGTTAGTACTGCATTACTGTGTTAACCATGTCATTTTATGTTGCCAGTAGTTGGGGCTATGTCTATATCTGAATATCGCTATGTAGATGTGTTCAGTGCAGGACTTTTATCAAACATGTGAAGTTTGGGGCAGATTGGACATTGTATGCTTGAGTTACAACAACTTCCTTTAGCATTTCTAGCATGTTTTATGATGTTTCTAGCATTTTACATATTAATTTTGGGGTAGATTGGACATTGCATGCCTGAGTTACAGCAAATTCATATTTAATTGCAGTAATATCATGCTTTAGCACTTAGCTAAGTGTTTGCTAGTATGTTTTAGCATTTCTCTAGTATGTTGGTAGGATATTTAGCACCTACTGGCATTTTTTTATATGTTATTAGGAGTCCAGAACAGTGTTAAACGTCCCTTCCTTTTGCCAGCAGGCGGCGCTATGACTATAACTGAATATGAGCATGGACATGTGTTCAAAAGATAACTCTTATCAAACGTGTGAAGTTTGGGGTAGATTGGACATTTTATGCTTAAGTTACAACAACTTCCTTGAGCTTTTATAGCATGCTTTAGAACTTAGCTAAGTGTTGCTAGCATGTTTCTTGCATGTTACATATTAAGTTTGGGGCAGATTGAACATCCCATGCCTGTGTTACAACAAATTCCCATTTAATTGCAGTAATATCATGATTTAGCACTTAGCTAAGTGATTGATAGCATGTTTTAGCTAGCATGTTTCTAGTATGTTGTTAGCATTTTTAGCACATGCTGGCACTTTTTAATATGTTATTAGGAGTCCACAACAGTGTTTAACATGTCACTTCCTGTTGCCAGCAGGTGGCGCTATGACTGTAACTGAATATGAGCATGGTCATGTGTTCAGGACAGAACGCTTATCAAAAGTGTGAAGTTTGGGGCAGATTGGACATTGCCTTCTTGAGTAACAACAACATCCTGTTTCATTGAATTAGCATGCTTTAGCACTCAGCTAAGTTTTGCTAGCATGTTTTAACATGTTTCTAGCATGTTTAGAAGTCAATGGCATTTTTAACATGTTGCTAGAACGGCATCAACGTGTTAAACATGACACTTCCTGTTACCAGTAGGTGGCGCTATTACTATAACTGAATATTCTCATGTAGATGTGTTCAGGCCATGACTCTTATCAAACGTGTGAAGTTTGGGGCAGATTGGACATTCCGTGCCTGAGTTACAGCAAATTCCTATTTAATTGCAGTAATAGCATGCTTTAGCACTTAGCTAAGTGTTTGCTAGCATGTTTTAGCATGTGTCTAGTATGTTGTTAGCATGTTTAGCACTTGCTGGGACTTTTTTATATGTTATCAGGAGTTCACAACAGTGTTAAACATGTCACTTCCTGTTGCCAGCAGGTGGCGCTATGACTGTAACTGAATATGAGCATGGTCATGTGTTCAGGACAGAACGCTTATCAAAAGTGTGAAGTTTGGGGCAGATTGGACATTCCATGCCTGAGTTACAGCAACTTCCTGTTTCATGGCGAAACATCAAAATTTGTCAGGCCGCCGAGGACCCGCCCTTTGACGAAAACTCAAGATCTTCGCAATTTAACGTCGCAAAGGCCTTAAGATTACACTCACCAAATTTGAAGATGATCAGATTAAAACTGTAGGAGGAGTTCGTTAAAGTACGAGGCATGAAAATGGCAAAAACTGCACAAAAATCTGAGAGAAAGTTGAAAATGGCTGACTTCCTGTTGTGTTTAGGGCTACGCTCCAAGAGACTTTTTTGTAGGTATTAGGTCCTTACATGTATGTACCGAATTTCGTACACGTACGTCGAACATAGCGGGAGGCGCACTCCGTTGAACTTTTATAGGTGGCGCTGTCGAGCCATTTTGCCCCGCCCAATTCTGAAACCTATATCAGATGTAAATTTTCGCCAGTTCTGACGCGTGTGCAAAGTTTCGTGAGTTTTCGAGCATGTTTAGGCCCTCAAAAATGCGATTCAATGCGGAGAAGAAGAATAATAATAATAATTAAAGCTGCAAGCAGCGATGAAAGGGCCCTCGCACCCGTGCCATCAACACTCGGTGGCTTTAGGAAGACAGAGCATGGTTGGGCAATGTACATTTAAGGAGGTATATATAGTAAGAGTATGTCAAAGTCAGTTACAAAATGTTTTGTATAATGGTGTTAATAGCATGCTTCATGACGCAGCTAAGTGTTGCTAGCATGTTTAGTATGTTTCTAGCATGCTTAGTACACAATAATTATGTGGTTAGTACTGCATTACTGTGTTAATCATGTCAGTTTCTGTTGCCAGTAGTTGGGGCTATGTCTATATCTGAATATCGCTATGTAGATGTGTTCAGTGCAGGACTTTTATCAAACATGTGAAGTTTGGGGCAGATTGGACATTGTATGCTTGAGTTACAACAACTTCCTTTAGCATTTCTAGCATGTTTTATGATGTTTCTTGCATGTTACATATTAATTTTGGGGTAGATTGGACATTGCATGCCTGAGTTACAGCAAATTCATATTTAATTGCTTTAATATCATGCTTTAGCACTTAGCTAAGTGTTTGCTAGTATGTTTTAGCATGTCTCTAGTATGTTGGTAGGATATTTAGCACCTACTGGCATTTTTTTATATGTTATTAGGAGTCCAGAACAGTGTTAAACGTCACTTCCTTTTGCCAGCAGGCGGTGCTATGACTATAACTGAATATGAGCATTGACATGTGTTCAAAAGATAACTCTTATCAAACGTGTGAAGTTTGGGGTAGATTGGACATTTTATACTTAAGTTACAACAACTTCCCTGAGCTTTTATAGCATGCTTTTTGGATTGTTTACTCTCTTGGAATTTCCTAATTAAAACATACTGCACTTGGATCTGTCTCCTCTTGTGTGTGTCGTGACAGCTTTAGAACTTAGCTAAGTGTTGCTAGCATGTTTCTTGCATGTTACATATTAAGTTTGGGGCAGATTGAACATCCCATGCCTGTGTTACAACAAATTCCCATTTAATTGCAGTAATATCATGATTTAGCACTTAGCTAAGTGATTGATAGCATGTTTTAGCATGTTTCTAGTATGTTGCTAGCCTGTTTAGCACCTTTTGGCACTTTTTTATATGTTATTAGGAGACCACAACAGTGTTAAACATGTCACTTCCTGTTGCCAGCAGGTGGCGTTATGATTATAACTGAATATGAGCATGGATGTGTGTTCATGACAGAACTCTTATCAAAAGTGTGAAGTTTGGCGCAAATTGGACATTGCCTTCTTGAGTAACAACAACGTCATGTTTCATTGAATTAGCATGCTTTAGCACTTAGCTTAGTATTGCTAGCATGTTTTAACATGTTTCTAGCATGTTTAGAAGTCAATGGCATTTTTTACATGTTGCTAGAACGGCATCAACGTGTTAAACATGACACTTCCTGTTACCGGTAGGTGGCGCTATTACTATAACTGAATATTCTCATGTAGATGTGTTCAGGCCATGACTCTTATCAAACGTGTGAAGTTTGGGGCAGACTGGACATTCCGTGCCTGTGTTACAGCAAATTCCTATTTAATTGCAGTAATAGCATGCTTTAGCACTAAGCTAAGTGTTTGCTAGCATGTTTTAGCATGTTTAGCACATGCTGGCACTTTTTTATATGTTATTAGGAGTCCACAACAGTGTTTAACATGTCACTTCCTGTTGCCAGCAGGTGGCGCTATGACTGTAACTGAATATGAGCATGGTCATGTGTTCAGGACAGAACGCTTATCAAAAGTGTGAAGTTTGGGGCAGATTGGACATTGCCTTCTTGAGTAACAACAACATCCTGTTTCATTGAATTAGCATGCTTTAGCACTCAGCTAAGTTTTGCTAGCATGTTTTAACATGTTTCTAGCATGTTTAGAAGTCAATGGCATTTTTAACATGTTGCTAGAACGGCATCAACGTGTTAAACATGACACTTCCTGTTACCAGTAGGTGGCGCTATTACTATAACTGAATATTCTCATGTAGATGTGTTCAGGCCATGACTCTTATCAAACGTGTGAAGTTTGGGGCAGATTGGACATTCCGTGCCTGAGTTACAGCAAATTCCTATTTAATTGCAGTAATAGTATGCTTTAGCACTTAGCTAAGTGTTTGCTAGCATGTTTTAGCATGTGTCTAGTATGTTGTTAGCATGTTTAGCACTTGCTGGCACTTTTTTATATGTTATCAGGAGTTCACAACAGTGTTAAACATGTCACTTCCTGTTGCCAGCAGGTGGCGCTATGACTGTAACTGAATATGAGCATGGTCATGTGTTCAGGACAGAACGCTTATCAAAAGTGTGAAGTTTGGGGCAGATTGGACATTCCATGCCTGAGTTACAGCAACTTCCTGTTTCATGGGGAAACATCAAAATTTGTCAGGCCGCCGAGGACCCGCCCTTCGACGAAAACTCAAGATCTTCGCAATTTAACGTCGCAAAGGCCTTAAGATTACACTCACCAAATTTGAAGATGATCAGATTAAAACTGTAGGAGGAGTTCGTTAAAGTACGAGGCATGAAAATGGCAAAAACTGCACAAAAATCTGAGAGGAAGTTGAAAATGGCTGACTTCCTGTTGTGTTTAGGGCTATGCTCCAAGAGACTTTTTTGTAGGTAGTAGGTCCTTACATGTATGTACCGAATTTCGTACACGTACGTGGAACATAGCGGGAGGCGCACTCCGTTGAACTTTTATAGGTGGCGCTATCGAGCCATTTTGCCCCGCCCAATTCTGAAACCTATATCAGATGTAAATTTTCGCCAGTTCTGACGCGTGTGCAAAGTTTCGTGACTTTTCGAGCATGTTTAGGCCCTCAAAAATGCGATTCAATGCGGAGAAGAATAATAATAATAATAATAATAAACAGAGCAATTCCAAGAGGGTCCTCACACCATCGGTGCTCGGGCCCTAATAATAAACAGAGCAATTCCAAGAGGGTCCTCACACCATCGGTGCTCGGGCCCTAATAATAATTAAAGCTGCAAGCAGCGATGAAAGGGCCCTCGCACCCGTGCCATCAACACTCGGTGGTTTTAGGAAGACAGAGCATGTTTGGGAAATGTACATTTAAGGAGGTATATATAGTAAGAGTATGTCAAAGTCAGTTACAAAATGTTTTGTATAATGGTGATAATAGCATGCTTCATGACTCAGCTAAGTGTTGCTAGCATGTTTAGTCTGTTTCTAGCATGCTCAGTACACAATAATTATGTGGTTAGTACTGCATTACTGTGTTAACCATGTCAGTTTCTGTTGCCAGTAGGTGGCGTTATGACTATAACTGAATATGAGCATGGATGTGTGTTCAGGACAGAACTCTTATCAAACGTGTGAAGTTTGGTGCAAATTGGACATTGCCTTCTTGAGTAACAACAAAGTCATGTTTCATTGAATTAGCATTCTTTAGCACTTAGCTAAGCATTGTTAGCATGTTTTAACATGTTTCTAGCATGTTTAGAACTCAATGGCATTTTTAACATGTTGCTAGAACGGCATCAACGTGTTAAACATGTCACTTCCTGTTGCCAGTATGTGGCGCTATTACTATAACTGAACATTCTCATGCAGATGTGTTCAGGCCATGACTCTTATCAAAAGTGTGAAGTTTGGGGCAGATTGGACATTCCATGCCTGAGTTACAGCAAATTCCTATTTAATTGCAATAATAGCATGCTTTAGCACTTAGCTAAGAGTTTGCTAGCATGTTTTAGCATGTTTCTAGTATGTTGTTAACATGTTTAACACTTGCTGGCACTTTTTTATATGTTATTAGGAGTCCATAACAGTGTTAACATGTCACTTCCTGTTGCCAGAAGGTGGCGCTATGACTGTAACTGAATATAAGCATGGTCATGTGTTCAGGACAGAACGCTTATCAAAAGTGTGAAGTTTGACGCAGATTGGACATTCCATGCCTGAGTTACAGCAAATTCCTATTTAATTGCAGTAATATCATTCTTTAGCACTTAGCTAAGTGTTTGCTAGTATGTTTTAACATGTCTCTAGTATGTTGGTAGGATGTTTAGCACCTACTGGCATTTTTTTATATGTTATTAGGAGTCAAGAACAGTGTTAAACGTCACTTACTGTTCCCAGCAGGTGGCGCTATGACTATAACTAAATATGAGCATGGACATGTGTTCAAGAGATAACTCTTATCAAACGTGTGAAGTTTGGGGTAGATTGTACATTGCCTTCTTGAGTAACAACAAAGTCCTGTTTCATTGAATTAGCATGCTTTAACACTTAGCTAAGTATTGCTAGCATGTTTTAATATGTTTCTAGCATGTTTAGAACTCAATGGCATTTTTAACATGTTGCTAGAACGGCATCAACGTGTTAAACATGTCACTTCCTGTTGCCAGTAGGTGGCGCTATTACTATAACTGAATTTGAGCATAGACGTGTGTTCAGGCCATGATTCTTATCAAACGTGTGAAGTTTGGGGCAGATTGGACATTCCATGCCTGAGTTACAGCAAATTCCTATTTAATTGCAGTAATAGCATGCTTTAGCACTTAGCTGAGTGTTTGCTAGCATGTTTCTAGTATGTTGCTAACCTGTTTAGCACTTGCTGGCTCTTTTTTATATATTATTAGGAGACCACAACAGTGTTAAACATTTCACTTCCTGTTGACAGCAGGTGGCGCTATTACTATAACTGAATTTTCTCATGTAGATGTGTTCAGGCCATGACTCTTATCAAACGTGTGAAGTTTGGGGAAGATTGGACATTCCATGCCTGTGTTACAGCAAATTCCTATTTAATTGCAGCAATAGCATGCTTTAGCACTTAGCTAAGTGTTTGCTAGCATGTTTTAGCATGTTTCTAGTATGTTGTTAGCATGTTTAGCACTTGATGGCACTTTTTTATATGTTTTTATATGTCCACAACAGTGTTTAACATGTCACTTCCTGTTGCCAGCAGGTGGCACTATGACTGTAACTGAATATGAGCATGGTCATGTGTTCAGGACAGAACGTTTATTAAAAGTGTGAAGTTTGGTGCAGAATGGACATTGCCTTCTTGCGTAACAACAACATCCTGTTTCATTGAATTAGCATGCTTTAGCACTTAGCTAAGTATTGCTAGCATGTTTTAACATGTTTCTAGCATGTTTAGAAGTCAATGGCATTTTTAACATGTTGCTAGAATGGCATCAACGTGTTAAACACGACACTTCCTGTTACCAGTAGGTGGCGCTATTTCTATAACTGAATATTCTCATGTAGATGTGTTCAGGACAGAACGCTTATCAAAAGTGTGAAGTTTGGGGCAGATTGGACATTCCATGCCTGAGTTACAGCAAATTCCTATTTAATTGCAATAATAGCATGCTTTAGCACTTAGCTAAGAGTTTGCTAGCATGTTTTAGCATGCTTCTAGTATGTTGTTAGCATGTTTAGCACTTGCTGGCACTTTTTTATATGTTATTAGGAGTCCATAACAGTGTTAAACATGTCACTTCCTGTTGCCAGCAGGTGGCGCTATGACTATAACTGAATATGAGCATGGTCATGTGTTCAGGACAGAACTCTTATCAAACGTGTGAAGTTTGGGGCAGATTGGACATTCCATGCCTGAGTTACAGCAACTTCCTGTTTCATGGCGAAACATCGAAATTTGTCAGGCCGCCGAGGACCCGCCCTTCGACGAAAACTCAAGATCTTCGCAATTTAACGTCGCAAAGGCCTTAAGATTACACTCACCAAATTTGAAGTTGATCAGATTAAAACTGTAGGAGGAGTTCGTTAAAGTACGAGGCCTGAAAATGGCAAAAACTGCACAAAAATCTGAGAGGAAGTTGAAAATGGCTGACTTCCTGTTGTGTTTAGGGCTATGCTCCAAGAGACTTTTTTGTAGGTATTAGGTCATTACATGTATGTACCGAATTTCGTGCACGTACGTGGAACGTTGCGGGAGGCGCACTCCGTTGAACTTTTATAGGTGGCGCTATCGAGCCATTTTGCCCCGTCCAATTCTGAAACCTATATCAGATGTAAATTTTCGCCAGTTCTGACGCGTGTGCAAAGTTTTGTGAGTTTTCGAGCATGTTTAGGCCCTCAAAAATGCAATTAAATGCGGAGAAGAATAATAATAATAATAATAAATATAGCTGCGAGCAGCGATTACGGGCCCAAGCCGGTGGCACCGCAACCCCGGTGCCTTTAGGTAACTAAAGGCACCGGGGATGGCGGTGCCACCGGCTTTGGCCCTCCATCGCTGCTCGCAGCTATATTTATATATATATATATATATATACATACACACACACACACACATATATATATATATATATATATATATATATATATATATATATATATATGTGTGTGTGTGTATATAAATATCTATCTATCTATATCTATATCTATATATATATATATATATATATATATATAAGACAGAAAATATTACTTGTCTTACCTTATTCTGATTTTATGATACACTCAAAATATTCCACAACAAATCCTTTAAATTTAATGTAAAAATAAAAACGAAAGTAAGCAGTGTTGGTCTCACGTAACCCTCTCATTAGAATCAAAATGTTTCAATTTTTGCGATGTATTTGGATGCTAAACTATTCTTTATTATAGGCTTTGTACTTCACTCGTGTTCCAATATCGATGGAAAAAATCATCCTCTTCACACGCGCAAAAATGTTCTTGGAAACATCACAGTGGAGCTCTGCTTACTGTGAATGGTACAGATTGTACTACTGACTATTTAAACAGAGCAGTGTAATTCGTTTATGTTAGGTTGACTATTTTTATTATTATATTGTATTAGGGCTATAATGAATGTCAAGATTGCAATTCTGGAATGTGTGTGTGACGCGGTTGCGGTTGAACAGTGGACACAAAAACATAAATAAAATGTTTTAGTTAATTCCTACATCCATAGGAATACATTGAAAATGCTCGCTCTACTCCGCACCATTATCAATGTCTGTGCGGACGTCTGTATTTTACTAGTATATAGTATACTATAGTTAGCGATTTAAAAGCCCTCAGCGGTGTTACATGTCGATTAACCGGTGGGAAAATTTTATCACAGTCACATCCCTAATATATTTATATATAAATTCAATAGGCCTACCTGAAAGAGAATTTTACTTGCCCGACCAAAGTATAGCCTGATTAGAACGTCAATAACAAAAAAATAACTTGGGAATCACTAAAACGAGAGATTATTCTAATTTCATTACATTCATTTTAAGTTGCAATCAGCAGTTAATAATAAATGTATTACTGATCAATGGTAACAAGGTTGCACTGCTGAGGCTCATGCTGCTTCTCCAGGAGAATTGTAAACAAATGAGCGCAGCACACAAAAAAGCAACCCAGTTAACAACATATTGACTATAAAAATTACAAATATGGAGTTTTTATATATTTTATAACATATGATAGAGTTAAGCAACCTCACTTGACGAGTAGGCAACTATTTCCTGAATACAATCACGATTGAAACTGTGACATTGATTTCATACAACAGGTTAATAAACAGTTACAATTAAGTCACTTACATTTTAGATGCAATATTGACTGTTTTTGTTCTGTTTCAGCAGCAAAAATAGTTAAACAAAGATCACAGCAACTTGTTTTCTCATTACTGAATGATTCAGCATTTTGAAACGAATCGCTTGACTCAAAGATTCAATGGTCAATCCATAAACATCTGTCTCAATCATGAATGACTCAGTCATTGGAATGAATCGTTTGAACGAATGAATCAATGACTCGCTCATTAAGATGGTCGCCTGGCGACACCTAACGGCGGTTTAGTGTTATGTTTAAAAGTATCATTCTTTCCAACGTGCACCATTATCAATGTCCGTGCGGACGTCCGTTTTTTTACTTTCACTTTTATATTAGCGATTTAAAAGCACCCGCTCGTGTCACACGTCGCTTAACCGATGGGAAAATATCCTCACAGTCATATACCTAATAAATTTATATTTAAATACAATAGGCCTACCTAGTAAAACGTTTTATATACTATTTTGATATCCTTTTGGACACAAGAGGGCAGTATAGCCCTATGTTTGCTTTTTTGTTGAAACAAATAGCACTAAATAGCCTGTTTTTAACTTTTTCATACTTTTTGAATTGCAAAAACAGAATAAAATAGGTTTAGTTCTAATATTTGTATAATTTTATATAAAAATAAATGGTGTATAATTAAATTTTAAGAATATATGAGATGTTTTCTGATTCCTTTTTTGACATTATTTT
>JAJAQA010000002.1:12518253-12558253 GCA_021464565.1 Rutilus rutilus | reverse complement strand
TGAACGAATGAATCAATGACTCGCTCATTAAGATGGTCGCCTGGCGACACCTAATGGCGGTTTAGTGTTATGTTTAAAAGTATCATTCTTTCCAACGTGCACCATTATCAATGTCCGTGCGGACGTCCGTTTTTTTACTTTCACTTTTATATTAGCCATTTAAAAGCACCCACTCGTGTCACACGTCGATTAACCGGTGGGAAAATATCCTCAGACACATACCTAATAAATGTATATTTAAATACAATATTGGCCTACCTGGTAAAAAGTTTTATATACTATTTTGATGTCCTTTTGGACACAAGAGGGCAGTATAGCCCTATGTTTGCTTTTTTGTTGAACCAAATAGCACTAAATAGCCTGTTTTTAACTTTTTCATTCTTCTTGAATTGCAAAAACAGAATAAAATGGGTTTAGTTGTGATATTTGTATACTTTTATATAGAAATAAATGGTATATAATTACATTTTTAGAAGATTTTTAGTGTTTCCTTTTTGGACATTAATCCCTCGCCATAGCAAAACCGTTTGAGATATTTATTATCCATTCACAACTTAGCATATTTAATGTAGTTTCATCATGTTGAAAAAGTTTGGTACGAATAAAATAAATAGTTTAAGAGGAGTGGCTAAAAATTCAGAGGCTGATTTTGCAAAAAAATTCACATTCAGACCCAAATATCTGACTTCCTGATGGCCAGAGCTATTGAATGTAAATTAGAAAGTTGTCCGGCTTGATGAGAACAATATAAAAACTATTTTTTCTTTACTGTAGTTAAAACTAACCCCCCCACTTTTGTCTAAAGCATGTTGAAAGTGACACACTTCCTGCTGCCAGTTGGTGGCGCTATAACTTTGACTCACAATAGCTACATCCATCTGATCGGCCTCTTACCACGAACACACTGCTGAAGTTTCATCAAGATCAGTTAATGTATGCAGAAGTTATTCCACTTCCGTGTTTCTCTTTTCTCGCCATAAATTCGATTCCTCGCCACAGCCAAACCGTTCGAGATATCAAAAATCCGTCCGCAATTTAGCATCCTCAAAGTCTTGACTACATGCACACCGAGTTTGAAGGGGACACGGTGAATTTTCTAGGAGGAGTATTTCACATTCCACAGCAAGCGTTTTCCAAACAACCCATAATAGCCGACTTCCTGTTGGGCTGGCGTAAAACTTGACCGGGGTAAAGTTGTTCGGCCCGATGAGATCTATATGTGTACCGAGTTTCATATTAATTCATGCGAGCGTGTTTGATATATGGATCAAGTTTTAGAACCCCGTTCAAGGGGGCGCTGTTGAGCCCCCCAGCCACGCCCGGGTACCAGCTTCAGCCCGGCCCTGATGGCCGTGGGTTTTGACCTGTGTGCAAAGTTTCAAGAGTTTTTGAGCACGTTAAGGACCCCAAAAGCCCCTGAAACCTTGATTAACAATATAAAAGCAAGAGTCAAATCCCCCCCTCCCCTCACACACAGACAGACACAGAGAGAGGGAGAGAAAATTCTTCAGAAAATCCACATTCAAACCAAAATATCTCTCTTCCTGTTGGTCGGAGATGGTTCATGTAAATTAGAAAGTTGTCCGTCTTGATGAGAACAATACACATACCAAGTTTTGTGATTCTAGGAAAAACTAAGCCCCCATTTTTGACTAAAGGTGGCGCTACTGAGCCATTCCACCATGCCCGTTTCTGAAACTTTGCACATGTCTACTGGCTAATAAATGTGATGTGTCTGTTGAGTTTCATGCAATTTCAAGTATGTTAAGAGTCTCAAAAGCATCAAAAAAGAATATTAAAGTTTGATGCATTGCCACGGTAACAGTATCTAAGATATCAATAATCCTTTCACAGGTTTACATCTGCCGTGTGTCTACATTGTACACATAAAGTTTGAAGCAAATCGGGTAAAAATAAGACACTGATTTCAAAGCATTTTGAAAGTGATGTACTTCCTGCTGCCTGTTGGTGGCGCTATAACTTTGACTCACAATAGTCACATCCATGTGATCGGCCTCTTACAACGAACACACTGCTGAAGTTTCATCAAGATCAGTTAATGTATGCAGAAGTTATAACACACTTCCTGTTTCATTTTTTCGCCATAAATTTGTTTCCTCGCCACGGCCAAACCGTTCGAGATATCAAAAATCCGTCCGCAATTTAGCATCCTCAATGTCTTGACTTCATGCACACCGAGTTCGGAGGCGAATCGATGAATTCCCTAGGAGGAGTACATTAAATTCCACAGCATGCGTTTCCAAACAACGCTAAATAGCCAACTTCCTGTTTGGCTGGCGTAAAACTTAGAGCACGAAAGTTGTTCGGCCCGATGAGATCTATATGTGTACCGAGTTTCATATTATTACATGCAAGCGTGTTTGATTTATGGACACGTGTTCGGATCCCGTTCCAGGGGGCGCTGTTGAGCCCCCCTGCCACGCCCGGGTACCAGCTTCAGCCCGGACCTGATGGCCGCGGGTTCTGACGTGTGTGCAAAATTTCAAGAGTTTTCGAGCATGTTAAGAGCCCCAAAAGTGCCCGAAAGGTTGACAAAATAATAATAATAATAATAATAATAATAAATATAGCTGCGAGCAGCGATTACGGGCCCAAGCCGGTGGCACCGCAACCCCGGTGCCTTTAGTTACCTAAAGGCACCGGGGTGGCGGTACCGCCGGCTTTGGCCCTCCATCGCTGCTCGCAGCTATATTTATATATATATATATATATATATATATATATATACATACATACATACACATACATATATATGTATGTATATATATATATATATATATATATATATATTATTGTTCAAAAGTTTGGGGTCAGTAAGATTTTTAATGTTTTTAGGAGAAGTCTCTTCTGCTCACCAAGGCTGCATTTATTGATTAAAAATACAAACAAAAACAGTAATATTGTGAAATATTATTCCAATTTAAAACAGCTGTTTTCAATTTTAAAATATTTTACATAGTAATTCATTTCTGTGATCAAAGTTGAGTTTTCAGCATCATTACTCCAGTCTTCAGTGTCACATGATCCTTCAGAAATCATACTAATATGATGATTGATGCTCAATAAATATTCATTATTATTTTCAATGTTGAAAACAGTTGTGTACAGATTTTTTTTTTTTCAAAATGCTTTGATGAATGTAAAGTTCAAAAGAACAGCATATATTTCAAATATATATATTTTTAACATTATAAATGTCTTTACTGTAACTGTTGATCAGTTTAACTCATCCTTCATAAATAAAAGTACTGATTTATTTTATTTATTTCCCCCAAAAATAAATAAAATTTTAATTATTACTAACCACAAACTTTTGAGCGGTAGTGTTTAACGTTACAAAAGCTTTAGATTTCAGATAAATGCTGTTCTTTTGAACTTTCTATTCATCAAAGACTGTACACAACTGTTTTCGACATTTAAAATAATAATGAATGTTTCTTGAGTATCAATCATCATATTAGAATAATTTCTGAAGGATCATGTGACAGTGACGACTGGAGTAATGATGCTGAAAACTCAGCTTTGATCACAGGAATAAATAACAGTTTAAAATATATTAAAATAGAAAGCAGCTGTTTTAAATTGGAATACTATTTTACAATATTACTGTTTTTGTTTGTATTTTTAATCAAATAAATGCAGCCTTGGTGAGCAGAAGAAACTTCTCTGTTATGTGCGCGCCACAGACTGCACGCACGTCCGCTGAGAGTTCCGCCTTTTGCCTTCCGTCAATATTACGTTATTAGAAAAAATATTTTTTTAGAGAATCGATTTTTTTACATTTGTGAATCGATTCAGAATCGTCCACGTCCGCATCGCGATGCATCTAAGAATCAATTTTTTCTCCCACCCCTAGATTTCATACAACAGGTTAATAAACAGTTACAATTAAGTCACTTACATTTTGGATGCAATGTTGACTGTTTTTGTTCTGTTTCAGCATCACGTGTTTTCTCATAACTGAACGATTCAGCATTTTTAACGAATCGGTTGACTCAAAGATTGAATGATCAATCCATAAACATCTGTCTTAATCATGATCGACTCATTCGAACGAATCGTTTGAACGAACGAATCAATGACTCGCTTATTAAGATGGATGCCTGGCGACACCTAATGGCGGTTTAGTGTTGTTTAAAAGCATCATTCTTTCCCACATGTGTGTGATTTGTGTGTGCAACATTATCATTATTTTTCTTTCACTATTATATTAGCGATTTAAAAGCACCCACTCGTGTCACACGTCGATTAACCGGTGGGAAAATATCTTCAGACACATACCTAATAAATGTATATTTAAATACAATATTGGCCTACCTGGTAAAAAGTTTTATATACTATTTTGATGTCCTTTTGGACACAAGAGGGCAGTATAGCCCTATGTTTGCTTTTTTGTTGAACCAAATAGCACTAAATAGCCTGTTTTTAACTTTTTCATTCTTCTTGAATTGCTAAAACAGAATAAAATGGGTTTAGTTGTGATATTTGTATACTTTTATATAGAAATAAATGGTATATAATTACATTTTTAGAAGATTTTTACTTTAATCCCTCGCCATAGCAAAACCGTTTGAGATATTTATTATCCATTCACAATTTAGCATATTTAATGTAGTTTCATCATGTTGAAAAAGTTTGGTACGAATAAAATAAATAGTTTAAGAGGAGTGGCTAAAAATTCAGAGGCTGATTTTGCAAAAAAATTCACATTCAGACCAAAATATCTGACTTCCTGATGGCCAGAGCTATTGAATGTAAATTAGAAAGTTGTCCGGCTTGATGAGTACAATATAGAAACTATTTTTTCTTTACTGTAGTTAAAAGTAACCCCCCCCACTTTTGTCAAAAGCATGTTGAAAGTGACACACTTCCTGCTGCCAGTTGGTGGCGCTATAACTTTGACTCACAATAGCTACATCCATCTGATCGGCCTCTTACCACGAACACACTGCTGAAGTTTCATCAAGATCAGTTAATGTATGCAGAAGTTATTCCACTTCCGTGTTTCTCTTTTCTCGCCATAAATTCGATTCCTCGCCACAGCCAAACCGTTCGAGATATCAAAAATCCGTCCGCAATTTAGCATCCTCAAAGTCTTGACTACATGCACACCGAGTTTGAAGGGGACACGGTGAATTTTCTAGGAGGAGTATTTCACATTCCACAGCAAGCGTTTTCCAAACAACCCATAATAGCCGACTTCCTGTTGGGCTGGCGTAAAACTTGACCGGGGTAAAGTTGTTCGGCCCGATGAGATCTATATGTGTACCGAGTTTCATATTAATTCATGCGAGCGTGTTTGATATATGGATCAAGTTTTAGAACCCCGTTCAAGGGGGCGCTGTTGAGCCCCCCAGCCACGCCCGGGTACCAGCTTCAGCCCGGCCCTGATGGCCGTGGGTTCTGACTTGTGTGCAAAGTTTCAAGAGTTTTTGAGCACGTTAAGGACCCCAAAAGCCCCTGAAACCTTGATTAACAATATAAAAGCAATAGTCAAATCCCCCCTCCCCTCACACACACAGAGACACAGAGAGAGGGAGAGAAAATTCTTCAGAAAATCCACATTCAAACCAAAATATCTCTCTTCCTGTTGGTCGGAGATGGTTAATGTCAATTAGAAAGTTGTCCGTCTTGATGAGAACAATACACATACCAAGTTTTGTTGCTGTTGATAAAACTAACCGCCCCATTTATGACTAAAGGTGGCGCTACTGAGCCCCTCACCACGCCCGTTTCTGAAACTTTGCACATGTCTACCGGCTAATAAATGTGATGTGTCTGTCGAGTTTCATCCAATTTCAAGTATGTTAAGAGTCTCAAAAGCATCTGAAAAGAATATTAAAGTTTGATGCGTTGCCACGGCAACAGTATTTAAGATATCAATAAACCTTTCACAGGTCTACATCTGCCGTGTGTCTACATTATACACATAAAGTTTGAAGCAAATCGGGTAAAAATAAGAGGGTGATTTCAAAGCATTTTGAAAGTGACACACTTCCTGCTGCCAGTTGGTGGCGCTATAACTTTGACTCACAATAGTCACATCCATGTGATCGGCCTCTTACAACGAACACACTGCGGAAGTTTCATCAAGATCAGTTAATGTATGCAGAAGTTATAACACACTTCCTGTTTATCTTTTCTCGCTATAAATTCGTTTCATCGCCACGGCCAAACCGTTCGAGATATCAAAAATCCGTCCGCAATTTAGCATCCTCAATATCTTGACTTCATGCTGACCGAGTTTGGTGTGGATCGGATCAATTCCCTAGGAGGAGTACATTAAATTCCACAGCATGCATTTTTCAAACAACCCATAATAGCTGACTTCCTGTTGGGCAGAGCTAATAACTTAGAGCGCGAAAGTTGTTCGGCCCGATGAGATCTATATGTGTACCGAGTTTCATACTAATACGTTCTTGTATGTGTCCAAGATTTAAGATTGTGTTCTAGGGGGCGCTGTTGAGCCCCCCTGCCACGCCCGGGTACCAGCTTCAGCCCGGCCCTAATGGCCGCAGGTTCTGACCTGCGTGCAAAGTTTCATGAGTTTTTGAGCACGTTAAAGGCCCCAAAAGCCCCCGAACCCTTGAAGAACAATAATAATAATAATAAATATAGCTGCGAGCAGCGATTGCGGGCCCAAGCCGGTGGCACCGCCACCCCGGTGCCTTTAGTTACCTAAAGGCACCGGGGATGGCGGTGCCACCGGCTTTGGCCCTCCATCGCTGCTCGCAGCTATATTTATATATATATATATATATATATACACACACACACACACACACACATATATATATATATATATATATATATATATATATATATACATATATATATATGTATATAAATATCTATATATACACACACACACACACACACACACATATATATATATATATATATATATATATATACTTATATATATACGTATATATATATATATAAATATAAGACAGAAAATTTTACTTGTCTTACCTTATTCTGATTTTATGATACACCCAAAATATTCCACAACAAATCCTTTAAATTTAATGTAAAAATAAAAACGAAAGTAAGCAGTGTTGGTCTCACGTAACCCTCTCATTAGAATCAAAATGTTTCAATATTTGCGATGTATTTGGATGCTAAACTATTCTTTATTATAGGCTTTGTACTTCACTCGTGTTCCAATATCGATTGAAAAAATCATCCTCTTCACACGCGCGAAAATGTTCTTGGAAACATCACAGTGGAGCTCTGCTTACTGTGAATGGTACAGATTGTACTACTGACTATTTAAACAGAGCAGTGTAATTCGTTTATGTTAGGTTGACTATTTTTATTATTATATTGTATTAGGGCTATAATGAACAGGCTGCGATGTCAAGATTGCAATTCTGGAATGTGTGTGTGTGTGTGACGCGGTTGCGGTTGAACAGTGGACACAAAAACATAAATAAAATGTTTTAGTTAATTCCTACATCCATAGGAATAAATTGAAAATGCTCGCTCTACTCCGTACCATTATCAATGTCTGTGCGGACGTCTGTATTTTACTAGTATATAGTATACTATAGTTAGCGATTTAAAAGCGCTCAGTGGTGTCACACGTCGATTAACCGGTGGGAAAATGTTATCACAGTCACATCCCTAATATATTTATATATAAATACAATAGGCCTACCTGAAAGAGAATTTTACTTGCCCGACCAGAGTATAGCCTGATTAGAACGTCAATAACAAAAAAATAACTTGGGAATCACTAAAACGAGAGATTATTCTAATTTCATTACATTCATTTTAAGTTGCAATCAGCAGTTAATAATAAATGTATTACTGATCAATGGTAACAAGGTTGCACTGCTGAGGCTCATGCTGCTTCTCCAGGAGAATTGTAAACAAATGAGCGCAGCACACAAAAAAGCAACCCAGTTAACAACATACTGACTATAAAAATTACAAATATGGAGTTTTTATATATTTTATAACATATGATAGAGTTAAGCAACCTCACTTGACGAGTAGGCAACTATTTCCTGAATACAATCACGATTGAAACTGTGACATTGATTTCATACAACAGGTTAATAAACAGTTACAATTAAGTCACTTACATTTTAGATGCAATATTGACTGTTTTTGTTCTGTTTCAGCAGCAAAAATAGTTAAACAAAGATCACAGCAACTTGTTTTCTCATTACTGAATGATTCAGCATTTTGAAACGAATCGCTTGACTCAAAGATTCAATGGTCAATCCATAAACATCTGTCTCAATCATGAATGACTCAGTCATTGGAACGAATCATTTGAACGAATGAATCAATGACTCGCTCATTAAGATGGTCGCCTGGCGACACCTAATGGCGGTTTAGTGTTATGTTTAAAAGTATCATTCTTTCCAACGTGCACCATTATCAATGTCCGTGCGGACGTCCGTTTTTTTACTTTCACTTTTATATTAGCGATTTAAAAGCACCCACTCGTGTCACACGTCGATTAACCGGTGGGAAAATATCCTCAGACACATACCTAATAAATGTATATTTAAATACAATATTGGCCTACCTGGTAAAAAGTTTTATATACTATTTTGATGTCCTTTTGAACACAAGAGGGCAGTATAGCCCTATGTTTGCTTTTTTGTTGAACCAAATAGCACTAAATTGCCTGTTTTTAACTTTTTCATTCTTCTTGAATTGCAAAAACAGAATAAAATGGGTTTAGTTGTGATATTTGTATACTTTTATATAGAAATAAATGGTATATAATTACATTTTTAGAAGATTTTTAGTGTTTCCTTTTTGGATGGACATTAATCCCTCGCCATAGCAAAACCGTTTGAGATATTTATTATCCATTCACAACTTAGCATATTTAATGTAGTTTCATCATGTTGAAAAAGTTTGGTACGAATAAAATAAATAGTTTAAGAGGAGTGGCTAAAAATTCAGAGGCTGATTTTGCAAAAAAAATCACATTCAGACCAAAATATCTGACTTCCTGATGGCCAGAGCTATTGAATGTAAATTAGAAAGTTGTCCGGCTTGATGAGAACAATATAAAAACTATTTTTTCTTTACTGTAGTTAAAACTAACCCCCCCACTTTTGTCTAAAGCATGTTGAAAGTGACACACTTCCTGCTGCCAGTTGGTGGCGCTATAACTTTGACTCACAATAGCTACATCCATCTGATCGGCCTCTTACCACGAACACACTGCTGAAGTTTCATCAAGATCAGTTAATGTATGCAGAAGTTATTCCACTTCCGTGTTTCTCTTTTCTCGCCATAAATTCGATTCCTCGCCACAGCCAAACCGTTCGAGATATCAAAAATCCGTCCGCAATTTAGCATCCTCAAAGTCTTGACTACATGCACACCGAGTTTGAAGGGGACACGGTGAATTTTCTAGGAGGAGTATTTCACATTCCACAGCAAGCGTTTTCCAAACAACCCATAATAGCCGACTTCCTGTTGGGCTGGCGTAAAACTTGACCGGGGTAAAGTTGTTCGGCCCGATGAGATCTATATGTGTACCGAGTTTCATATTAATTCATGCGAGCGTGTTTGATATATGGATCAAGTTTTAGAACCCCGTTCAAGGGGGCGCTGTTGAGCCCCCCAGCCACGCCCGGGGTACCAGCTTCAGCCCGGCCCTGATGGCCGTGGGTTCTGACCTGTGTGCAAAGTTTCAAGAGTTTTTGAGCACGTTAAGGACCCCAAAAGCCCCTGAAACCTTGATTAACAATATAAAAGCAATAGTCAAATCCCCCCCTCCCCTCACACACACACAGACACAGAGAGAGGGAGAGAAAATTCTTCAGAAAATCCACATTCAAACCAAAATATCTCTCTTCCTGTTGGTCGGAGATGGTTCATGTCAATTAGAAAGTTGTCTGTCTTGATGAGAACAATACACATACCAAGTTTTGTTACTGTTGATAAAACTAACCGCCCCACTTATGACTAAAGGTGGCGCTACTGAGCCCCTCACCACACCCGTTTCTGAAACTTTGCACATGTCTACGGGCAAATAAATGTGATGTGTCTGTCGAGTTTCATGCAATTTCAAGTATGTTAAGAGTCTCAAAAGCATAAAAAAAGAATATTAAAGTTTGAAGCGTTGCCATGGCAACAGTATTAAAGATATCAAAAATCCTTTCACAGGTCTACATCTGCCTTGTGTTTACATTATACACATAAAGTTTGAAGCAAATCGGGTAAAAATAAGAGGGTGATTTCAAAGCATTTTGAAAGTGACACACTTCCTGCTGCCAGTTGGTGGCGCTATAACTTTGACTCACAATAGTCACATCAATGTGATCGGCCTCTGACCACGAACACACTGCTGAAGTTTTATCAAGATCAGTCAATGTATGCAGAAGTTATAATACACTTCCTGTGTCCCATTATTCGCCATAAATTCGTTTCCTCGCCTCGGCCAAACCGTTCGAGATATCAAAAATCCGTCCGCAATTTATCATCCTCAATGTCTTGACTTCATGCACACCGAGTTTTGAGGCGAATGGATGCATTTCCTAGGAGGAGTACATCAAATTCCACAGCATGCGTTTTCCAAACAACCCATAATAGCCGACTTCCTGTTGGGCTGGCGTAAAACTTAGAGCACGAAAGTTGTTCAGCCCAATAAGATCTATATGTGTACCGAGTTTCATATTAATTCATGCAAGAGTGTTTGGTATATGGACCAAGTTTTCGGACCGCACTCGGACCCCATTCAAGGGGGCGCTGTCGAGCCCCCCTGCCACGCCCAGGTACCATCTTCAGCCCGGCCCTAATGGCCGCAGCTTCTGACCTGTGTGCAAAGTTTCATGAGTTTTTGAGCACGTTAAAGGCCCCAAAAGCCCCCGAACCCTTGAAGAACAATAATAATAATAATAATAATAATAATAATCCTAACGAAAACAATAGGGCCTTCGCCCTTTCAGGGCTTGGGCCCTAATAATCCTAACGAAAACAATAGGGCCTTCGCCCTTTCAGGGCTTGGGCCCTAATAAAATATACGTATATATATATAAGTATATATATATATATATATATAGTGTGTGTGTGTGTGTGTGTATATATATATATAGATATTTATATACATATATATATATGTATATATATAGATATTTATATATATATATATATATATATATATATATATATATATATATATATATATATATATAAATATAGCTGCGAGCAGCGATTGCGGGCCCAAGCCGGTGGCACCGCCACCACCGGTGCCTTTAGTTACCTAAAGGCACCGGGGGATGGCGGTGCCACCGGCTTTGGCCCTCCATCGCTGCTCGCAGCTATATTTATATATATATATATATATATATATATATATATATAAATATCTATATATATACATATATATATATGTATATAAATATCTATATATATATATACACACACACACACACACACATATATATATATATATATATACTTATATATATATACGTATATATATATATATATATATAAATATAAGACAGAAAATTTTACTTGTCTTACCTTATTCTTATTTTATGATACACCCAAAATATTCACAACAAATCCTTTAAATTTAATGTAAAAATAAAAACGAAAGTAAGCAGTGTTGGTCTCACGTAACCCTCTCATTAGAATCAAAATGTTTCAATATTTGCGATGTATTTGGATGCTAAACTATTCTTTATTATAGGCTTTGTACTTCACTCGTGTTCCAATATCGATGGAAAAAATCATCCTCTTCACACGCGCAAAAATGTTCTTGGAAACATCACAGTGGAGCTCTGCTTACTGTGAATGGTACAGATTGTACTACTGACTATTTAAACAGAGCAGTGTAATTCGTTTATGTTAGGTTGACTATTTTTATTATTATATTGTATTAGGGCTATAATGAACAGGCTGCGATGTCAAGATTGCAATTCTGGAATGTGTGTGTGTGTGTGTGACGCGGTTGCGGTTGAACAGTGGACACAAAAACATAAATAAAATGTTTTAGTTAATTCCTACATCCATAGGAATAAATTGAAAATGCTCGCTCTACTCCGCACCATTATCAATGTCGGTGCGGACGTCTGTATTTTACTAGTATATAGTATACTATAGTTAGCGATTTAAAAGCGCTCAGTGGTGTCACACGTCGATTAACCGGTGGGAAAATGTTATCACAGTCACATCCCTAATATATTTATATACAAATACAATAGGCCTACCTGAAAGAGAATTTTACTTGCCCGACCAGCGTATAGCCTGATTAGAACGTCAATAACAAAAAAATAACTTGGGAATCACTAAAACGAGAGATTATTCTAATTTCATTACATTCATTTTAAGTTGCAATCATCAGTTAATAATAAATGTATTACTGATCAATGGTAACAAGGTTGCACTGCTGAGGCTCATGCTGCTTCTCCAGGAGAATTGTAAACAAATGAGCGCAGCACACAAAAAAGCAACCCAGTTAACAACATACTGACTATAAAAATTACAAATATGGAGTTTTTATAGTTTTTATAACATATGATAGAGTTAAGCAACCTCACTTGACGAGTAGGCAACTATTTCCTGAATACAATCACGATTGAAACTGTGACATTGATTTCATACAACAGGTTAATAAACAGTTACAATTAAGTCACTTACATTTTAGATGCAATATTGACTGTTTTTGTTCTGTTTCAGCAGCAAAAATAGTTAAACAAAGATCACAGCAACTTGTTTTCTCATTACTGAATGATTCAGCATTTTGAAACGAATCGCTTGACTCAAAGATTCAATGGTCAATCCATAAACATCTGTCTCAATCATGAATGACTCAGTCATTGGAACGAATCATTTGAACGAATGAATCAATGACTCGCTCATTAAGATGGTCGCCTGGCGACACCTAATGGCGGTTTAGTGTTATGTTTAAAAGTATCATTCTTTCCAACGTGCACCATTATCAATGTCCGTGCGGACGTCCGTTTTTTTACTTTCACTTTTATATTAGCGATTTAAAAGCACCCACTCGTGTCACACGTCGATTAACCGGTGGGAAAATATCCTCAGACACATACCTAATAAATGTATATTTAAATACAATATTGGCCTACCTGGTAAAAAGTGTTATATACTATTTTGATGTCCTTTTGGACACAAGAGGGCAGTATAGCCCTATGTTTGCTTTTTTGTTGAACCAAATAGCACTAAATAGCCTGTTTTTAACTTTTTCATTCTTCTTGAATTGCAAAAACAGAATAAAATGGGTTTAGTTGTGATATTTGTATACTTTTATATAGAAATAAATGGTATATAATTACATTTTTAGAAGATTTTTAGTGTTTCCTTTTTGGACATTAAGCCCTCGCCATAGCAAAACCGTTTGAGATATTTATTATCCATTCACAACTTAGCATATTTAATGTAGTTTCATCATGTTGAAAAAGTTTGGTACGAATAAAATAAATAGTTTAAGAGGAGTGGCTAAAAATTCAGAGGCTGATTTTGCAAAAAAAATCACATTCAGACCCAAATATCTGACTTCCTGATGGCCAGAGCTATTGAATGTAAATTAGAAAGTTGTCCGGCTTGATGAGAACAATATAAAAACTATTTTTTCTTTACTGTAGTTAAAACTAACCCCCCCACTTTTGTCTAAAGCATGTTGAAAGTGACACACTTCCTGCTGCCAGTTGGTGGCGCTATAACTTTGACTCACAATAGCTACATCCATCTGATCGGCCTCTTACCACGAACACACTGCTGAAGTTTCATCAAGATCAGTTAATGTATGCAGAAGTTATTCCACTTCCGTGTTTCTCTTTCTCGCCATAAAATTCGATTCCTCGCCACAGCCAAACCGTTCGAGATATCAAAAATCCGTCCGCAATTTAGCATCCTCAAAGTCTTGACTACATGCACACCGAGTTTGAAGGGGACACGGTGAATTTTCTAGGAGGAGTATTTCACATTCCACAGCAAGCGTTTTCCAAACAACCCATAATAGCCGACTTCCTGTTGGGCTGGCGTAAAACTTGACCGGGGTAAAGTTGTTCGGTCCCGATGAGATCTATATGTGTACCGAGTTTCATATTAATTCATGCGAGCGTGTTTGATATATGGATCAAGTTTAGAACCCCGTTCAAGGGGGCGCTGTTGAGCCCCCCTGCCACGCCCGGGTACCAGCTTCAGCCCGGCCCTGATGGCCGTGGGTTTTTGACCTGTGTGCAAAGTTTCAAGAGTTTTTGAGCACGTTAAGGACCCCAAAAGCCCCTGAAACCTTGATTAACAATATAAAAGCAAGAGTCAAATCCCCCCCTCCCCTCACACACACACAGACACAGAGAGAGGGAGAGAATATTCTTCAGAAAATCCACATTCAAACCAAAATATCTCTCTTCCTGTTGGTCGGAGATGGTTCATGTAAATTAGAAAGTTGTCCGTCTTGATGAGAACAATACACATACCAAGTTTTGTGATTCTAGGAAAAACTAAGCCCCCATTTTTGACTAAAGGTGGCGCTACTGAGCCATTCCACCATGCCCGTTTCTGAAACTTTGCACATGTCTACTGGCTAATAAATGTGATGTGTCTGTTGAGTTTCATGCAATTTCAAGTATGTTAAGAGTCTCAAAAGCATCAAAAAAGAATATTAAAGTTTGATGCATTGCCACGGTAACAGTATCTAAGATATCAATAATCCTTTCACAGGTTTACATCTGCCGTGTGTCTACATTGTACACATAAAGTTTGAAGCAAATCGGGTAAAAATAAGACACTGATTTCAAAGCATTTTGAAAGTGATGTACTTCCTGCTGCCTGTTGGTGGCGCTATAACTTTGACTCACAATAGTCACATCCATGTGATCGGCCTCTTACAACGAACACACTGCTGAAGTTTCATCAAGATCAGTTAATGTATGCAGAAGTTATAACACACTTCCTGTTTCATTTTTCGCCATAAATTTGTTTCCTCGCCACGGCCAAACCGTTCGAGATATCAAAAATCCGTCCGCAATTTAGCATCCTCAATGTCTTGACTTCATGCACACCGAGATTGGAGGCGAATCGATGAATTCCCTAGGAGGAGTACATTAAATTCCACAGCATTGCGTTTCCAAACAACGCTAAATAGCCAACTTCCTGTTTGGCTGGCGTAAAACTTAGAGCACGAAAGTTGTTCGGGACCCGATGAGATCTATATGTGTACCGAGTTTCATATTATTACATGCAAGCGTGTTTGATTTATGGACACGTGTTCGGATCCCGTTCCAGGGGGGCGCTGTCGAGCCCCCCTGCCACGCCCGGGTACCAGCTTCAGTCCGGCCCTGATGGCCGCGGGTTCTGACGTGTGTGCAAAATTTCAAGAGTTTTCGAGCATGTTAAGAGCCCCAAAAGTGCCCGAAAGGTTGACAAAATAATAATAATAATAATAAATATAGCTGCGAGCAGCGATTGCGGGCCCAAGCCGGTGCACCGCCACCCCGGTGCCTTTAGTTACCTAAAGGCACCGGGGATGGCGGTGCCACCGGCTTTGGCCCTCCATCGCTGCTCGCAGCTATATTTATATATATATATATATATACACACACACACACACACACACATATATATATATATATATATATATATATATATATATATAAATATCTATATATATACATATATATATATGTATATAAATATATATATATATATATATATATATATATATATATATATATATATACGTATATATATATATATATAAAAATATAAGACAGAAAATTTTACTTGTCTAACCTTATTCTGATTTTATGATACACCCAAAATATTCCACAACAAATCCTTTAAATTTAATGTAAAAATAAAAACGAAAGTAAGCAGTGTTGGTCTCACGTAACCCTCTCATTAGAATCAAAATGTTTCAATATTTGCGATGTATTTGGATGCTAAACTATTCTTTATTATAGGCTTTGTACTTCACTCGTGTTCCAATATCGATGGAAAAAATCATCCTCTTCACACGCGCAAAAATGTTCTTGGAAACATCACAGTGGAGCTCTGCTTACTGTGAATGGTACAGATTGTACTACTGACTATTTAAACAGAGCAGTGTAATTCGTTTATGTTAGGTTGACTATTTTTATTATTATATTGTATTAGGGCTATAATGAACAGGTTTGCGATGTCAAGATTGCATTCTGGAATGTGTGTGTGTGTGTGACGCGGTTGCGGTTGAACAGTGGACACAAAACATAAATAAAATGTTTTAGTTAATTCCTACATCCATAGGAATAAATTGAAAAATGCTCGCTCTACTCCGCACCATTATCAAAGTCTGTGCGGACGTCTGTATTTTACTAGTATATAGTATACTATAGTTAGCGATTTAAAAGCGCTCAGTGGTGTCACACGTCGATTAACCGGTGGGAAAATGTTATCACAGTCACATCCCTAATATATTTATATATAAATACAATAGGCCTACCTGAAAGAGAATTTTACTTGCCCGACCAGAGTATAGCCTGATTAGAACGTCAATAACAAAAAAAATAACTTGGGAATCACTAAAACAAGAGATTATTCTAATTTCATTACATTCATTTAAGTTGCAATCAGCAGTTAATAATAAATGTATTACTGATCAATGGTAACAAGGTTGCACTGCTGAGGCTCATGCTGCTTCTCCAGGAGAATTGTAAACAAATGAGCGCAGCACACAAAAAAAGCAACCCAGTTAACAACATACCATACTGACTATAAAAATTACAAATATGGAGTTTTTATATATTTTATAACATATGATAGAGTTAAGCAACCTCACTTGACAAGTAGGCAACTATTTCCTGAATACAATCACGATTGAAACTGTGACATTGATTTCATACAACAGGTTAATAAACAGTTACAATTAAGTCACTTACATTTTAGATGCAATATTGACTGTTTTTGTTCTGTTTCAGCAGCAAAAATAGTTAAACAAAGATCACAGCAACTTGTTTTCTCATTACTGAATGATTCAGCATTTTGAAACGAATCGCTTGACTCAAAGATTCAATGGTCAATCCATAAACATCTGTCTCAATCATGAATGACTCAGTCATTGGAACGAATCATTTGAACGAATGAATCAATGACTCGCTCATTAAGATGGTCGCCTGGCGACACCTAATGGCGGTTTAGTGTTATGTTTAAAAGTATCATTCTTTCCAACGTGCACCATTATCAATGTCCGTGCGGACGTCCGTTACTTTCACTTTTATATTAGCGATTTAAAAGCACCCACTCGTGTCACACGTCGATTAACTGGTGGGAAAATATCCTCAGACACATACCTAATAAATGTATATTTAAATACAATATTGGCCTACCTGGTAAAAAGTTTTATATACTATTTTGATGTCCTTTTGGACACAAGAGGGCAGTATAGCCCTATGTTTGCTTTTTTGTTGAACCAAATAGCACTAAATAGCCTGTTTTTAACTTTTTCATTCTTCTTGAATTGCAAAAACAGAATAAAATGGGTTTAGTTGTGATATTTGTATACTTTTATATAGAAATAAATGGTATATAATTACATTTTTAGAAGATTTTTACTTTAATTCCCTCGCCATAGCAAAACCGTTTGAGATATTTATTATCCATTCACAATTTAGCATATTTAATGTAGTTTCATCATGTTGAAAAAGTTTGGTACGAAATAAAATAAATAGTTTAAGAGGAGTGGCTAAAAAAAAAATTCAGAGGCTGATTTTGCAAAAAAATTCACATTCAGACCAAAATATCTGACTTCCTGATGGCCAGAGCTATTGAATGTAAATTAGAAAGTTGTCCGGCTTGATGAGAAACAATATACAAACTATTTTTCTTTACTGTAGTTAAAAGTAACCCCCCCACTTTTGTCAAAAGCATGTTGAAAGTGACACACTTCCTGCTGCCAGTTGGTGGCGCTATAACTTTGACTCACAATAGCTACATCCATCTGATCGGCCTCTTACCACGAACACACTGCTGAAGTTTCATCAAGATCAGTTAATGTATGCAGAAGTTATTCCACTTCCGTGTTTCTCTTTTCTCGCCATAAATTCGATTCCTCGCCACAGCCAAACCGTTCGAGATATCAAAAATCCGTCCGCAATTTAGCATCCTCAAGAGTCTTGACTACATGCACACCGAGTTTGAAGGGGACACGGTGAATTTTCTAGGAGGAGTATTTCACATTCCACAGCAAGCGAGCGTTTTCCAAACAACCCATAATAGCCGACTTCCTGTTGGGCTGGCGTAAAACTTGACCGGGGTAAAGTTGTTCGGCCCGATGAGATCTATATGTGTACCGAGTTTCATATTAATTCATGCAAGCGTGTTTGATATATGGATCAAGTTTTAGAACCCTGTTCAAGGGGGCGCTGTTGAGCCCCCCAGCCACGCCCGGGTACCCAGCTTCAGCCCGGCCCTGATGGCCGTGGGTTCTGACCTGTGTGCAAAGTTTCAAGAGTTTTTGAGCACGTTAAGGACCCCAAAAGCCCCTGAAACCTTGATTAACAATATAAAAGCAATAGTCAAATACCCCCCTCCCCTCACACACACACAGACACAGAGAGAGGGAGAGAAAATTCTTCAGAAAATCACATTCAAACCAAAATATCTCTCTTCCTGTTGGTCGGAGATGGTTCATGGTAAATTAGAAAGTTGTCCGTCTTGATGAGAACAATACACATACCAAGTTTTTTTTGTGATTCTAGGAAAAACTAAACCCCCATTTTTGACTAAAGGTGGCGCTACTGAGCCATTCCACCACCCCCCGTTTCTGAAACTTTGCACATGTCTACTGGCTAATAAATGTGATGTGTCTGTTGAGTTTCATGCAATTTCAAGTATGTTAAGAGTCTCAAAAGCATCAAAAAAGAATATTAAAGTTTGATGCGTTGCCACGGCAACAGTATCTAAGATATCAATAATCCTTTCACAGGTTTACATCTGCCGTGTGTCTACATTGTACACATAAAGTTTGAAGCAAATCGGGTAAAAATAAGACACTGATTTCAAAGCATTTTGAAAGTGATGTACTTCCTGCTGCCTGTTGGTGGCGCTATAACTTTGACTCACAATAGTCACATCTGTGCGATCGGCCTCTTACCACGAACACACTGCTGAAGTTTCATCAAGATCAGTTAATGTATGCAGAAGTTATAACACACTTCCTGTTTCATTTTTTCGCCATAAATTTGCCTCGCCACGGCCAAACCGTTCGAGATATCAAAAATCCGTCCGCAATTTAGCATCCTCAATGTCTTGACTTCATGCACACCGAGTTTGGAGGCGAATCGATGAATTCCCTAGGAGGAGTACATTAAATTCCACAGCATGCGTTTCCCAAACAACGCTAAATAGCCAACTTCCTGTTTGGCTGGCGTAAAACTTAGAGCACGAAAGTTGTTCGGCCGGATGAGATCTATATGTGTACCGAGTTTCATATTATTACATGCAAGCGTGTTGATTTATGGACACGTGTTCGGATCCCGTTCCAGGGGGCGCTGTCGAGCCCCCCTGCCACGCCCGGGTACCAGCTTCAGTCCGGCCCTGATGGCCGCGGGTTCTGACGTGTGTGCAAAATTTCAAGAGTTTTCGAGCATGTTAAGAGCCCCAAAAGTGCCCGAAAGGTTGACAAAATAATAATAATAATAATAATAATAATAATAATAATAATAAAATATAGCTTAGCTGCGAGCAGCGATTACGGGCCCAAGCCGGTGGCACCGCAACCCCGGTGCCTTTAGTTACCTAAAGGCACCGGGGTGGCGGTACCGCCGGCTTTGGCCCTCCATCGCTGCTCGCAGCTATAATGATGCTGAAAACAGTTTTCAGCATCAATTACTCCAGCTATTATATATATATATATATATATATATATATATACATACATACATACACACACATACATATATATGTGTATATATATATATATATATATATATATATATATATATATATATTATTGTTCAAAAGTTTGGGGTCAGTAAGATTTTTAATGTTTTCAGGAGAAGTCTCTTCTGCTCACCAAGGCTGCATTTATTGATTAAAAATACAAACAAAAACAGTAATATTGTGAAATATTATTCCAATTTAAAACAGCTGTTTTCAATTTAAAATATTTTTCATAGTAATTAATTTCTGTGATCAAAGTTGAGTTTTCAGCATCATTACTCCAGTCTTCAGTCGATCCTTCAGAAATCATACTAATATGATGATTGATGCTCAATAAATATTCATTATTATTTTCAATGTTGAAAACAGTTGTGAACAGATTTTTTTTTTTCAAAATGCGTTGATGAATGTAAAGTTCAAAAGAACAGCATATATTTTCAAATATATATATTTTTAACATTATAAATGTCTTTACTGTAACTGTTGATCAGTTTAACTCATCCTTCATAAATAAAAGTACTGATTTATTTTATTTCTTTCCCCCAAAAATAAAATTTTTAATTATTACTAACCACAAACTTTTGAGCGGTACGTGTTTTAACGTTACAAAAGCTTTATATTTCAGATAAATGCTGTTCTTTTGAACTTTCTATTCATCAAAGACTGTACACAACTGTTTTCGACATTTAAAATAATAATGAATGTTTCTTGAGTATCAATCATCATATTAGAATAATTTCTGAAGGATCATGTGACAGTGACGACTGGAGTAATGATGCTGAAAACTCAGCTTTGATCACAGGAATAAATAACAGTTTAAAATATATTAAAATAGAAAGCAGCTGTTTTAAATTGGAATACTATTTTACAATATTACTGTTTTTGTTTGTATTTTTTATCAAATAAATGCAGCCTTGGTGAGCAGAAGAAACTTCTCTGTTATGGTGCGCGCCACAGGACTGCACGCACGTCCGCTTAGAGTTCCCGCCTTTTGCCTTCCGTCAATATTACGTTATTAGAAAAATATTTTTTTAGAGAATCGATTTTTTGACATTTGTGAATCGATTCAGAATCGTCCACATCCGCATCGCGATGCATCTAAGAATCAATTTTTTCTCCCACCCCTAGATTTCATACAACAGGTTAATAAACAGTTACAATTAAGTCACTTACATTATAGATGCAATGTTGACTGTTTTTGTTCTGTTTCAGCAGCGAAAATAGTTAAACAAAGATCCGGGCAGAACCATCACGTATCACGTGTTTTCTCATAACTGAACGATTCAGCATTTTTAACGAATCGGTTGACTCAAAGATTGAATGATCAATCCATAAACATCTGTCTTAATCATGATCGACTCATTCGAACAAATCGTTTTGAACGAATGAATCAATGACTCGCTTATTAAGATGGATGCCTGGCGACACCTAATGGCGGTTTAGTGTTGTTTAAAAGCATCATTCTTTCCCACATGTGTGTGATTTGTGTGTGCAACATTATCATTATTTTTCTTTCACTATTATATTAGCGATTTAAAAGCACCCACTCGTGTCACACGTCGATTAACCGGTGGGAAAATATCCTCAGACACATACCTAATAAATGTATATTTAAATACAATATTGGCCTACCTGGTAAAAAGTTTTATATACTATTTTGGATGTCCTTTTGGACACAAGAGGGCAGTATAGCCCTATGTTTGCTTTTTTGTTGAACCAAATAGCACTAAATAGCCTGTTTTTAACTTTTTCATTCTTCTTGAATTGCAAAAACAGAATAAAATGGGTTTAGTGTGATATTTGTATACTTTTATATAGAAATAAATGGTATATAATTACATTTTTAGAAGATTTTTACTTTAATCCCTCACCATAGCAAAACCGTTTGAGAGATTTATTATCCATTCACAATTTAGCATATTTAATGTAGTTTCATCATGTTGAAAAAGTTTGGTACGAATAAAATAAATAGTTTAAGAGGAGTGGCTTAAAATTCAGAGGCTGATTTTGCAAAAAAATCCACATTCAGACCAAAATATCTGACTTCCCTGATGGCCAGAGCTATTTAATGTAAATTAGAAAGTTGTCCGGTCTGATGAGAACAATATAGAAACTATTTTTTCTTTACTGTAGTTAAAAGTACCCCCCCACTTTTGTCAAAAAGGCATGTGAAAGTGACACACTTCCTGCTGCCAGTTGGTGGCGCTATAACTGTGACTCACATAGCTACATCCATCTGATCGGCCTCTTACCACGAACACACTGCTGAAGTTTCATTAATGTATGCAGAAGTTATTCCACTCCGTGTTTCTCTTTTCCTCGCCATAAATTCGATTCCTCGCCATAGCCAAACCGTTCGAGATATCAAAAATCCGTCCGCAATTTTAGCATCCTCTAAGTCTGACTACATGCACACCGAGTTTGGAGGGGACACGGTGAATTTTGTAGGAGGAGTATTCATCATTCCACAGCAAGCCGTTTTCCAAACAACCCATAATAGCCGACTTCCTGTTGGGCTGGCGTAAAACTTGACAGGGGAAAGGTTGTTCGGCACGATGAGATCTATATGTGTACCGAGTTTCATATTAATTCATGCAAGCGTGTTGATATATGGACCAAGTTTTTAGAAACCCCGTTCAAGGGGGCGCTGTTGAGCCCCCCAGCCACGCCCGGTGGTACCAAGCTTCAGCCCGGCCCTGATGGCCGTAGGGTTCTGACCTGGTGTGCAAAGTTTCAAGAGTTTTTGAGCACGTTAAGGACCCCAAAAGCCCCTGAAAGAAACCTTGATTAACAATATAAAAGCAATAGTCAAATCCCCCTCCCCTCCTCACACACACAGACACAGAGAGAGGGACAGAAAATTCTTCAGAAAATCCACATTCAAACCATAATATCTCTCTTCCTGTTGGTGCGGAGATGGTTAATGTCAATTAGAAAGTTGTCCCTCTTGATGAGAACAATACACATACCAAAGTTTTGTTGCTGTTGATAAACCTAACCGCCCCATTTATGACTAAAGTGGCGCTACTGAGCCCCCTCACCACGGCCTGTTTTCTGAAACTTTGCACATGTCTACGGGCTAATAAAGTTGATGTGTCTGTCGAGTTTCATCCAATTTTCAAGTATGTTAGAGTCTCAAAAGCATCAAAAAAGAATATTAAAGTTGAAGCGTTGCCATGGCAACAGTATTAAAGATATCAAAAATCCTTTCACAGGTCTACATCTGCCGTGTGTTTACATTTATACACATAAGTTTTGAAGCAAATCGGGGGTAAAATGATTTCAAAGCATTTTGAAAGTGACACACTTCCTGCTGCCAGTTGTGGCGCTATAACTTTGACTCACAATAGTCACATCAATGTGATCGGCCTCTGACCACGAACACACTGCTGAAGTTTTATCAAGATCAGTCATGTATGCAGAAGTTATAATACACTTCCTGTTTATCTTTTCTCGCTATAAAATTCGTTTTCATCGCCACGGCCAAACCGTTCGAGATATCAAAAATCCGTCCCGCAATTAGCATCCAAATGTCTGACTTCATGCTGACCGAGGTTTGGTGTGGATCGGATCAATTCCCTAGGAGGAGTACATTAAATTCCACAGCATGCGTTTTTCAAACAACCCATAATAGCTGACTTCCTGTTGGCAGAAGGCTAATAACTTAGAGTGCGGAAAGTTTGTTCGGCCCGATGAGATCTATATGTGTACCGAGTTTCATATTATTACATGCAAGCGTGTTTGATTTATGGACCAAGTTTTCGGACCCCGTTCCAGAGGGGGCGCTGTCGAGCCTCCCTGCCACGCCCGTGTCCCAGCTTCAGCCCGGCCCTAATGGCCACGGGTTCTGACCCGGGTGCAAAGTTTCAAGTGTTTTCGAGCACGTTAAGGGCCCCAAAAGTGCCCGAAAGGTTTGAAAAAAAAATAATAATAAAATATAGCTGCGAGCAGCGATACGGGCCCAAGCCGGTGGCACAACGCAACCCCGGTGCCTTTAGTTACCTAAAGGGCACCGGGGGTGCGGTACCGCCGGCTTTGGCCCGTAATCGCTGCTCGCAGCTATAGTTTATATATATATATATATATATATACATACATACATACACACCAATACATATATTATGGTATATGTATATATATATATATTATATATATATAGTATAGATTTACATACATACACACACATACATATATATGTTATGTATATATATATATATATATATAATTATAATTATATATATAGATATATATATATATTATATATATATATATATATATATATATATATATATATATATTATTGTTCAAAAGTTCGGGGTCAGTAAGATTGTTAATGTTTTTAGGAGAAGTCTCTTCTGCTCACCAAGGCTGCATTTATTGATTAAAAATACAAACAAAAACAGTAATATTGTGAAATATATTCCAATTTAAAACAGCTGTTTTCAATTTTAAAATATTTTACATAGTAATTCATTTCTGTGATCAAAGTTGAGTTTTTCAGCATCATTACTCCAGTCTTCAGTGTCACATGATCCTTCAGAAATCATACTAATATGATGATTGATGCTCAATAAATATTCATTATTATTTTCAATGTTGAAAACAGTTGTGTACAGATTTTTTTTTTCAAAATGCTTTGATGAATGTAAAGTTCAAAAGAACAGCATATATTTCAAATATATATATTTTTAACATTATAAATGTCTTTACTGAAACTGTTGATCAGTTAACTCATCCTTCATAAATAAAAGTACTGATTTATTTTATTTTTTCCCCCCAAAAATAAAATTGTAATTATTACTAACCCCAAACTTTTGAGCGGTAGTGTTTAACGTTACAAAAGCTTTAGATTTCAGATAAATGCTGTTCTTTTGAACTTTCTATTCATCAAAGACTGTACACAACTGTTTTCGACATTTAAAATAATAATGAATGTTTCTTGAGTATCAATCATCATATAAGAATAATTTCTGAAGGATCATGTGACAGTGACGACTGGAGTAATGATGCTGAAAACTCAGCTTTGATCACAGGAATAAATAACAGTTTAAAATATATTAAAATAGAAAGCAGCTGTTTTAAATTGGAATAATATTTTACAATATTACTGTTTTGTTTTGTATTTTTAATCAAATAAATGCAGCCTTGGTGAGCAGAAGAAACTTCTCTGTTATGTGCGCGCCACAGACTGCACGCACGTCCGCTTAGAGTTTCCGCCTTTTGCCTTCCGTCAATATTACGTTATTAGAAAAAATATTTTTTTAGTTAGAGAATCGATTTTTTGACATTTGTGAATCGATTCAGAATCGTCCACGTCCGCATCGCGATGCATCTAAGAATCAATTTTTTCTCCCACCCCTAGATTTCATACAACAGGTTAATAAACAGTTTACAATTAAGTCACTTACATTTTAGATGCAATGTTGACTGTTTTTGTTCTGTTTCAGCAGCGAAAATAGTTAAACAAAGATCACGGCAGAACCATCACGCATCACGTGTTTTCTCATAACTGAACGATTCAGCATTTTTAACGAATCGGTTGACTCAAAGATTGAATGATCAATCCATAAACATCTGTCTTAATCATGATCGACTTCATTCGAACGAATCGTTTGAACGAACGAATCAATGACTTCGCTTTTTAGTAAGATGGATGCCTGGCGACACCTAATGGCGGTTTAGTGTTGTTTAAAAGCATCATTCTTTCCCACATGTGTATGATTTGTGTGTGCAACATTATCATTATTTTTCTTTCACTATTATATTAGCGATTTAAAAGCACCCACTCGTGTCACACGTCGATTAACCGGTGGGAAAATATCCTCAGACACATACCTAATAAATGTATATTTAAATACAATATTGGCCTACCTGGTAAAAAGTTTTATATACTATTTTGATGTCCTTTTGGACACAAGAGGGCAGTATAGCCCTATGTTTGCTTTTTTGTTGAACCAAATAGCACTAAATAGCCTGTTTTTAACTTTTTCATTCTTCTTGAATTGCAAAAACAGAATAAAATGGGTTTAGTTGTGATATTTGTATACTTTTATATAGAAATAAATGGTATATAATTACATTTTTAGAAGATTTTTACTTTAAATATGCTAAATTGTGAATGGATAATAAATATCTCAAACGGTTTTGCTATGGCGAGGGATTAATGTAGTTTCATCATGTTGAAAAAGTTTGGTACGAATAAAATAAATAGTTTAAGAGGAGTGGCTAAAAATTCAGAGGCTGATTTTGCAAAAAAATTCACATTCAGACCAAAATATCTGACTTCCTGATGGCCAGAGCTATTGAATGTAAATTAGAAAGTTGTCCGGCTTGATGAGTACAATATAGAAACTATTTTTTCTTTACTGTAGTTAAAAGTAACCCCCCCACTTTTGTCAAAAGCATGTTGAAAGTGACACACTTCCTGCTGCCAGTTGGTGGCGCTATAACTTTGACTCACAATAGCTACATCCATCTGATCGGCCTCTTACCACGAACACACTGCTGAAGTTTCATCAAGATCAGTTAATGTATGCAGAAGTTATTCCACTTCCGTGTTTCTCTTTTCTCGCCATAAATTCGATTCCTCGCCACAGCCAAACCGTTCGAGATATCAAAAATCCGTCCGCAATTTAGCATCCTCAAAGTCTTGACTACATGCACACCGAGTTTGAAGGGGACACGGTGAATTTTCTAGGAGGAGTATTTCACATTCCACAGCAAGCGTTTTCCAAACAACCCATAATAGCCGACTTCCTGTTGGGCTGGCGTAAAACTTGACCGGGGGTAAAGTTGTTCGGCCCGATGAGATCTATATGTGTACCGAGTTTCATATTAATTCATGCGAGCGTGTTTGATATATGGATCAAGTTTTAGAACCCCGTTCAAGGGGGCGCTGTTGAGCCCCCCAGCCACGCCCGGGTACCAGCTTCAGCCCGGCCCTGATGGCCGTGGGTTCTGACTTGTGTGCAAAGTTTCAAGAGTTTTTGAGCACGTTAAGGACCCCAAAAGCCCCTGAAACCTTGATTAACAATATAAAAGCAATAGTCAAATCCCCCCTCCCCTCACACACACAGAGACACAGAGAGAGGGAGAGAAAATTCTTCAGAAAATCCACATTCAAACCAAAATATCTCTCTTCCTGTTGGTCGGAGATGGTTAATGTCAATTAGAAAGTTGTCCGTCTTGATGAGAACAATACACATACCAAGTTTTGTTGCTGTTGATAAAAGTAACCGCCCCATTTATGACTAAAGGTGGCGCTACTGAGCCCCTCACCACGCCCGTTTCTGAAACTTTGCACATGTCTACCGGCTAATAAATGTGATGTGTCTGTCGAGTTTCATCCAATTCAAGTATGTTAAGAGTCTCAAAAGCATCTGAAAAGAATATTAAAGTTTGATGCGTTGCCACGGCAACAGTATTTAAGATATCAATAAACCTTTCACAGGTCTACATCTGCCGGTGTGTCTACATTATACACATAAAGTTTGAAGCAAATCGGGTAAAAATAAGAGGGTGATTTCAAAGCATTTTGAAAGTGACACACTTCCTGCTGCCAGTTGGTGGCGCTATAACTTTGACTCACAATAGTCACATCCATGTGATCGGCCTCTTACAACGAACACACTGCGGAAGTTTCATCAAGATCAGTTAATGTATGCAGAAGTTATAACACACTTCCTGTTTATCTTTTCTCGCTATAAATTCGTTTCATCGCCACGGCCAAACCGTTCGAGATATCAAAAATCCGTCCGCAATTTAGCATCCTCAATATCTTGACTTCATGCTGACGAGTTTGGTGTGGATCGGATCAATTCCCTAGGAGGAGTACATTAAATTCCACAGCATGCGTTTTTCAAACAACCCATAATAGCTGACTTCCTGTTGGGCAGAGCTAATAACTTAGAGCGCGAAAGTTGTTCGGCCCGATGAGATCTATATGTGTACCGAGTTTCATACTAATACGTTCTTGTATGTGTCCAAGATTTAAGATTGTGTTCTAGGGGCGCTGTTGAGCCCCCCTGCCACGCCCGGGTACCAGCTTCAGCCCGGCCCTAATGGCCGCGGGTTCTGACCTGCGTGCAAAGTTTCATGAGTTTTTGAGCACGTTAAAGGCCCCAAAAGCCCCCGAACCCTTGAAGAACAATAATAATAATAATAATAATCCTAACGAAAACAATAGGGCCTTCGCCCCTTCAGGGCTTGGGCCCTAATAATTAAAGCTGCAAGCAGCGATGAAAGGGCCCTCGCACCCGTGCCATCAACACTCGGTGGCTTTAGGAAGACAGAGCATGGTTGGGCAATGCACATTTAAGGATGTATATATAGTAAGAGTATGTCAAAGTCAGTTACAAAATGTTTTGTATAATGGTGTTAATAGCATGCTTCATGACTCAGCTAAGTGTTGCTAGCATGTTTAGTATGTTTCTAGCATGCTTAGTACACAATAATTATGTGGTTAGTACTGCATTACTGTGTTAACCATGTCATTTTATGTTGCCAGTAGTTGGGGCTATGTCTATATCTGAATATCGCTATGTAGATGTGTTCAGTGCAGGACTTTTATCAAACATGTGAAGTTTTGGGGCAGATTGGACATTGTATGCTTGAGTTACAACAACTTCCTTTAGCATTTCTAGCATGTTTTATGATGTTTCTAGCATTTTACATATTAATTTTGGGGTAGATTGGACATTGCATGCCTGAGTTACAGCAAATTCATATTTAATTGCAGTAATATCATGCTTTAGCACTTAGCTAAGTGTTTGCTAGTATGTTTTAGCATTTCTCTAGTATGTTGGTAGGATATTTAGCACCTACTGGCATTTTTTTTATATGTTATTAGGAGTCCAGAACAGTGTTAAACGTCCCTTCCTTTTGCCAGCAGGCGGCGCTATGACTATAACTGAATATGAGCATGGACATGTGTTCAAAAGATAACTCTTATCAAACGTGTGAAAGTTTGGGGTAGATTGGACATTTTATGCTTAAGTTTACAACAACTTCCTTGAGCTTTTATAGCATGTTTAGAACTTAGCTAAGTGTTGCTAGCATGTTTCTTGCATGTTACATATTAAGTTTGGGGCAGATTGAACATTCCCATGCCTGTGTTACAACAAATTCCATTTAATTGCAGTAATATATGATTTAGCACTTTGCTAAGTGATTGATAGCATGTTTTAGCTAGCATGTTCTCTAGTATGTTGCTAGCCTGTTTAGCACCTGCTGGCACTTTTTTTATATGTCTATTAAGGAGACCACAACAGTGTTTAACATGTCACTTCCTGTTGCCAGTAGGTGGCGTTATGACTATAACTGAATATGAGCATGGATGTGTGTTATGACAGAACGCTTATCAAACCGTGTGAAGTTTGGTGCAAGATTGGACATTGCCTTCTTGAGTAACAACAACGTCATGTTTCATTGAATTAGCTTGCTTTAGCACTTAGCTTAGTATTGCTAGCATGTTTTAAATGTTTCTAGCATGTTTAGAAGTCAATGGCATTTTTAACATGTTGCCTAGAACGGCATCAACGTGTTAACATGACACTTCCTGTTACCGGTAGGTGGCGCTATTACCTATAACTGAATATTCTCATGTAGATGTGTTCAGGCATGACTTTATCAAACGTGTGAAGTTTGGGGCAGACTGGACATTCCCGTGCCTTGTGTTACCAGCAAATTCCTATTTAATTGCAGTAATAGCATGCTTTAGCACTAAGCTAAGTGTTTGCTAGCATGTTTTAGCATGTTTCTAGTATGTTGTTAGCATTTTTAGCACATGCTGGCCACTTTTTAATATGTTATTAGGAGTCCACAAACAGTGTTTAACATGTCACTCTCCTGTTGCCAGCAGGTGGCGCTATGACTGTAACTGAATATGAGCATGGTCATGTGTTCAGGACAGAACGCATTATCAAAAAGTGTGAAGTTTTGGGGCAGATTGGACATTGCCTTCTTGAGTAACAACAACATCCTGTTTCATTGAATTAGCATGCTTTAGCACTCAGCTAAGTTTTGCTAGCATGTTTTAACATGTTTCTAGCATGTTTAGAAGTCAATGGCATTTTTAACATGTTGCTAGAACGGCATCAACGTGTTAAACATGACACTTCCTGTTACCAGTAGGTGGCGCTATTACTATAACTGAATATTCTCATGTAGATGTGTTCAGGCCATGATTCTTATCAAACGTGTGAAGTTTGGGGCAGATTGGACATTCCATGCCTGAGTTACAGCAAATTCCTATTTAATTGCAGTAATAGCATGCTTTAGCACTTAGCTAAGTGTTTGCTAGCATGTTTTAGCATGTGTCTAGTATGTTGTTAGCATGTTTAGCACTTGCTGGGACTTTTTTATATGTTATCAGGAGTTCACAACAGTGTTAAACATGTCACTTCCTGTTGCCAGCAGGTGGCGCTATGACTGTAACTGAATATGAGCATGGTCATGTGTTCAGGACAGAACGCTTATCAAACGTGTGAAGTTTGGGAGCAGATTGGACATTCCATGCCTGAGTTACAGCAACTTCCTGTTTCATGGCGAAACATCAAAATTTGTCAGGCCGCCGAGGACCCGCCCTTTCGACGAAAACTCAAGATCTTCGCAATTTAACGTCGCAAAGGCCTTAAGATTACACTCACCAAATTTGAAGATGATCAGATTAAAACTGTAGGAGGAGTTCGTTAAAGTACGAGGCATGAAAATGGCAAAAACTGCACAAAAATCTGAGAGAAAGTTGAAAATGGCTGACTTCCTGTTGTGTTTAGGGCTACGCTCCAAGAGACTTTTTTGTAGGTATTAGGTCCTTACATGTATGTACCGAATTTCGTACACGTACGTCGAACATAGCGGGAGGCGCACTCCGTTGAACTTTTATAGGTGGCGCTGTCGAGCCATTTTGCCCCGCCCAATTCTGAAACCTATATCAGATGTAAATTTTCGCCAGTTCTGACGCGTGTGCAAAGTTTCGTGAGTTTTCGAGCATGTTTAGGCCCTCAAAAATGCGATTCAATGCGGAGAAGAAGAATAATAATAATAATTAAAGCTGCAAGCAGCGATGAAAGGGCCCTCGCACCCGTGCCATCAACACTCGGTGGCTTTAGGAAGACAGAGCATGGTTGGGCAATGTACATTTAAGGAGGTATATATAGTAAGAGTATGTCAAAGTCAGTTACAAAATGTTTTGTATAATGGTGTTAATAGCATGCTTCATGACGCAGCTAAGTGTTGCTAGCATGTTTAGTATGTTTCTAGCATGCTTAGTACACAATAATTATGTGGTTAGTACTGCATTACTGTGTTAATCATGTCAGTTTCTGTTGCCAGTAGTTGGGGCTATGTCTATATCTGAATATCGCTATGTAGATGTGTTCAGTGCAGGACTTTTATCAAACATGTGAAGTTTGGGGCAGATTGGACATTGTATGCTTGAGTTACAACAACTTCCTTTAGCATTTCTAGCATGTTTTATGATGTTTCTTGCATGTTACATATTAATTTTGGGGTAGATTGGACATTGCATGCCTGAGTTACAGCAAATTCATATTTAATTGCTTTAATATCATGCTTTAGCACTTAGCTAAGTGTTTGCTAGTATGTTTTAGCATGTCTCTAGTATGTTGGTAGGATATTTAGCACCTACTGGCATTTTTTTATATGTTATTAGGAGTCCAGAACAGTGTTAAACGTCACTTCCTTTTGCCAGCAGGCGGTGCTATGACTATAACTGAATATGAGCATTGACATGTGTTCAAAAGATAACTCTTATCAAACGTGTGAAGTTTGGGGTAGATTGGACATTTTATACTTAAGTTACAACAACTTCCCTGAGCTTTTATAGCATGCTTTTTGGATTGTTTACTCTCTTGGAATTTCCTAATTAAAACATACTGCACTTGGATCTGTCTCCTCTTGTGTGTGTCGTGACAGCTTTAGAACTTAGCTAAGTGTTGCTAGCATGTTTCTTGCATGTTACATATTAAGTTTGGGGCAGATTGAACATCCCATGCCTGTGTTACAACAAATTCCCATTTAATTGCAGTAATATCATGATTTAGCACTTAGCTAAGTGATTGATAGCATGTTTTAGCATGTTTCTAGTATGTTGCTAGCCTGTTTAGCACCTTTTGGCACTTTTTTATATGTTATTAGGAGACCACAACAGTGTTAAACATGTCACTTCCTGTTGCCAGCAGGTGGCGTTATGATTATAACTGAATATGAGCATGGATGTGTGTTCATGACAGAACTCTTATCAAAAGTGTGAAGTTTGGCGCAAATTGGACATTGCCTTCTTGAGTAACAACAACGTCATGTTTCATTGAATTAGCATGCTTTAGCACTTAGCTTAGTATTGCTAGCATGTTTTAACATGTTTCTAGCATGTTTAGAAGTCAATGGCATTTTTTACATGTTGCTAGAACGGCATCAACGTGTTAAACATGACACTTCCTGTTACCGGTAGGTGGCGCTATTACTATAACTGAATATTCTCATGTAGATGTGTTCAGGCCATGACTCTTATCAAACGTGTGAAGTTTGGGGCAGACTGGACATTCCGTGCCTGTGTTACAGCAAATTCCTATTTAATTGCAGTAATAGCATGCTTTAGCACTAAGCTAAGTGTTTGCTAGCATGTTTTAGCATGTTTAGCACATGCTGGCACTTTTTTATATGTTATTAGGAGTCCACAACAGTGTTTAACATGTCACTTCCTGTTGCCAGCAGGTGGCGCTATGACTGTAACTGAATATGAGCATGGTCATGTGTTCAGGACAGAACGCTTATCAAAAGTGTGAAGTTTGGGGCAGATTGGACATTGCCTTCTTGAGTAACAACAACATCCTGTTTCATTGAATTAGCATGCTTTAGCACTCAGCTAAGTTTTGCTAGCATGTTTTAACATGTTTCTAGCATGTTTAGAAGTCAATGGCATTTTTAACATGTTGCTAGAACGGCATCAACGTGTTAAACATGACACTTCCTGTTACCAGTAGGTGGCGCTATTACTATAACTGAATATTCTCATGTAGATGTGTTCAGGCCATGACTCTTATCAAACGTGTGAAGTTTGGGGCAGATTGGACATTCCGTGCCTGAGTTACAGCAAATTCCTATTTAATTGCAGTAATAGTATGCTTTAGCACTTAGCTAAGTGTTTGCTAGCATGTTTTAGCATGTGTCTAGTATGTTGTTAGCATGTTTAGCACTTGCTGGCACTTTTTTATATGTTATCAGGAGTTCACAACAGTGTTAAACATGTCACTTCCTGTTGCCAGCAGGTGGCGCTATGACTGTAACTGAATATGAGCATGGTCATGTGTTCAGGACAGAACGCTTATCAAAAGTGTGAAGTTTGGGGCAGATTGGACATTCCATGCCTGAGTTACAGCAACTTCCTGTTTCATGGGGAAACATCAAAATTTGTCAGGCCGCCGAGGACCCGCCCTTCGACGAAAACTCAAGATCTTCGCAATTTAACGTCGCAAAGGCCTTAAGATTACACTCACCAAATTTGAAGATGATCAGATTAAAACTGTAGGAGGAGTTCGTTAAAGTACGAGGCATGAAAATGGCAAAAACTGCACAAAAATCTGAGAGGAAGTTGAAAATGGCTGACTTCCTGTTGTGTTTAGGGCTATGCTCCAAGAGACTTTTTTGTAGGTAGTAGGTCCTTACATGTATGTACCGAATTTCGTACACGTACGTGGAACATAGCGGGAGGCGCACTCCGTTGAACTTTTATAGGTGGCGCTATCGAGCCATTTTGCCCCGCCCAATTCTGAAACCTATATCAGATGTAAATTTTCGCCAGTTCTGACGCGTGTGCAAAGTTTCGTGACTTTTCGAGCATGTTTAGGCCCTCAAAAATGCGATTCAATGCGGAGAAGAATAATAATAATAATAATAATAAACAGAGCAATTCCAAGAGGGTCCTCACACCATCGGTGCTCGGGCCCTAATAATAAACAGAGCAATTCCAAGAGGGTCCTCACACCATCGGTGCTCGGGCCCTAATAATAATTAAAGCTGCAAGCAGCGATGAAAGGGCCCTCGCACCCGTGCCATCAACACTCGGTGGTTTTAGGAAGACAGAGCATGTTTGGGAAATGTACATTTAAGGAGGTATATATAGTAAGAGTATGTCAAAGTCAGTTACAAAATGTTTTGTATAATGGTGATAATAGCATGCTTCATGACTCAGCTAAGTGTTGCTAGCATGTTTAGTCTGTTTCTAGCATGCTCAGTACACAATAATTATGTGGTTAGTACTGCATTACTGTGTTAACCATGTCAGTTTCTGTTGCCAGTAGGTGGCGTTATGACTATAACTGAATATGAGCATGGATGTGTGTTCAGGACAGAACTCTTATCAAACGTGTGAAGTTTGGTGCAAATTGGACATTGCCTTCTTGAGTAACAACAAAGTCATGTTTCATTGAATTAGCATTCTTTAGCACTTAGCTAAGCATTGTTAGCATGTTTTAACATGTTTCTAGCATGTTTAGAACTCAATGGCATTTTTAACATGTTGCTAGAACGGCATCAACGTGTTAAACATGTCACTTCCTGTTGCCAGTATGTGGCGCTATTACTATAACTGAACATTCTCATGCAGATGTGTTCAGGCCATGACTCTTATCAAAAGTGTGAAGTTTGGGGCAGATTGGACATTCCATGCCTGAGTTACAGCAAATTCCTATTTAATTGCAATAATAGCATGCTTTAGCACTTAGCTAAGAGTTTGCTAGCATGTTTTAGCATGTTTCTAGTATGTTGTTAACATGTTTAACACTTGCTGGCACTTTTTTATATGTTATTAGGAGTCCATAACAGTGTTAACATGTCACTTCCTGTTGCCAGAAGGTGGCGCTATGACTGTAACTGAATATAAGCATGGTCATGTGTTCAGGACAGAACGCTTATCAAAAGTGTGAAGTTTGACGCAGATTGGACATTCCATGCCTGAGTTACAGCAAATTCCTATTTAATTGCAGTAATATCATTCTTTAGCACTTAGCTAAGTGTTTGCTAGTATGTTTTAACATGTCTCTAGTATGTTGGTAGGATGTTTAGCACCTACTGGCATTTTTTTATATGTTATTAGGAGTCAAGAGCAGTGTTAAACGTCACTTACTGTTCCCAGCAGGTGGCGCTATGACTATAACTAAATATGAGCATGGACATGTGTTCAAGAGATAACTCTTATCAAACGTGTGAAGTTTGGGGTAGATTGTACATTGCCTTCTTGAGTAACAACAAAGTCCTGTTTCATTGAATTAGCATGCTTTAACACTTAGCTAAGTATTGCTAGCATGTTTTAATATGTTTCTAGCATGTTTAGAACTCAATGGCATTTTTAACATGTTGCTAGAACGGCATCAACGTGTTAAACATGTCACTTCCTGTTGCCAGTAGGTGGCGCTATTACTATAACTGAATTTGAGCATAGACGTGTGTTCAGGCCATGATTCTTATCAAACGTGTGAAGTTTGGGGCAGATTGGACATTCCATGCCTGAGTTACAGCAAATTCCTATTTAATTGCAGTAATAGCATGCTTTAGCACTTAGCTGAGTGTTTGCTAGCATGTTTCTAGTATGTTGCTAACCTGTTTAGCACTTGCTGGCTCTTTTTTATATATTATTAGGAGACCACAACAGTGTTAAACATTTCACTTCCTGTTGACAGCAGGTGGCGCTATTACTATAACTGAATTTTCTCATGTAGATGTGTTCAGGCCATGACTCTTATCAAACGTGTGAAGTTTGGGGAAGATTGGACATTCCATGCCTGTGTTACAGCAAATTCCTATTTAATTGCAGCAATAGCATGCTTTAGCACTTAGCTAAGTGTTTGCTAGCATGTTTTAGCATGTTTCTAGTATGTTGTTAGCATGTTTAGCACTTGATGGCACTTTTTTATATGTTTTTATATGTCCACAACAGTGTTTAACATGTCACTTCCTGTTGCCAGCAGGTGGCACTATGACTGTAACTGAATATGAGCATGGTCATGTGTTCAGGACAGAACGTTTATTAAAAGTGTGAAGTTTGGTGCAGAATGGACATTGCCTTCTTGCGTAACAACAACATCCTGTTTCATTGAATTAGCATGCTTTAGCACTTAGCTAAGTATTGCTAGCATGTTTTAACATGTTTCTAGCATGTTTAGAAGTCAATGGCATTTTTAACATGTTGCTAGAATGGCATCAACGTGTTAAACACGACACTTCCTGTTACCAGTAGGTGGCGCTATTTCTATAACTGAATATTCTCATGTAGATGTGTTCAGGACAGAACGCTTATCAAAAGTGTGAAGTTTGGGGCAGATTGGACATTCCATGCCTGAGTTACAGCAAATTCCTATTTAATTGCAATAATAGCATGCTTTAGCACTTAGCTAAGAGTTTGCTAGCATGTTTTAGCATGCTTCTAGTATGTTGTTAGCATGTTTAGCACTTGCTGGCACTTTTTTATATGTTATTAGGAGTCCATAACAGTGTTAAACATGTCACTTCCTGTTGCCAGCAGGTGGCGCTATGACTATAACTGAATATGAGCATGGTCATGTGTTCAGGACAGAACTCTTATCAAACGTGTGAAGTTTGGGGCAGATTGGACATTCCATGCCTGAGTTACAGCAACTTCCTGTTTCATGGCGAAACATCGAAATTTGTCAGGCCGCCGAGGACCCGCCCTTCGACGAAAACTCAAGATCTTCGCAATTTAACGTCGCAAAGGCCTTAAGATTACACTCACCAAATTTGAAGTTGATCAGATTAAAACTGTAGGAGGAGTTCGTTAAAGTACGAGGCCTGAAAATGGCAAAAACTGCACAAAAATCTGAGAGGAAGTTGAAAATGGCTGACTTCCTGTTGTGTTTAGGGCTATGCTCCAAGAGACTTTTTTGTAGGTATTAGGTCATTACATGTATGTACCGAATTTCGTGCACGTACGTGGAACGTTGCGGGAGGCGCACTCCGTTGAACTTTTATAGGTGGCGCTATCGAGCCATTTTGCCCCGTCCAATTCTGAAACCTATATCAGATGTAAATTTTCGCCAGTTCTGACGCGTGTGCAAAGTTTTGTGAGTTTTCGAGCATGTTTAGGCCCTCAAAAATGCAATTAAATGCGGAGAAGAATAATAATAATAATAATAAATATAGCTGCGAGCAGCGATTACGGGCCCAAGCCGGTGGCACCGCAACCCCGGTGCCTTTAGTTACCTAAAGGCACCGGGGATGGCGGTGCCACCGGCTTTGGCCCTCCATCGCTGCTCGCAGCTATATTTATATATATATATATATATATACATACACACACACACACACATATATATATATATATATATATATATATATATATATATATATATATATATGTGTGTGTGTGTATATAAATATCTATCTATCTATATCTATATCTATATATATATATATATATATATATATATAAGACAGAAAATATTACTTGTCTTACCTTATTCTGATTTTATGATACACTCAAAATATTCCACAACAAATCCTTTAAATTTAATGTAAAAATAAAAACGAAAGTAAGCAGTGTTGGTCTCACGTAACCCTCTCATTAGAATCAAAATGTTTCAATTTTTGCGATGTATTTGGATGCTAAACTATTCTTTATTATAGGCTTTGTACTTCACTCGTGTTCCAATATCGATGGAAAAAATCATCCTCTTCACACGCGCAAAAATGTTCTTGGAAACATCACAGTGGAGCTCTGCTTACTGTGAATGGTACAGATTGTACTACTGACTATTTAAACAGAGCAGTGTAATTCGTTTATGTTAGGTTGACTATTTTTATTATTATATTGTATTAGGGCTATAATGAATGTCAAGATTGCAATTCTGGAATGTGTGTGTGACGCGGTTGCGGTTGAACAGTGGACACAAAAACATAAATAAAATGTTTTAGTTAATTCCTACATCCATAGGAATACATTGAAAATGCTCGCTCTACTCCGCACCATTATCAATGTCTGTGCGGACGTCTGTATTTTACTAGTATATAGTATACTATAGTTAGCGATTTAAAAGCCCTCAGCGGTGTTACATGTCGATTAACCGGTGGGAAAATTTTATCACAGTCACATCCCTAATATATTTATATATAAATTCAATAGGCCTACCTGAAAGAGAATTTTACTTGCCCGACCAAAGTATAGCCTGATTAGAACGTCAATAACAAAAAAATAACTTGGGAATCACTAAAACGAGAGATTATTCTAATTTCATTACATTCATTTTAAGTTGCAATCAGCAGTTAATAATAAATGTATTACTGATCAATGGTAACAAGGTTGCACTGCTGAGGCTCATGCTGCTTCTCCAGGAGAATTGTAAACAAATGAGCGCAGCACACAAAAAAGCAACCCAGTTAACAACATATTGACTATAAAAATTACAAATATGGAGTTTTTATATATTTTATAACATATGATAGAGTTAAGCAACCTCACTTGACGAGTAGGCAACTATTTCCTGAATACAATCACGATTGAAACTGTGACATTGATTTCATACAACAGGTTAATAAACAGTTACAATTAAGTCACTTACATTTTAGATGCAATATTGACTGTTTTTGTTCTGTTTCAGCAGCAAAAATAGTTAAACAAAGATCACAGCAACTTGTTTTCTCATTACTGAATGATTCAGCATTTTGAAACGAATCGCTTGACTCAAAGATTCAATGGTCAATCCATAAACATCTGTCTCAATCATGAATGACTCAGTCATTGGAATGAATCGTTTGAACGAATGAATCAATGACTCGCTCATTAAGATGGTCGCCTGGCGACACCTAACGGCGGTTTAGTGTTATGTTTAAAAGTATCATTCTTTCCAACGTGCACCATTATCAATGTCCGTGCGGACGTCCGTTTTTTTACTTTCACTTTTATATTAGCGATTTAAAAGCACCCGCTCGTGTCACACGTCGCTTAACCGATGGGAAAATATCCTCACAGTCATATACCTAATAAATTTATATTTAAATACAATAGGCCTACCTAGTAAAACGTTTTATATACTATTTTGATATCCTTTTGGACACAAGAGGGCAGTATAGCCCTATGTTTGCTTTTTTGTTGAAACAAATAGCACTAAATAGCCTGTTTTTAACTTTTTCATACTTTTTGAATTGCAAAAACAGAATAAAATAGGTTTAGTTCTAATATTTGTATAATTTTATATAAAAATAAATGGTGTATAATTAAATTTTAAGAATATATGAGATGTTTTCTGATTCCTTTTTTGACATTATTTTAATCCCTCGCCATGTCAAAACCGTTTGAAATATTTAATATCCGTTCACAATTTAGCATCTTTAATGTATTTTCATCATGTTGAAAAAGTTTGATGTGAATAAATAAACCACTTAGCAGGAGTGGGTAAAAATTCAGAGGCTGAATTTGCAAATAAATCCACATTCAAACCAAAATATCTGACTTCCTGTTGTTCAGAGCTAATAACTGTATATTAGAAAGTTGTCCGGCTCGATGAGACCAATGTACGTACTGATTTTTAAAACTGTGGGTAAAACTAACCCCCCCACTTTTGTCAAAAGCATTTTGAAAGTGACACACTTCCTGCTGCCAGTTGGTGGCGCTATAACTTTGACTCACAATAGTTACATCCATCTGATCGGCCTCTTACCACGAACACACTGGTGAAGTTTCATCAAGATCCGTTAATGTATGCAGAAGTTATACCACTTCGTGTTTCTCTTTTCTCGCCATAAATTCGTTTCCTCGCCACGGCCAAACCGTTCGAGATATCAAAAATCCGTCCGCAATTTAGAATCCTCAATGTCCTGACTTCATGCACACCGAGTTTGGTGGGGATTGGATGAATTCTCTAGGAGGAGTACTTCGCATTCCACAGCAAGCGTTCTCCAAACAACCCATAATTGCCGACTTCCTGTTGGGCTGGCGTAAAACTTAGAGCACGAAAGTTGTTCAGCCCGATGTGATCTATATGTGTACCGAGTTTCATATCATTACATGCAAGTGTGTTTGATTTATGGACAAGTGTTCGGATCCCGTTCCAGGGGGCGCTGTTGAGCCCCCCTGCCACGC
>JAJAQA010000002.1:12333253-12515753 GCA_021464565.1 Rutilus rutilus | reverse complement strand
ACATTTGTGAATCGATTCAGAATCGTCCACGTCCGCATCGCGATGCATCTAAGAATAATTTTTTTCTCCCACCCCTAGATTTCATACAAATAAACAGTTACAATTAAGTCACTTACATTTTAGATGCAATGTTGACTGTTTTTGTTCTGTTTCAGCAGCGAAAATAGTTCAACAAAGATCACGGCAGAACCATCACTTATCACGTGTTTTCTCATAACTGAACGATTCAGCATTTTTAACGAATCGGTTGACTCAAAGATTGAATGATCAATCCATAAACATCTGTCTTAATCATGATCGACTCATTCGAACGAATCGTTTGAACGAATGAATCAATGACTCGCTTATTAAGATGGATGCCTGGCGACACCTAATGGCGGTTTAGTGTTGTTTAAAAGCATCATTCTTTCCCACATGTGTGTGATTTGTGTGTGCAACATTATCATTATTTTTCTTTCACTATTATATTAGCGATTTAAAAGCACCCACTCGTGTCACACGTCGATTAACCGGTGGGAAAATATCCTCAGACACATACCTAATAAATGTATATTTAAATACAATATTGGCCTACCTGGTAAAAAGTTTTATATACTATTTTGATGTCCTTTTGGACACAAGAGGGCAGTATAGCCCTATGTTTGCTTTTTTGTTGAACCAAATAGCACTAAATAGCCTGTTTTAACTTTTTCATTCTTCTTGAATTGCAAAAACAGAATAAAATGGGTTTAGTTGTGATATTTGCATTCTTTTATATAGAAATAAATGGTATATAATTACATTTTTAGAAGATTTTTAGTGTTTCCTTTTTGGACATTACTTTAATCCATAGCAAAACCGTTTAAGATATTTATTATCCATTCACAATTTAGCATATTTAATGTAGTTTCATCATGTTGAAAAAGTTTGGTACGAATAAAATAAATAGTTTAAGAGGAGTGGCTAAAAATTCAGAGGCTGATTTAGCAAAAAAAATCACATTCAGACCAAAATATCTGACTTCCTGATGGCCAGAGCTATTGAATGTAAATTAGAAAGTTGTCCGGCTTGATGAGAACAATATACAAACTATTTTTTCTTTACTGTAGTTAAAACTAACCCCCCCACTTTTGTCAAAAGCATGTTGAAAGTGACACACTTCCTGCTGCCAGTTGGTGGCGCTATAACTTTGACTCACAATAGCTACATCGATCTGATCGGCCTCTTACCACGAACACACTGCTGAAGTTTCATCAAGATCAGTTAATGTATGCAGAAGTTATTCCACTTCGTGTTTCTCTTTTCTCGCCATAAATTCGATTCCTCGCCACAGCCAAACCGTTCGAGATATCAAAAATCTGTTCGCAATTTAGCATCCTCAATGTCTTGACTTCATGCTGACTGAGTTTGGAGGTGATTGAATGAATTCTCTAGGAGGAGTACATCACATTCCACAGCAAGCGTTTTCCAAACAACCCATAATAGCCGACTTCCTGTTTGGCTGGCGTGAAACTTGACAGAGGGAAAGTTGTTCGGCCCCATGAAATCTATATGTGTACCAAGTTTCATATTAATTCATGCAAGCGTATTTGATATATGGACCAAGTTTTCAGACCCTGTTCAAGAGGGCGCTGTTGAGCCCCCCTGCCACGCCCGTTTCTGAAACTTTTCACATGTCTACTGGCTAATAAGTGTTATGTGTCTGTCGAGTTTCATCCAATTTCAAGCATGTTAAGAGTCTCAAACGCATCCGAAAAGAATATTAAAATTTGATGCGTTGCCACGGCAACAGTATCTAAGATATCAATAATCCTTTCACAGGTCTACATCTGCCGTGTGTTTACATTATACACATAAAGTTTGAAGCAAATCGGGTAAAATTAAGAGGGTGACTTCAAAGCATTTTGAAAGGGACACACTTCCTGCTGCCAGTTGGTGGCGCTATAACTTTGACTCACAATAGTCACATCCTTGTGATCGGCCTCTTACAACAAACACACTGCGAAAGTTTCATCAAGATCAGTTAATGTATGCAGAAGTTATAACACACTTCCTGTGTACCATTATTCGCCATAAATTCGTTTCCTCGCCACAGCCAAACCGTTCGAGATATCAAAAATCCGTCCGCAATTTAGCATCCTCAATGTCTTGACTTCATGCACACCGAGTTTGGTTGTGATTGGACGAATATTCTAGGAGGAGTATTTCAAATTCCAGAGGATGCGTTTTTCAAACAACCCATATTAGTTGACTTCCTGTTGGGCTGGTGTAAAACTTAGAGCACGAAAGTTGTTCGGCCCGATGAGATCTATATGTGTACTGAGTTTCATATTATTATATGCAAGCGTGTTTGATTTATAGACCAAGTTTTCGGACACCATTCCAGGGGGCGCTGTCGAGCCCCCGTGCCACGCCCGGGTACCAGCTTCAGTCCGGCCCTGATGGCCGCAGGTTCTGATGTGTGTGCAAAATTTCAAGAGTTTTTGAGCATGTTAAGGGCCCCAAAAGTGCCCAAAAGGTTGACAAAATAATAATAATAATAATAAAATATAGCTGCGAGCAGCGATGGCGGGCCCAAGCCGGTGGCACCGCCACCCCGGTGCCTTTAGTTACCTAAAGGCACCGGGGATGGCGGTGCCACCGGCTTTGGCCCTCCATCGCTGCTCGCAGCTATATTTATATGTATATATATATATATATATATACACACACACACACACACACACACATATATATATATATATATATATATATATATATATATATAAATATCTATCTATCTATATCTATATCTATCTATCTAGCTATCTATATATATATATATATACACACGCACACACATATATATATATATATATATATATATATATATATATATACTTATATATATACGTATATATATATATATAAATATAAGACAGAAAATTTTACTTGTCTTACCTTATTCTGATTTTATGATACACCCAAAATATTCCACAACAAATCCTTTAAATTTAATGTAAAAATAAAAACGAAAGTAAGCAGTGTTGGTCTCACGTAACCCTCTCATTAGAATCAAAATGTTTCAATATTTGCGATGTATTTGGATGCTAAACTATTCTTTATTATAGGCTTTGTACTTCACTCGTGTTCCAATATCGATGGAAAAAATCATCCTCTTCACATGCGCAAAAATGTTCTTGGAAACATCACAGTGGAGCTCTGCTTACTGTGAATGGTACAGATTGTACTACTGACTATTTAAACAGAGCAGTGTAATTCGTTTATGTTAGGTTGACTATTTTTATTATTATATTGTATTAGGGCTATAATGAACAGGCTGCGATGTCAAGATTGCAATTCTGGAATGTGTGTGTGTGTGTGACGCGGTTGCGGTTGAACAGTGGACACAAAAACATAAATAAAATGTTTTAGTTAATTCCTACATCCATAGGAATAAATTGAAAATGCTCGCTCTACTCCGCACCATTATCAATGTCTGTGCGGACGTCTGTATTTTACTAGTATATAGTATACTATAGTTAGCGATTTAAAAGCGCTCAGTGGTGTCACACGTCGATTAACCGGTGGAAGAATTTTACTTGCCCGACCAGAGTATAGCCTGATTAGAACGTCAATAACAAAAAAATAACTTGGGAATCACTAAAACGAGAGATTATTCTAATTTCATTACATTCATTTTAAGTTGCAATCATCAGTTAATAATAAATGTATTACTGATCAATGGTAACAAGGTTGCACTGCTGAGGCTCATGCTGCTTCTCCAGGAGAATTGTAAACAAATGAGCGCAGCACACAAAAAAGCAACCCAGTTAACAACATACTGACTATAAAAATTACAAATATGGAGTTTTTATATATTTTATAACATATGATAGAGTTAAGCAACCTCACTTGACAAGTAGGCAACTATTTCCTGAATACAATCACGATTGAAACTGTGACATTGATTTCATACAACAGGTTAATAAACAGTTACAATTAAGTCACTTACATTTTAGATGCAATATTGACTGTTTTTGTTCTGTTTCAGCAGCAAAAATAGTTAAACAAAGATCACAGCAACTTGTTTTCTCATTACTGAATGATTCAGCATTTTGAAACGAATCGCTTGACTCAAAGATTCAATGGTCAATCCATAAACATCTGTCTCAATCATGAATGACTCAGTCATTGGAACGAATGACTCAGTCATTGGAACGAATCATTTGAACGAATGAATCAATGACTCGCTCATTAAGATGGTCGCCTGGCGACACCTAATGGCGGTTTAGTGTTATGTTTAAAAGTATCATTCTTTCCAACGTGCACCATTATCAATGTCCGTGCGGACGTCCGTTTTTTTACTTTCACTTTTATATTAGCCATTTAAAAGCACCCACTCGTGTCACACGTCGATTAACCGGTGGGAAAATATCCTCAGACACATACCTAATAAATGTATATTTAAATACAATATTGGCCTACCTGGTAAAAAGTTTTATATACTATTTTGATGTCCTTTTGGACACAAGAGGGCAGTATAGCCCTATGTTTGCTTTTTTGTTGAACCAAATAGCACTAAATAGCCTGTTTTTAACTTTTTCATTCTTCTTGAATTGCAAAAACAGAATAAAATGGGTTTAGTTGTGATATTTGTATACTTTTATATAGAAATAAATGGTATATAATTACATTTTTAGAAGATTTTTAGTGTTTCCTTTTTGGACATTAATCCCTCGCCATAGCAAAACCGTTTGAGATATTTATTATCCATTCACAACTTAGCATATTTAATGTAGTTTCATCATGTTGAAAAAGTTTGGTACGAATAAAATAAATAGTTTAAGAGGAGTGGCTAAAAATTCAGAGGCTGATTTTGCAAAAAAATTCACATTCAGACCCAAATATCTGACTTCCTGATGGCCAGAGCTATTGAATGTAAATTAGAAAGTTGTCCGGCTTGATGAGAACAATATAAAAACTATTTTTTCTTTACTGTAGTTAAAACTAACCCCCCCACTTTTGTCTAAAGCATGTTGAAAGTGACACACTTCCTGCTGCCAGTTGGTGGCGCTATAACTTTGACTCACAATAGCTACATCCATCTGATCGGCCTCTTACCACGAACACACTGCTGAAGTTTCATCAAGATCAGTTAATGTATGCAGAAGTTATTCCACTTCCGTGTTTCTCTTTTCTCGCCATAAATTCGATTCCTCGCCACAGCCAAACCGTTCGAGATATCAAAAATCCGTCCGCAATTTAGCATCCTCAAAGTCTTGACTACATGCACACCGAGTTTGAAGGGGACACGGTGAATTTTCTAGGAGGAGTATTTCACATTCCACAGCAAGCGTTTTCCAAACAACCCATAATAGCCGACTTCCTGTTGGGCTGGCGTAAAACTTGACCGGGGTAAAGTTGTTCGGCCCGATGAGATCTATATGTGTACCGAGTTTCATATTAATTCATGCGAGCGTGTTTGATATATGGATCAAGTTTTAGAACCCCGTTCAAGGGGGCGCTGTTGAGCCCCCCTGCCACGCCCGGGTACCAGCTTCAGCCCGGCCCTGATGGCCGTGGGTTTTGACCTGTGTGCAAAGTTTCAAGAGTTTTTGAGCACGTTAAGGACCCCAAAAGCCCCTGAAACCTTGATTAACAATATAAAAGCAAGAGTCAAATCCCCCCCTCCCCTCACACACAGACAGACACAGAGAGAGGGAGAGAAAATTCTTCAGAAAATCCACATTCAAACCAAAATATCTCTCTTCCTGTTGGTCGGAGATGGTTCATGTAAATTAGAAAGTTGTCCGTCTTGATGAGAACAATACACATACCAAGTTTTGTGATTCTAGGAAAAACTAAGCCCCCATTTTTGACTAAAGGTGGCGCTACTGAGCCATTCCACCATGCCCGTTTCTGAAACTTTGCACATGTCTACTGGCTAATAAATGTGATGTGTCTGTTGAGTTTCATGCAATTTCAAGTATGTTAAGAGTCTCAAAAGCATCAAAAAAGAATATTAAAGTTTGATGCATTGCCACGGTAACAGTATCTAAGATATCAATAATCCTTTCACAGGTTTACATCTGCCGTGTGTCTACATTGTACACATAAAGTTTGAAGCAAATCGGGTAAAAATAAGACACTGATTTCAAAGCATTTTGAAAGTGATGTACTTCCTGCTGCCTGTTGGTGGCGCTATAACTTTGACTCACAATAGTCACATCCATGTGATCGGCCTCTTACAACGAACACACTGCTGAAGTTTCATCAAGATCAGTTAATGTATGCAGAAGTTATAACACACTTCCTGTTTCATTTTTTCGCCATAAATTTGTTTCCTCGCCACGGCCAAACCGTTCGAGATATCAAAAATCCGTCCGCAATTTAGCATCCTCAATGTCTTGACTTCATGCACACCGAGTTTGGAGGCGAATCGATGAATTCCCTAGGAGGAGTACATTAAATTCCACAGCATGCGTTTCCAAACAACGCTAAATAGCCAACTTCCTGTTTGGCTGGCGTAAAACTTAGAGCACGAAAGTTGTTCGGCCCGATGAGATCTATATGTGTACCGAGTTTCATATTATTACATGCAAGCGTGTTTGATTTATGGACACGTGTTCGGATCCCGTTCCAGGGGGCGCTGTCGAGCCCCCCTGCCACGCCCGGGTACCAGCTTCAGCCCGGACCTGATGGCCGCGGGTTCTGACGTGTGTGCAAAATTTCAAGAGTTTTCGAGCATGTTAAGAGCCCCAAAAGTGCCCGAAAGGTTGACAAAATAATAATAATAATAATAATAATAATAAATATAGCTGCGAGCAGCGATTACGGGCCCAAGCCGGTGGCACCGCAACCCCGGTGCCTTTAGTTACCTAAAGGCACCGGGGTGGCGGTACCGCCGGCTTTGGCCCTCCATCGCTGCTCGCAGCTATATTTATATATATATATATATATATATATATATATATACATACATACATACACATACATATATATGTATGTATATATATATATATATATATATATATATATTATTGTTCAAAAGTTTGGGGTCAGTAAGATTTTTAATGTTTTTAGGAGAAGTCTCTTCTGCTCACCAAGGCTGCATTTATTGATTAAAAATACAAACAAAAACAGTAATATTGTGAAATATTATTCCAATTTAAAACAGCTGTTTTCAATTTTAAAATATTTTACATAGTAATTCATTTCTGTGATCAAAGTTGAGTTTTCAGCATCATTACTCAAGTCTTCAGTGTCACATGATCCTTCAGAAATCATACTAATATGATGATTGATGCTCAATAAATATTCATTATTATTTTCAATGTTGAAAACAGTTGTGTACAGATTTTTTTTTTTTTCAAAATGCTTTGATGAATGTAAAGTTCAAAAGAACAGCATATATTTCAAATATATATATTTTTAACATTATAAATGTCTTTACTGTAACTGTTGATCAGTTTAACTCATCCTTCATAAATAAAAGTACTGATTTATTTTATTTATTTCCCCTAAAAATAAAATTTTAAATATTACTAACCACAAACTTTTGAGCGGTAGTGTTTAACGTTACAAAAGCTTTAGATTTCAGATAAATGCTGTTCTTTTGAACTTTCTATTCATCAAAGACTGTACACAACTGTTTTCGACATTTAAAATAATAATGAATGTTTCTTGAGTATCAATCATCATATTAGAATAATTTCTGAAGGATCATGTGACAGTGACGACTGGAGTAATGATGCTGAAAACTCAGCTTTGATCACAGGAATAAATAACAGTTTAAAATATATTAAAATAGAAAGCAGCTGTTTTAAATTGGAATACTATTTTACAATATTACTGTTTTTGTTTGTATTTTTAATCAAATAAATGCAGCCTTGGTGAGCAGAAGAAACTTCTCTGTTATGTGCGCGCCACAGACTGCACGCACGTCCGCTTAGAGTTCCGCCTTTTGCCTTCCGTCAATATTACGTTATTAGAAAAAATATTTTTTTAGAGAATCGATTTTTTTACATTTGTGAATCGATTCAGAATCGTCCACGTCCGCATCGCGATGCATCTAAGAATCAATTTTTTCTCCCACCCCTAGATTTCATACAACAGGTTAATAAACAGTTACAATTAAGTCACTTACATTTTGGATGCAATGTTGACTGTTTTTGTTCTGTTTCAGCATCACGTGTTTTCTCATAACTGAACGATTCAGCATTTTTAACGAATCGGTTGACTCAAAGATTGAATGATCAATCCATAAACATCTGTCTTAATCATGATCGACTCATTCGAACGAATCGTTTGAACGAACGAATCAATGACTCGCTTATTAAGATGGATGCCTGGCGACACCTAATGGCGGTTTAGTGTTGTTTAAAAGCATCATTCTTTCCCACATGTGTGTGATTTGTGTGTGCAACATTATCATTATTTTTCTTTCACTATTATATTAGCGATTTAAAAGCACCCACTCGTGTCACACGTCGATTAACCGGTGGGAAAATATCTTCAGACACATACCTAATAAATGTATATTTAAATACAATATTGGCCTACCTGGTAAAAAGTTTTATATACTATTTTGATGTCCTTTTGGACACAAGAGGGCAGTATAGCCCTATGTTTGCTTTTTTGTTGAACCAAATAGCACTAAATAGCCTGTTTTTAACTTTTTCATTCTTCTTGAATTGCTAAAACAGAATAAAATGGGTTTAGTTGTGATATTTGTATACTTTTATATAGAAATAAATGGTATATAATTACATTTTTAGAAGATTTTTACTTTAATCCCTCGCCATAGCAAAACCGTTTGAGATATTTATTATCCATTCACAATTTAGCATATTTAATGTAGTTTCATCATGTTGAAAAAGTTTGGTACGAATAAAATAAATAGTTTAAGAGGAGTGGCTAAAAATTCAGAGGCTGATTTTGCAAAAAAATTCACATTCAGACCAAAATATCTGACTTCCTGATGGCCAGAGCTATTGAATGTAAATTAGAAAGTTGTCCGGCTTGATGAGTACAATATAGAAACTATTTTTTCTTTACTGTAGTTAAAAGTAACCCCCCCACTTTTGTCAAAAGCATGTTGAAAGTGACACACTTCCTGCTGCCAGTTGGTGGCGCTATAACTTTGACTCACAATAGCTACATCCATCTGATCGGCCTCTTACCACGAACACACTGCTGAAGTTTCATCAAGATCAGTTAATGTATGCAGAAGTTATTCCACTTCCGTGTTTCTCTTTTCTCGCCATAAATTCGATTCCTCGCCACAGCCAAACCGTTCGAGATATCAAAAATCCGTCCGCAATTTAGCATCCTCAAAGTCTTGACTACATGCACACCGAGTTTGAAGGGGACACGGTGAATTTTCTAGGAGGAGTATTTCACATTCCACAGCAAGCGTTTTCCAAACAACCCATAATAGCCGACTTCCTGTTGGGCTGGCGTAAAACTTGACCGGGGTAAAGTTGTTCGGCCCGATGAGATCTATATGTGTACCGAGTTTCATATTAATTCATGCGAGCGTGTTTGATATATGGATCAAGTTTTAGAACCCCGTTCAAGGGGGCGCTGTTGAGCCCCCCAGCCACGCCCGGGTACCAGCTTCAGCCCGGCCCTGATGGCCGTGGGTTCTGACTTGTGTGCAAAGTTTCAAGAGTTTTTGAGCACGTTAAGGACCCCAAAAGCCCCTGAAACCTTGATTAACAATATAAAAGCAATAGTCAAATCCCCCCTCCCCTCACACACACAGAGACACAGAGAGAGGGAGAGAAAATTCTTCAGAAAATCCACATTCAAACCAAAATATCTCTCTTCCTGTTGGTCGGAGATGGTTAATGTCAATTAGAAAGTTGTCCGTCTTGATGAGAACAATACACATACCAAGTTTTGTTGCTGTTGATAAAACTAACCGCCCCATTTATGACTAAAGGTGGCGCTACTGAGCCCCTCACCACGCCCGTTTCTGAAACTTTGCACATGTCTACCGGCTAATAAATGTGATGTGTCTGTCGAGTTTCATCCAATTTCAAGTATGTTAAGAGTCTCAAAAGCATCTGAAAAGAATATTAAAGTTTGATGCGTTGCCACGGCAACAGTATTTAAGATATCAATAAACCTTTCACAGGTCTACATCTGCCGTGTGTCTACATTATACACATAAAGTTTGAAGCAAATCGGGTAAAAATAAGAGGGTGATTTCAAAGCATTTTGAAAGTGACACACTTCCTGCTGCCAGTTGGTGGCGCTATAACTTTGACTCACAATAGTCACATCCATGTGATCGGCCTCTTACAACGAACACACTGCGGAAGTTTCATCAAGATCAGTTAATGTATGCAGAAGTTATAACACACTTCCTGTTTATCTTTTCTCGCTATAAATTCGTTTCATCGCCACGGCCAAACCGTTCGAGATATCAAAAATCCGTCCGCAATTTAGCATCCTCAATATCTTGACTTCATGCTGACCGAGTTTGGTGTGGATCGGATCAATTCCCTAGGAGGAGTACATTAAATTCCACAGCATGCATTTTTCAAACAACCCATAATAGCTGACTTCCTGTTGGGCAGAGCTAATAACTTAGAGCGCGAAAGTTGTTCGGCCCGATGAGATCTATATGTGTACCGAGTTTCATACTAATACGTTCTTGTATGTGTCCAAGATTTAAGATTGTGTTCTAGGGGGCGCTGTTGAGCCCCCCTGCCACGCCCGGGTACCAGCTTCAGCCCGGCCCTAATGGCCGCGGGTTCTGACCTGCGTGCAAAGTTTCATGAGTTTTTGAGCACGTTAAAGGCCCCAAAAGCCCCCGAACCCTTGAAGAACAATAATAATAATAATAAATATAGCTGCGAGCAGCGATTGCGGGCCCAAGCCGGTGGCACCGCCATCCCCGGTGCCTTTAGTTACCTAAAGGCACCGGGGATGGCGGTGCCACCGGCTTTGGCCCTCCATCGCTGCTCGCAGCTATATTTATATATATATATATATATATATATACACACACACACACACACACACATATATATATATATATATATATATATATATATATATATATACATATATATATATGTATATAAATATCTATATATACACACACACACACACACACACACATATATATATATATATATATATATATATATACTTATATATATACGTATATATATATATATAAATATAAGACAGAAAATTTTACTTGTCTTACCTTATTCTGATTTTATGATACACCCAAAATATTCCACAACAAATCCTTTAAATTTAATGTAAAAATAAAAACGAAAGTAAGCAGTGTTGGTCTCACGTAACCCTCTCATTAGAATCAAAATGTTTCAATATTTGCGATGTATTTGGATGCTAAACTATTCTTTATTATAGGCTTTGTACTTCACTCGTGTTCCAATATCGATTGAAAAAATCATCCTCTTCACACGCGCGAAAATGTTCTTGGAAACATCACAGTGGAGCTCTGCTTACTGTGAATGGTACAGATTGTACTACTGACTATTTAAACAGAGCAGTGTAATTCGTTTATGTTAGGTTGACTATTTTTATTATTATATTGTATTAGGGCTATAATGAACAGGCTGCGATGTCAAGATTGCAATTCTGGAATGTGTGTGTGTGTGTGACGCGGTTGCGGTTGAACAGTGGACACAAAAACATAAATAAAATGTTTTAGTTAATTCCTACATCCATAGGAATAAATTGAAAATGCTCGCTCTACTCCGTACCATTATCAATGTCTGTGCGGACGTCTGTATTTTACTAGTATATAGTATACTATAGTTAGCGATTTAAAAGCGCTCAGTGGTGTCACACGTCGATTAACCGGTGGGAAAATGTTATCACAGTCACATCCCTAATATATTTATATATAAATACAATAGGCCTACCTGAAAGAGAATTTTACTTGCCCGACCAGAGTATAGCCTGATTAGAACGTCAATAACAAAAAAATAACTTGGGAATCACTAAAACGAGAGATTATTCTAATTTCATTACATTCATTTTAAGTTGCAATCAGCAGTTAATAATAAATGTATTACTGATCAATGGTAACAAGGTTGCACTGCTGAGGCTCATGCTGCTTCTCCAGGAGAATTGTAAACAAATGAGCGCAGCACACAAAAAAGCAACCCAGTTAACAACATACTGACTATAAAAATTACAAATATGGAGTTTTTATATATTTTATAACATATGATAGAGTTAAGCAACCTCACTTGACGAGTAGGCAACTATTTCCTGAATACAATCACGATTGAAACTGTGACATTGATTTCATACAACAGGTTAATAAACAGTTACAATTAAGTCACTTACATTTTAGATGCAATATTGACTGTTTTTGTTCTGTTTCAGCAGCAAAAATAGTTAAACAAAGATCACAGCAACTTGTTTTCTCATTACTGAATGATTCAGCATTTTGAAACGAATCGCTTGACTCAAAGATTCAATGGTCAATCCATAAACATCTGTCTCAATCATGAATGACTCAGTCATTGGAACGAATCATTTGAACGAATGAATCAATGACTCGCTCATTAAGATGGTCGCCTGGCGACACCTAATGGCGGTTTAGTGTTATGTTTAAAAGTATCATTCTTTCCAACGTGCACCATTATCAATGTCCGTGCGGACGTCCGTTTTTTTACTTTCACTTTTATATTAGCGATTTAAAAGCACCCACTCGTGTCACACGTCGATTAACCGGTGGGAAAATATCCTCAGACACATACCTAATAAATGTATATTTAAATACAATATTGGCCTACCTGGTAAAAAGTTTTATATACTATTTTGATGTCCTTTTGAACACAAGAGGGCAGTATAGCCCTATGTTTGCTTTTTTGTTGAACCAAATAGCACTAAATTGCCTGTTTTTAACTTTTTCATTCTTCTTGAATTGCAAAAACAGAATAAAATGGGTTTAGTTGTGATATTTGTATACTTTTATATAGAAATAAATGGTATATAATTACATTTTTAGAAGATTTTTAGTGTTTCCTTTTTGGACATTAATCCCTCGCCATAGCAAAACCGTTTGAGATATTTATTATCCATTCACAACTTAGCATATTTAATGTAGTTTCATCATGTTGAAAAAGTTTGGTACGAATAAAATAAATAGTTTAAGAGGAGTGGCTAAAAATTCAGAGGCTGATTTTGCAAAAAAAATCACATTCAGACCAAAATATCTGACTTCCTGATGGCCAGAGCTATTGAATGTAAATTAGAAAGTTGTCCGGCTTGATGAGAACAATATAAAAACTATTTTTTCTTTACTGTAGTTAAAACTAACCCCCCCACTTTTGTCTAAAGCATGTTGAAAGTGACACACTTCCTGCTGCCAGTTGGTGGCGCTATAACTTTGACTCACAATAGCTACATCCATCTGATCGGCCTCTTACCACGAACACACTGCTGAAGTTTCATCAAGATCAGTTAATGTATGCAGAAGTTATTCCACTTCCGTGTTTCTCTTTTCTCGCCATAAATTCGATTCCTCGCCACAGCCAAACCGTTCGAGATATCAAAAATCCGTCCGCAATTTAGCATCCTCAAAGTCTTGACTACATGCACACCGAGTTTGAAGGGGACACGGTGAATTTTCTAGGAGGAGTATTTCACATTCCACAGCAAGCGTTTTCCAAACAACCCATAATAGCCGACTTCCTGTTGGGCTGGCGTAAAACTTGACCGGGGTAAAGTTGTTCGGCCCGATGAGATCTATATGTGTACCGAGTTTCATATTAATTCATGCGAGCGTGTTTGATATATGGATCAAGTTTTAGAACCCCGTTCAAGGGGGCGCTGTTGAGCCCCCCAGCCACGCCCGGGTACCAGCTTCAGCCCGGCCCTGATGGCCGTGGGTTCTGACCTGTGTGCAAAGTTTCAAGAGTTTTTGAGCACGTTAAGGACCCCAAAAGCCCCTGAAACCTTGATTAACAATATAAAAGCAATAGTCAAATCCCCCCCTCCCCTCACACACACACAGACACAGAGAGAGGGAGAGAAAATTCTTCAGAAAATCCACATTCAAACCAAAATATCTCTCTTCCTGTTGGTCGGAGATGGTTCATGTCAATTAGAAAGTTGTCTGTCTTGATGAGAACAATACACATACCAAGTTTTGTTACTGTTGATAAAACTAACCGCCCCACTTATGACTAAAGGTGGCGCTACTGAGCCCCTCACCACACCCGTTTCTGAAACTTTGCACATGTCTACGGGCAAATAAATGTGATGTGTCTGTCGAGTTTCATGCAATTTCAAGTATGTTAAGAGTCTCAAAAGCATAAAAAAAGAATATTAAAGTTTGAAGCGTTGCCATGGCAACAGTATTAAAGATATCAAAAATCCTTTCACAGGTCTACATCTGCCTTGTGTTTACATTATACACATAAAGTTTGAAGCAAATCGGGTAAAAATAAGAGGGTGATTTCAAAGCATTTTGAAAGTGACACACTTCCTGCTGCCAGTTGGTGGCGCTATAACTTTGACTCACAATAGTCACATCAATGTGATCGGCCTCTGACCACGAACACACTGCTGAAGTTTTATCAAGATCAGTCAATGTATGCAGAAGTTATAATACACTTCCTGTGTCCCATTATTCGCCATAAATTCGTTTCCTCGCCTCGGCCAAACCGTTCGAGATATCAAAAATCCGTCCGCAATTTATCATCCTCAATGTCTTGACTTCATGCACACCGAGTTTTGAGGCGAATGGATGCATTTCCTAGGAGGAGTACATCAAATTCCACAGCATGCGTTTTCCAAACAACCCATAATAGCCGACTTCCTGTTGGGCTGGCGTAAAACTTAGAGCACGAAAGTTGTTCAGCCCAATAAGATCTATATGTGTACCGAGTTTCATATTAATTCATGCAAGAGTGTTTGGTATATGGACCAAGTTTTCGGACCGCACTCGGACCCCATTCAAGGGGGCGCTGTCGAGCCCCCCTGCCACGCCCAGGTACCATCTTCAGCCCGGCCCTAATGGCCGCAGCTTCTGACCTGTGTGCAAAGTTTCATGAGTTTTTGAGCACGTTAAAGGCCCCAAAAGCCCCCGAACCCTTGAAGAACAATAATAATAATAATAATAATAATAATAATCCTAACGAAAACAATAGGGCCTTCGCCCTTTCAGGGCTTGGGCCCTAATAATCCTAACGAAAACAATAGGGCCTTCGCCCTTTCAGGGCTTGGGCCCTAATAAAATATACGTATATATATATAAGTATATATATATATATATATATATGTGTGTGTGTGTGTGTGTGTATATATATATATAGATATTTATATACATATATATATATGTATATATATAGATATTTATATATATATATATATATATATATATATATATATATATATATATATATATATATATATAAATATAGCTGCGAGCAGCGATTGCGGGCCCAAGCCGGTGGCACCGCCACCCCGGTGCCTTTAGTTACCTAAAGGCACCGGGGATGGCGGTGCCACCGGCTTTGGCCCTCCATCGCTGCTCGCAGCTATATTTATATATATATATATATATATATATATATATATATAAATATCTATATATATACATATATATATATGTATATAAATATCTATATATATATATACACACACACACACACACACATATATATATATATATATATACTTATATATATATACGTATATATATATATATATATATAAATATAAGACAGAAAATTTTACTTGTCTTACCTTATTCTTATTTTATGATACACCCAAAATATTCCACAACAAATCCTTTAAATTTAATGTAAAAATAAAAACGAAAGTAAGCAGTGTTGGTCTCACGTAACCCTCTCATTAGAATCAAAATGTTTCAATATTTGCGATGTATTTGGATGCTAAACTATTCTTTATTATAGGCTTTGTACTTCACTCGTGTTCCAATATCGATGGAAAAAATCATCCTCTTCACACGCGCAAAAATGTTCTTGGAAACATCACAGTGGAGCTCTGCTTACTGTGAATGGTACAGATTGTACTACTGACTATTTAAACAGAGCAGTGTAATTCGTTTATGTTAGGTTGACTATTTTTATTATTATATTGTATTAGGGCTATAATGAACAGGCTGCGATGTCAAGATTGCAATTCTGGAATGTGTGTGTGTGTGTGTGACGCGGTTGCGGTTGAACAGTGGACACAAAAACATAAATAAAATGTTTTAGTTAATTCCTACATCCATAGGAATAAATTGAAAATGCTCGCTCTACTCCGCACCATTATCAATGTCTGTGCGGACGTCTGTATTTTACTAGTATATAGTATACTATAGTTAGCGATTTAAAAGCGCTCAGTGGTGTCACACGTCGATTAACCGGTGGGAAAATGTTATCACAGTCACATCCCTAATATATTTATATACAAATACAATAGGCCTACCTGAAAGAGAATTTTACTTGCCCGACCAGCGTATAGCCTGATTAGAACGTCAATAACAAAAAAATAACTTGGGAATCACTAAAACGAGAGATTATTCTAATTTCATTACATTCATTTTAAGTTGCAATCATCAGTTAATAATAAATGTATTACTGATCAATGGTAACAAGGTTGCACTGCTGAGGCTCATGCTGCTTCTCCAGGAGAATTGTAAACAAATGAGCGCAGCACACAAAAAAGCAACCCAGTTAACAACATACTGACTATAAAAATTACAAATATGGAGTTTTTATATTTTTTATAACATATGATAGAGTTAAGCAACCTCACTTGACGAGTAGGCAACTATTTCCTGAATACAATCACGATTGAAACTGTGACATTGATTTCATACAACAGGTTAATAAACAGTTACAATTAAGTCACTTACATTTTAGATGCAATATTGACTGTTTTTGTTCTGTTTCAGCAGCAAAAATAGTTAAACAAAGATCACAGCAACTTGTTTTCTCATTACTGAATGATTCAGCATTTTGAAACGAATCGCTTGACTCAAAGATTCAATGGTCAATCCATAAACATCTGTCTCAATCATGAATGACTCAGTCATTGGAACGAATCATTTGAACGAATGAATCAATGACTCGCTCATTAAGATGGTCGCCTGGCGACACCTAATGGCGGTTTAGTGTTATGTTTAAAAGTATCATTCTTTCCAACGTGCACCATTATCAATGTCCGTGCGGACGTCCGTTTTTTTACTTTCACTTTTATATTAGCGATTTAAAAGCACCCACTCGTGTCACACGTCGATTAACCGGTGGGAAAATATCCTCAGACACATACCTAATAAATGTATATTTAAATACAATATTGGCCTACCTGGTAAAAAGTGTTATATACTATTTTGATGTCCTTTTGGACACAAGAGGGCAGTATAGCCCTATGTTTGCTTTTTTGTTGAACCAAATAGCACTAAATAGCCTGTTTTTAACTTTTTCATTCTTCTTGAATTGCAAAAACAGAATAAAATGGGTTTAGTTGTGATATTTGTATACTTTTATATAGAAATAAATGGTATATAATTACATTTTTAGAAGATTTTTAGTGTTTCCTTTTTGGACATTAATCCCTCGCCGTAGCAAAACCGTTTGAGATATTTATTATCCATTCACAACTTAGCATATTTAATGTAGTTTCATCATGTTGAAAAAGTTTGGTACGAATAAAATAAATAGTTTAAGAGGAGTGGCTAAAAATTCAGAGGCTGATTTTGCAAAAAAAATCACATTCAGACCCAAATATCTGACTTCCTGATGGCCAGAGCTATTGAATGTAAATTAGAAAGTTGTCCGGCTTGATGAGAACAATATAAAAACTATTTTTTCTTTACTGTAGTTAAAACTAACCCCCCCACTTTTGTCTAAAGCATGTTGAAAGTGACACACTTCCTGCTGCCAGTTGGTGGCGCTATAACTTTGACTCACAATAGCTACATCCATCTGATCGGCCTCTTACCACGAACACACTGCTGAAGTTTCATCAAGATCAGTTAATGTATGCAGAAGTTATTCCACTTCCGTGTTTCTCTTTTCTCGCCATAAATTCGATTCCTCGCCACAGCCAAACCGTTCGAGATATCAAAAATCCGTCCGCAATTTAGCATCCTCAAAGTCTTGACTACATGCACACCGAGTTTGAAGGGGACACGGTGAATTTTCTAGGAGGAGTATTTCACATTCCACAGCAAGCGTTTTCCAAACAACCCATAATAGCCGACTTCCTGTTGGGCTGGCGTAAAACTTGACCGGGGTAAAGTTGTTCGGCCCGATGAGATCTATATGTGTACCGAGTTTCATATTAATTCATGCGAGCGTGTTTGATATATGGATCAAGTTTTAGAACCCCGTTCAAGGGGGCGCTGTTGAGCCCCCCTGCCACGCCCGGGTACCAGCTTCAGCCCGGCCCTGATGGCCGTGGGTTTTGACCTGTGTGCAAAGTTTCAAGAGTTTTTGAGCACGTTAAGGACCCCAAAAGCCCCTGAAACCTTGATTAACAATATAAAAGCAAGAGTCAAATCCCCCCCTCCCCTCACACACACACAGACACAGAGAGAGGGAGAGAATATTCTTCAGAAAATCCACATTCAAACCAAAATATCTCTCTTCCTGTTGGTCGGAGATGGTTCATGTAAATTAGAAAGTTGTCCGTCTTGATGAGAACAATACACATACCAAGTTTTGTGATTCTAGGAAAAACTAAGCCCCCATTTTTGACTAAAGGTGGCGCTACTGAGCCATTCCACCATGCCCGTTTCTGAAACTTTGCACATGTCTACTGGCTAATAAATGTGATGTGTCTGTTGAGTTTCATGCAATTTCAAGTATGTTAAGAGTCTCAAAAGCATCAAAAAAGAATATTAAAGTTTGATGCATTGCCACGGTAACAGTATCTAAGATATCAATAATCCTTTCACAGGTTTACATCTGCCGTGTGTCTACATTGTACACATAAAGTTTGAAGCAAATCGGGTAAAAATAAGACACTGATTTCAAAGCATTTTGAAAGTGATGTACTTCCTGCTGCCTGTTGGTGGCGCTATAACTTTGACTCACAATAGTCACATCCATGTGATCGGCCTCTTACAACGAACACACTGCTGAAGTTTCATCAAGATCAGTTAATGTATGCAGAAGTTATAACACACTTCCTGTTTCATTTTTTCGCCATAAATTTGTTTCCTCGCCACGGCCAAACCGTTCGAGATATCAAAAATCCGTCCGCAATTTAGCATCCTCAATGTCTTGACTTCATGCACACCGAGATTGGAGGCGAATCGATGAATTCCCTAGGAGGAGTACATTAAATTCCACAGCATGCGTTTCCAAACAACGCTAAATAGCCAACTTCCTGTTTGGCTGGCGTAAAACTTAGAGCACGAAAGTTGTTCGGCCCGATGAGATCTATATGTGTACCGAGTTTCATATTATTACATGCAAGCGTGTTTGATTTATGGACACGTGTTCGGATCCCGTTCCAGGGGGCGCTGTCGAGCCCCCCTGCCACGCCCGGGTACCAGCTTCAGTCCGGCCCTGATGGCCGCGGGTTCTGACGTGTGTGCAAAATTTCAAGAGTTTTCGAGCATGTTAAGAGCCCCAAAAGTGCCCGAAAGGTTGACAAAATAATAATAATAATAATAAATATAGCTGCGAGCAGCGATTGCGGGCCCAAGCCGGTGGCACCGCCACCCCGGTGCCTTTAGTTACCTAAAGGCACCGGGGATGGCGGTGCCACCGGCTTTGGCCCTCCATCGCTGCTCGCAGCTATATTTATATATATATATATATATACACACACACACACACACACACATATATATATATATATATATATATATATATATATATATAAATATCTATATATATACATATATATATATGTATATAAATATATATATATATATATATATATATATATATATATATATATATATATACGTATATATATATATAAAAATATAAGACAGAAAATTTTACTTGTCTAACCTTATTCTGATTTTATGATACACCCAAAATATTCCACAACAAATCCTTTAAATTTAATGTAAAAATAAAAACGAAAGTAAGCAGTGTTGGTCTCACGTAACCCTCTCATTAGAATCAAAATGTTTCAATATTTGCGATGTATTTGGATGCTAAACTATTCTTTATTATAGGCTTTGTACTTCACTCGTGTTCCAATATCGATGGAAAAAATCATCCTCTTCACACGCGCAAAAATGTTCTTGGAAACATCACAGTGGAGCTCTGCTTACTGTGAATGGTACAGATTGTACTACTGACTATTTAAACAGAGCAGTGTAATTCGTTTATGTTAGGTTGACTATTTTTATTATTATATTGTATTAGGGCTATAATGAACAGGTTGCGATGTCAAGATTGCAATTCTGGAATGTGTGTGTGTGTGTGACGCGGTTGCGGTTGAACAGTGGACACAAAAACATAAATAAAATGTTTTAGTTAATTCCTACATCCATAGGAATAAATTGAAAATGCTCGCTCTACTCCGCACCATTATCAAAGTCTGTGCGGACGTCTGTATTTTACTAGTATATAGTATACTATAGTTAGCGATTTAAAAGCGCTCAGTGGTGTCACACGTCGATTAACCGGTGGGAAAATGTTATCACAGTCACATCCCTAATATATTTATATATAAATACAATAGGCCTACCTGAAAGAGAATTTTACTTGCCCGACCAGAGTATAGCCTGATTAGAACGTCAATAACAAAAAAATAACTTGGGAATCACTAAAACAAGAGATTATTCTAATTTCATTACATTCATTTTAAGTTGCAATCAGCAGTTAATAATAAATGTATTACTGATCAATGGTAACAAGGTTGCACTGCTGAGGCTCATGCTGCTTCTCCAGGAGAATTGTAAACAAATGAGCGCAGCACACAAAAAAGCAACCCAGTTAACAACATACTGACTATAAAAATTACAAATATGGAGTTTTTATATATTTTATAACATATGATAGAGTTAAGCAACCTCACTTGACAAGTAGGCAACTATTTCCTGAATACAATCACGATTGAAACTGTGACATTGATTTCATACAACAGGTTAATAAACAGTTACAATTAAGTCACTTACATTTTAGATGCAATATTGACTGTTTTTGTTCTGTTTCAGCAGCAAAAATAGTTAAACAAAGATCACAGCAACTTGTTTTCTCATTACTGAATGATTCAGCATTTTGAAACGAATCGCTTGACTCAAAGATTCAATGGTCAATCCATAAACATCTGTCTCAATCATGAATGACTCAGTCATTGGAACGAATCATTTGAACGAATGAATCAATGACTCGCTCATTAAGATGGTCGCCTGGCGACACCTAATGGCGGTTTAGTGTTATGTTTAAAAGTATCATTCTTTCCAACGTGCACCATTATCAATGTCCGTGCGGACGTCCGTTTTTTTACTTTCACTTTTATATTAGCGATTTAAAAGCACCCACTCGTGTCACACGTCGATTAACTGGTGGGAAAATATCCTCAGACACATACCTAATAAATGTATATTTAAATACAATATTGGCCTACCTGGTAAAAAGTTTTATATACTATTTTGATGTCCTTTTGGACACAAGAGGGCAGTATAGCCCTATGTTTGCTTTTTTGTTGAACCAAATAGCACTAAATAGCCTGTTTTTAACTTTTTCATTCTTCTTGAATTGCAAAAACAGAATAAAATGGGTTTAGTTGTGATATTTGTATACTTTTATATAGAAATAAATGGTATATAATTACATTTTTAGAAGATTTTTACTTTAATCCCTCGCCATAGCAAAACCGTTTGAGATATTTATTATCCATTCACAATTTAGCATATTTAATGTAGTTTCATCATGTTGAAAAAGTTTGGTACGAATAAAATAAATAGTTTAAGAGGAGTGGCTAAAAATTCAGAGGCTGATTTTGCAAAAAAATTCACATTCAGACCAAAATATCTGACTTCCTGATGGCCAGAGCTATTGAATGTAAATTAGAAAGTTGTCCGGCTTGATGAGAACAATATACAAACTATTTTTTCTTTACTGTAGTTAAAAGTAACCCCCCCACTTTTGTCAAAAGCATGTTGAAAGTGACACACTTCCTGCTGCCAGTTGGTGGCGCTATAACTTTGACTCACAATAGCTACATCCATCTGATCGGCCTCTTACCACGAACACACTGCTGAAGTTTCATCAAGATCAGTTAATGTATGCAGAAGTTATTCCACTTCCGTGTTTCTCTTTTCTCGCCATAAATTCGATTCCTCGCCACAGCCAAACCGTTCGAGATATCAAAAATCCGTCCGCAATTTAGCATCCTCAAAGTCTTGACTACATGCACACCGAGTTTGAAGGGGACACGGTGAATTTTCTAGGAGGAGTATTTCACATTCCACAGCAAGCGTTTTCCAAACAACCCATAATAGCCGACTTCCTGTTGGGCTGGCGTAAAACTTGACCGGGGTAAAGTTGTTCGGCCCGATGAGATCTATATGTGTACCGAGTTTCATATTAATTCATGCAAGCGTGTTTGATATATGGATCAAGTTTTAGAACCCTGTTCAAGGGGGCGCTGTTGAGCCCCCCAGCCACGCCCGGGTACCAGCTTCAGCCCGGCCCTGATGGCCGTGGGTTCTGACCTGTGTGCAAAGTTTCAAGAGTTTTTGAGCACGTTAAGGACCCCAAAAGCCCCTGAAACCTTGATTAACAATATAAAAGCAATAGTCAAATACCCCCCTCCCCTCACACACACACAGACACAGAGAGAGGGAGAGAAAATTCTTCAGAAAATCCACATTCAAACCAAAATATCTCTCTTCCTGTTGGTCGGAGATGGTTCATGTAAATTAGAAAGTTGTCCGTCTTGATGAGAACAATACACATACCAAGTTTTGTGATTCTAGGAAAAACTAAACCCCCATTTTTGACTAAAGGTGGCGCTACTGAGCCATTCCACCACCCCCGTTTCTGAAACTTTGCACATGTCTACTGGCTAATAAATGTGATGTGTCTGTTGAGTTTCATGCAATTTCAAGTATGTTAAGAGTCTCAAAAGCATCAAAAAAGAATATTAAAGTTTGATGCGTTGCCACGGCAACAGTATCTAAGATATCAATAATCCTTTCACAGGTTTACATCTGCCGTGTGTCTACATTGTACACATAAAGTTTGAAGCAAATCGGGTAAAAATAAGACACTGATTTCAAAGCATTTTGAAAGTGATGTACTTCCTGCTGCCTGTTGGTGGCGCTATAACTTTGACTCACAATAGTCACATCTGTGCGATCGGCCTCTTACAACGAACACACTGCTGAAGTTTCATCAAGATCAGTTAATGTATGCAGAAGTTATAACACACTTCCTGTTTCATTTTTTCGCCATAAATTTGTTTCCTCGCCACGGCCAAACCGTTCGAGATATCAAAAATCCGTCCGCAATTTAGCATCCTCAATGTCTTGACTTCATGCACACCGAGTTTGGAGGCGAATCGATGAATTCCCTAGGAGGAGTACATTAAATTCCACAGCATGCGTTTCCAAACAACGCTAAATAGCCAACTTCCTGTTTGGCTGGCGTAAAACTTAGAGCACGAAAGTTGTTCGGCCGGATGAGATCTATATGTGTACCGAGTTTCATATTATTACATGCAAGCGTGTTTGATTTATGGACACGTGTTCGGATCCCGTTCCAGGGGGCGCTGTCGAGCCCCCCTGCCACGCCCGGGTACCAGCTTCAGTCCGGCCCTGATGGCCGCGGGTTCTGACGTGTGTGCAAAATTTCAAGAGTTTTCGAGCATGTTAAGAGCCCCAAAAGTGCCCGAAAGGTTGACAAAATAATAATAATAATAATAATAATAATAATAATAATAATAAAATATAGCTGCGAGCAGCGATTACGGGCCCAAGCCGGTGGCACCGCAACCCCGGTGCCTTTAGTTACCTAAAGGCACCGGGGTGGCGGTACCGCCGGCTTTGGCCCTCCATCGCTGCTCGCAGCTATAATGATGCTGAAAACAGTTTTCAGCATCATTACTCCAGCTATATATATATATATATATATATATATATATATACATACATACATACACACACATACATATATATGTGTATATATATATATATATATATATATATATATATATATATATATATATTATTGTTCAAAAGTTTGGGGTCAGTAAGATTTTTAATGTTTTCAGGAGAAGTCTCTTCTGCTCACCAAGGCTGCATTTATTGATTAAAAATACAAACAAAAACAGTAATATTGTGAAATATTATTCCAATTTAAAACAGCTGTTTTCAATTTTAAAATATTTTTCATAGTAATTAATTTCTGTGATCAAAGTTGAGTTTTCAGCATCATTACTCCAGTCTTCAGTCACATGATCCTTCAGAAATCATACTAATATGATGATTGATGCTCAATAAATATTCATTATTATTTTCAATGTTGAAAACAGTTGTGAACAGATTTTTTTTTTTCAAAATGCGTTGATGAATGTAAAGTTCAAAAGAACAGCATATATTTCAAATATATATATTTTTAACATTATAAATGTCTTTACTGTAACTGTTGATCAGTTTAACTCATCCTTCATAAATAAAAGTACTGATTTATTTTATTTCTTTCCCCCAAAAATAAAATTTTAATTATTACTAACCACAAACTTTTGAGCGGTACGTGTTTAACGTTACAAAAGCTTTATATTTCAGATAAATGCTGTTCTTTTGAACTTTCTATTCATCAAAGACTGTACACAACTGTTTTCGACATTTAAAATAATAATGAATGTTTCTTGAGTATCAATCATCATATTAGAATAATTTCTGAAGGATCATGTGACAGTGACGACTGGAGTAATGATGCTGAAAACTCAGCTTTGATCACAGGAATAAATAACAGTTTAAAATATATTAAAATAGAAAGCAGCTGTTTTAAATTGGAATACTATTTTACAATATTACTGTTTTTGTTTGTATTTTTTATCAAATAAATGCAGCCTTGGTGAGCAGAAGAAACTTCTCTGTTATGTGCGCGCCACAGACTGCACGCACGTCCGCTTAGAGTTCCGCCTTTTGCCTTCCGTCAATATTACGTTATTAGAAAAATATTTTTTTAGAGAATCGATTTTTTGACATTTGTGAATCGATTCAGAATCGTCCACATCCGCATCGCGATGCATCTAAGAATCAATTTTTTCTCCCACCCCTAGATTTCATACAACAGGTTAATAAACAGTTACAATTAAGTCACTTACATTATAGATGCAATGTTGACTGTTTTTGTTCTGTTTCAGCAGCGAAAATAGTTAAACAAAGATCCGGGCAGAACCATCACGTATCACGTGTTTTCTCATAACTGAACGATTCAGCATTTTTAACGAATCGGTTGACTCAAAGATTGAATGATCAATCCATAAACATCTGTCTTAATCATGATCGACTCATTCGAACAAATCGTTTGAACGAATGAATCAATGACTCGCTTATTAAGATGGATGCCTGGCGACACCTAATGGCGGTTTAGTGTTGTTTAAAAGCATCATTCTTTCCCACATGTGTGTGATTTGTGTGTGCAACATTATCATTATTTTTCTTTCACTATTATATTAGCGATTTAAAAGCACCCACTCGTGTCACACGTCGATTAACCGGTGGGAAAATATCCTCAGACACATACCTAATAAATGTATATTTAAATACAATATTGGCCTACCTGGTAAAAAGTTTTATATACTATTTTGATGTCCTTTTGGACACAAGAGGGCAGTATAGCCCTATGTTTGCTTTTTTGTTGAACCAAATAGCACTAAATAGCCTGTTTTTAACTTTTTCATTCTTCTTGAATTGCAAAAACAGAATAAAATGGGTTTAGTTGTGATATTTGTATACTTTTATATAGAAATAAATGGTATATAATTACATTTTTAGAAGATTTTTACTTTAATCCCTCACCATAGCAAAACCGTTTGAGATATTTATTATCCATTCACAATTTAGCATATTTAATGTAGTTTCATCATGTTGAAAAAGTTTGGTACGAATAAAATAAATAGTTTAAGAGGAGTGGCTAAAAATTCAGAGGCTGATTTTGCAAAAAAATCCACATTCAGACCAAAATATCTGACTTCCTGATGGCCAGAGCTATTGAATGTAAATTAGAAAGTTGTCCGGCTTGATGAGAACAATATAGAAACTATTTTTTCTTTACTGTAGTTAAAAGTAACCCCCCCACTTTTGTCAAAAGCATGTTGAAAGTGACACACTTCCTGCTGCCAGTTGGTGGCGCTATAACTTTGACTCACAATAGCTACATCCATCTGATCGGCCTCTTACCACGAACACACTGCTGAAGTTTCATCAAGATCAGTTAATGTATGCAGAAGTTATTCCACTTCCGTGTTTCTCTTTTCTCGCCATAAATTCGATTCCTCGCCATAGCCAAACCGTTCGAGATATCAAAAATCCGTCCGCAATTTAGCATCCTCAAAGTCTTGACTACATGCACACCGAGTTTGGAGGGGACACGGTGAATTTTGTAGGAGGAGTATTTCACATTCCACAGCAAGCGTTTTCCAAACAACCCATAATAGCCGACTTCCTGTTGGGCTGGCGTAAAACTTGACCAGGGGAAAGTTGTTCGGCACGATGAGATCTATATGTGTACCGAGTTTCATATTAATTCATGCAAGCGTGTTTGATATATGGACCAAGTTTTAGAACCCCGTTCAAGGGGGCGCTGTTGAGCCCCCCAGCCACGCCCGGGTACCAGCTTCAGCCCGGCCCTGATGGCCGTGGGTTCTGACCTGTGTGCAAAGTTTCAAGAGTTTTTGAGCACGTTAAGGACCCCAAAAGCCCCTGAAACCTTGATTAACAATATAAAAGCAATAGTCAAATCCCCCTCCCCTCTCACACACACAGACACAGAGAGAGGGACAGAAAATTCTTCAGAAAATCCACATTCAAACCAAAATATCTCTCTTCCTGTTGGTCGGAGATGGTTAATGTCAATTAGAAAGTTGTCCATCTTGATGAGAACAATACACATACCAAGTTTTGTTGCTGTTGATAAAACTAACCGCCCCATTTATGACTAAAGGTGGCGCTACTGAGCCCCTCACCACGCCTGTTTCTGAAACTTTGCACATGTCTACGGGCTAATAAATGTGATGTGTCTGTCGAGTTTCATCCAATTTCAAGTATGTTAAGAGTCTCAAAAGCATCAAAAAAGAATATTAAAGTTTGAAGCGTTGCCATGGCAACAGTATTAAAGATATCAAAAATCCTTTCACAGGTCTACATCTGCCGTGTGTTTACATTATACACATAAAGTTTGAAGCAAATCGGGTAAAAATAAGAGGGTGATTTCAAAGCATTTTGAAAGTGACACACTTCCTGCTGCCAGTTGGTGGCGCTATAACTTTGACTCACAATAGTCACATCAATGTGATCGGCCTCTGACCACGAACACACTGCTGAAGTTTTATCAAGATCAGTCAATGTATGCAGAAGTTATAATACACTTCCTGTTTATCTTTTCTCGCTATAAATTCGTTTCATCGCCACGGCCAAACCGTTCGAGATATCAAAAATCCGTCCGCAATTTAGCATCCTCAATGTCTTGACTTCATGCTGACCGAGTTTGGTGTGGATCGGATCAATTCCCTAGGAGGAGTACATTAAATTCCACAGCATGCGTTTTTCAAACAACCCATAATAGCTGACTTCCTGTTGGGCAGAGCTAATAACTTAGAGTGCGAAAGTTGTTCGGCCCGATGAGATCTATATGTGTACCGAGTTTCATATTATTACATGCAAGCGTGTTTGATTTATGGACCAAGTTTTCGGACCCCGTTCCAGGGGGCGCTGTCGAGCCTCCCTGCCACGCCCGTGTCCCAGCTTCAGCCCGGCCCTAATGGCCACGGGTTCTGACCCGTGTGCAAAGTTTCAAGAGTTTTCGAGCACGTTAAGGGCCCCAAAAGTGCCCGAAAGGTTGAAAAAAAAATAATAATAAAATATAGCTGCGAGCAGCGATTACGGGCCCAAGCCGGTGGCACCGCAACCCCGGTGCCTTTAGTTACCTAAAGGCACCGGGGTGGCGGTACCGCCGGCTTTGGCCCGTAATCGCTGCTCGCAGCTATATTTATATATATATATATATATATATACATACATACATACACACACATACATATATATGTATATGTATATATATATATATATATATATATATATATATATACATACATACACACACATACATATATATGTATGTATATATATATATATATATATATATATATATATATATATATATATATATATATATATATATATATATATATATATATATATATATATATATTATTGTTCAAAAGTTCGGGGTCAGTAAGATTTTTAATGTTTTTAGGAGAAGTCTCTTCTGCTCACCAAGGCTGCATTTATTGATTAAAAATACAAACAAAAACAGTAATATTGTGAAATATTATTCCAATTTAAAACAGCTGTTTTCAATTTTAAAATATTTTACATAGTAATTCATTTCTGTGATCAAAGTTGAGTTTTCAGCATCATTACTCCAGTCTTCAGTGTCACATGATCCTTCAGAAATCATACTAATATGATGATTGATGCTCAATAAATATTCATTATTATTTTCAATGTTGAAAACAGTTGTGTACAGATTTTTTTTTTTCAAAATGCTTTGATGAATGTAAAGTTCAAAAGAACAGCATATATTTCAAATATATATATTTTTAACATTATAAATGTCTTTACTGTAACTGTTGATCAGTTTAACTCATCCTTCATAAATAAAAGTACTGATTTATTTTATTTTTTTCCCCCAAAAATAAAATTGTAATTATTACTAACCCAAAACTTTTGAGCGGTAGTGTTTAACGTTACAAAAGCTTTAGATTTCAGATAAATGCTGTTCTTTTGAACTTTCTATTCATCAAAGACTGTACACAACTGTTTTCGACATTTAAAATAATAATGAATGTTTCTTGAGTATCAATCATCATATAAGAATAATTTCTGAAGGATCATGTGACAGTGACGACTGGAGTAATGATGCTGAAAACTCAGCTTTGATCACAGGAATAAATAACAGTTTAAAATATATTAAAATAGAAAGCAGCTGTTTTAAATTGGAATAATATTTTACAATATTACTGTTTTTGTTTGTATTTTTAATCAAATAAATGCAGCCTTGGTGAGCAGAAGAAACTTCTCTGTTATGTGCGCGCCACAGACTGCACGCACGTCCGCTTAGAGTTCCGCCTTTTGCCTTCCGTCAATATTACGTTATTAGAAAAAATATTTTTTTAGAGAATCGATTTTTTGACATTTGTGAATCGATTCAGAATCGTCCACGTCCGCATCGCGATGCATCTAAGAATCAATTTTTTCTCCCACCCCTAGATTTCATACAACAGGTTAATAAACAGTTACAATTAAGTCACTTACATTTTAGATGCAATGTTGACTGTTTTTGTTCTGTTTCAGCAGCGAAAATAGTTAAACAAAGATCACGGCAGAACCATCACGCATCACGTGTTTTCTCATAACTGAACGATTCAGCATTTTTAACGAATCGGTTGACTCAAAGATTGAATGATCAATCCATAAACATCTGTCTTAATCATGATCGACTCATTCGAACGAATCGTTTGAACGAACGAATCAATGACTCGCTTATTAAGATGGATGCCTGGCGACACCTAATGGCGGTTTAGTGTTGTTTAAAAGCATCATTCTTTCCCACATGTGTATGATTTGTGTGTGCAACATTATCATTATTTTTCTTTCACTATTATATTAGCGATTTAAAAGCACCCACTCGTGTCACACGTCGATTAACCGGTGGGAAAATATCCTCAGACACATACCTAATAAATGTATATTTAAATACAATATTGGCCTACCTGGTAAAAAGTTTTATATACTATTTTGATGTCCTTTTGGACACAAGAGGGCAGTATAGCCCTATGTTTGCTTTTTTGTTGAACCAAATAGCACTAAATAGCCTGTTTTTAACTTTTTCATTCTTCTTGAATTGCAAAAACAGAATAAAATGGGTTTAGTTGTGATATTTGTATACTTTTATATAGAAATAAATGGTATATAATTACATTTTTAGAAGATTTTTACTTTAAATATGCTAAATTGTGAATGGATAATAAATATCTCAAACGGTTTTGCTATGGCGAGGGATTAATGTAGTTTCATCATGTTGAAAAAGTTTGGTACGAATAAAATAAATAGTTTAAGAGGAGTGGCTAAAAATTCAGAGGCTGATTTTGCAAAAAAATTCACATTCAGACCAAAATATCTGACTTCCTGATGGCCAGAGCTATTGAATGTAAATTAGAAAGTTGTCCGGCTTGATGAGTACAATATAGAAACTATTTTTTCTTTACTGTAGTTAAAAGTAACCCCCCCACTTTTGTCAAAAGCATGTTGAAAGTGACACACTTCCTGCTGCCAGTTGGTGGCGCTATAACTTTGACTCACAATAGCTACATCCATCTGATCGGCCTCTTACCACGAACACACTGCTGAAGTTTCATCAAGATCAGTTAATGTATGCAGAAGTTATTCCACTTCCGTGTTTCTCTTTTCTCGCCATAAATTCGATTCCTCGCCACAGCCAAACCGTTCGAGATATCAAAAATCCGTCCGCAATTTAGCATCCTCAAAGTCTTGACTACATGCACACCGAGTTTGAAGGGGACACGGTGAATTTTCTAGGAGGAGTATTTCACATTCCACAGCAAGCGTTTTCCAAACAACCCATAATAGCCGACTTCCTGTTGGGCTGGCGTAAAACTTGACCGGGGTAAAGTTGTTCGGCCCGATGAGATCTATATGTGTACCGAGTTTCATATTAATTCATGCGAGCGTGTTTGATATATGGATCAAGTTTTAGAACCCCGTTCAAGGGGGCGCTGTTGAGCCCCCCAGCCACGCCCGGGTACCAGCTTCAGCCCGGCCCTGATGGCCGTGGGTTCTGACTTGTGTGCAAAGTTTCAAGAGTTTTTGAGCACGTTAAGGACCCCAAAAGCCCCTGAAACCTTGATTAACAATATAAAAGCAATAGTCAAATCCCCCCTCCCCTCACACACACAGAGACACAGAGAGAGGGAGAGAAAATTCTTCAGAAAATCCACATTCAAACCAAAATATCTCTCTTCCTGTTGGTCGGAGATGGTTAATGTCAATTAGAAAGTTGTCCGTCTTGATGAGAACAATACACATACCAAGTTTTGTTGCTGTTGATAAAAGTAACCGCCCCATTTATGACTAAAGGTGGCGCTACTGAGCCCCTCACCACGCCCGTTTCTGAAACTTTGCACATGTCTACCGGCTAATAAATGTGATGTGTCTGTCGAGTTTCATCCAATTTCAAGTATGTTAAGAGTCTCAAAAGCATCTGAAAAGAATATTAAAGTTTGATGCGTTGCCACGGCAACAGTATTTAAGATATCAATAAACCTTTCACAGGTCTACATCTGCCGTGTGTCTACATTATACACATAAAGTTTGAAGCAAATCGGGTAAAAATAAGAGGGTGATTTCAAAGCATTTTGAAAGTGACACACTTCCTGCTGCCAGTTGGTGGCGCTATAACTTTGACTCACAATAGTCACATCCATGTGATCGGCCTCTTACAACGAACACACTGCGGAAGTTTCATCAAGATCAGTTAATGTATGCAGAAGTTATAACACACTTCCTGTTTATCTTTTCTCGCTATAAATTCGTTTCATCGCCACGGCCAAACCGTTCGAGATATCAAAAATCCGTCCGCAATTTAGCATCCTCAATATCTTGACTTCATGCTGACCGAGTTTGGTGTGGATCGGATCAATTCCCTAGGAGGAGTACATTAAATTCCACAGCATGCGTTTTTCAAACAACCCATAATAGCTGACTTCCTGTTGGGCAGAGCTAATAACTTAGAGCGCGAAAGTTGTTCGGCCCGATGAGATCTATATGTGTACCGAGTTTCATACTAATACGTTCTTGTATGTGTCCAAGATTTAAGATTGTGTTCTAGGGGGCGCTGTTGAGCCCCCCTGCCACGCCCGGGTACCAGCTTCAGCCCGGCCCTAATGGCCGCGGGTTCTGACCTGCGTGCAAAGTTTCATGAGTTTTTGAGCACGTTAAAGGCCCCAAAAGCCCCCGAACCCTTGAAGAACAATAATAATAATAATAATAATCCTAACGAAAACAATAGGGCCTTCGCCCTTTCAGGGCTTGGGCCCTAATAATCCTTAGAAGAACAATAGGGCTCTGCGCCCTTTCAGGGCTTGGGCCCTAATAATAATAAATAATCCTACCGGAAACAATAGGGCCTTCGCCCTTTCAGGGCTTGGGCCCTAATAATCCTACCGGAAACAATAGGGCCTTCGCCCTTTCAGGGCTTGGGCCCTAATAATAATAATCCTAACGAAAACAATAGGGCCTTCGCCCCTTCAGGGCTTGGGCCCTAATAATAATAATAAACAGAGCAATTCCAAGAGGGTCCTCACACCATCGGTGCTCGGGCCCTAATAAACAGAGCAATTCCAAGAGGGTCCTCACACCATCGGTGCTCGGGCCCTAATAATTTGCAAAAGCAAGATAATTCAAAATATATCAGAAAACAACAACAACTTCTAACTCTGACAAAACTACATATTTTTTATGTATTTCAAAATGTTTAAATAAATATTCACAAAATATATATCATAAAGTTGTGAGGAGAAGTTTAAGTATCAAGAAAAATGAAGTGAAAATGAATGAGTCTCTATGGCCCTCTATTGGATATATGTGGTCATTGCAATTTCTTTCTTTAATTATAATTTCTAAAGTTTTTCCACAAACCAGCAGATGTCAGTATTCTATCCCTAACACTTAGAGCAATGTCCAAAAACTATTTAGATTTAATTAAGATCATCATTTAAGTGATTTTTTCTTAAAAAAATCTTTTTTCATGAGCCAATTTATGGCCTAGTTATGTAATTGTGCAGTAAATAGGTAAAAAACTTCAAAATTTCCACAAAAACACAGCAGAAATGTATAGTTGAGAAGTAAATAAAAAAAAATGATATATAGTTTTCCATTTAAAAAATGTATATTTCCTTATGCAATCGCTCTTTAAAAGTTTGGGGTCAAAATGACCCCAAACATCTTAAGTGTTATCTTTTTTTAACAGCGATTAAGGGCTAGACTTTCTCGGGGTTTTTTGTTTCTCGTTCCACTGACTTGTCTCTCATGTTTTGTGTGAATGGCCCCGTCTAACTAGACTATTCACATGTTGTGTCTGGAAGATTTACCTGTTTTTCAGTGAGGTCTTCAGCTTTAGCCCCTCTTCGTTTTCTCCTGATTTAACAGACATTAAACTTGTAAGCTGCATTTTAAAGATTAATTACTACTCACATTACATGAGGCATTTCCACCTGCACTAGTCTGAAAGTGAATTACATTCATACACTCACTGTAACTGAGAATGATTTTAATGAAAACTTACATTATAAACAGAATGATGATCATGATGACGATGAAGAATCCTAAACACGCTGTGATCCCCAACCAGACGAACCAGCCATGACCCCGATGTACTGAAAGATGAATTCTTTTTAGTTCAGATTAAGTCTCAAAGCTACATACTATAGCAGTCTTGAACCCTTTATAAAATAAAAGCTTCACCTGTGACAGTTACAGCGTCTGATCTCTGAGATCCATGTTGATTGTGAGCCTGACAGTAGAAGCGTCCACTCTGTAGTGCACTGAAACTCTGTCCAGATCCAACAGCTGAGGTTTCATTCTCCTTAAACCAGCTGAAGTTCAGAGCAGGAGGGTTTGAGTCACTGATGCAGTTCAGAGTCACTGAATCTCCCTCCACTATTACACCAGATCCACTTATCAACACTGAGACGTTCCTGGGAGGGTCTAATAACAATTATCAGATTATTATTTTTAAATCGTAGTACACATTTTTAAAATTGCTAATATGGACTGAATTTATCAAAACAGAAAATTTGCATCTTATGTTTTATCATTAACTTACACATGACGTTTAAAGTCACAGCATCAGAGTATTTCTCTCCATGTTCATTGATGGACTTGCACTTGTATTCTCCACTGTCATCAGAGCTGATCTTTGAGATGTTGAAGATTCTTCCAGATCCTACAAACGTTCCTCCTTTAAACCAGTTGATTTCTGCAGGAGGGTTTGAGTCACTGATGCAGTTCAGAGTCACTGAATCTCCCTCCACTATTACACGAGCTGGACTGATGAAGATCACAGGATTCACTGGAGGATCTACAGGAGAAACATATAGTATCACCCGTCACTCGCCCCACCAAAGCACTTCTATTTCTGTTCTTACATACAGATGGTAGAGGCAGAATTTAGCATAAACAACATGAATCCATGGATCCTTGAGTCAAAAGGTCATGTCACTTATTAAGAAATCAAAAAAAAAAAAAAAAAAAAAATTCTGTGTGTGTGGTAGTCAGTAAATCAGTGCTGGATAGATTACTTACAAACTATAGTCAGTTACTGTTTCCAAATTATATGACAAAAATTGTAGTTAGTAACATTATTGTTAGGTGTGGCTGAAGAAAGCGCTAGTGATGTTCGGTTCTTGAACGAATTGTTCTTTTGAGCCGATAGGAAGTAACTAGTCGAGGGTACTTACAATAGAAGTAAATGGGGCTAATTTTGGAGGATTTAAAGGCATAAATGTGAATCTTATTATTTCATAAAAGCATTTACAATCAGTATTTTGTTCAAATATGTGCATTATTTGAGCTTTAAAAGTATTTAAACCATTATCTGAACAGCTGTTTTAGTGTGTTGTGTTTATGGGTGTGTTGTGTTTAACGGTGTGTAAAATTGAATATAACTGAATATAACATAAAATGTTAAAATCAATAGTTCATGTTTTGTGACTGTACAATTGAAACAGTGAGCATTTAAATGTTTTAAATATTAGCCCCAATTACTATCATTTTTAAAGAAAAGGAGGGACGAGTGAACTCTACTGGCTTTGGAAATAAAACTTTAAAGAACATACTCACACATGACATTGAGCTGAACAGCAGGAGAGATGTGAGTGTGTCCGTCTACAGCACAGCTATATCTGCCTGAATCCTCTCTTCTGACTGACTGCAGCAGGAGTTCATTGTTTCTGTCTCTTCTCTCAGTTAATGGCTGTGAGTTTCTGTACCAGATGAATGTTGCTCTGTCAGTCAGAGCGCAGCTGCTTTTACATCTCAGATTGACTGAATCTCCCTCTGTCACTCTCTTAGGAGACTCCACCTGAAGATCTGAACACAACACACACATTATATCTAGTGCTGCTGTCATACACTGATTATTATTCAACATAATGCACAGAAGAAGAGATAAACCTCATCAAAGTCACCTGTGACAGTAAGAGTCACTCCAGGTTTACCAATCCATTTTCCATCAGGTTTATCAGTGATGAATCTGAAATAGTACATGTGTGAATCCTTCAGTGTCACATGACTCAGTCTGACGGTGCAGTTCTGCTGTTTATCTCCCAGATACTGAAGCCTCTGACTGTATTCAGGGTCCTCAGACATATCTGGAGGTTCTTCACCATGTATTAACAATTTAGTCCAGAACACTTTCATGATCTGATGTCCAGTAGGGTATGTATAAGTGCATCTCATTGTCACTGTTGAGTCCTTTAGTGCACAGATGTGTGAAGGACTGTAACTCACACCCCAATCAGCATCAGAAACCCCTGAAACACAACATTCATAAGGAAACAAGGATACACTGTTAACCCTTGCTGTAAAAAAAGGCCAAATTCTGACAATATCATACCATTTTCCATTAAAACAGTAATATACCGTAGGAAACAACAATAGAAGGAAACAGGACCATACACTATAATTAAAACTTGTTTTTATTTACAAAACTGTTGTTAATAAATGAAGAATTACACTTATGGTGTGATCTGTGTAAAACCTACAGCCATCAGACAGAAGGTGATGAAATGCAGGAAGCAGAACATTAAACACTAACCATGAAAAAAGTTATGCTCTAAATGTTAGCAGTTTATATCAGCTTTATATCAGCATAACCTGAATAATACCATTTTCTTTAGAAGCAACAAATAAATCACAGAAATTTCCCTCCATTATAGTAGATATTTCACCAGTGCTATTTTTCCTGGGGCACCAGCAGTGCTAACTGATCCATGTTAACTAGCCAAAACCTTTTACTCTTAGTTAGTAATGAACTCGTATGTCATTTACAGGAGAGACTCACCTGGCATCAGGAGCAGAAACACCAGAGCAAGAGTTATCAGTGACATCACAGGAAACTAAATAATTTACACAACAGTACAATATGTCATCTTTCATTTCATCAAAACTATAATAACAGCCGTTTATTGCATTATAATCACTGCAAAAATGATACAAATACTTTACAATCTTCACTGTTAGTAGATTTCCACGGATGAAACTCATTTAAAGATAACGTTATGAACACGTGTCATCTAACAGAGGTTATAATGAAAGAAAATGTTTCTCACTTCCATTTTCTTGTGTGGAGATTAATTAGTTAGACAATATTAATTACTGAACAAGTGTATCTCTTACCGTTTTGTAGTTTCAGCCGCTGATAACAGACTCCAGGAGAGTGAAGTGCAAATGCAAGCTGAAAACTTTCTTCTGCTATTTTACAGTTGTTTCCTTCCTCTTTTTAAAGTCTGAGCAACCTTCCCCACCCCGAGACAGGAACAACCCGAATGAAACCACTTGCAAATAGAATAAGATAAAACACTCTCTCTAAAGGATTGGTTAAAGAATATCTAAAAGCATTACTATAGAGCTTACATTACAAATATCAAATGAAACTTTCAGTGTGAAGGGAAGCCTCCTGTCAACATGATTAGATGGTGTTTTTCAGCTTCCTGAAAAGTGATCTTCTTTCTTTAAGACAAGCAGTTCTTCATTTTTAAAGACAGTGTTTATAAAATAAGATCAAACTGTGTGTGTTTACAGGCATGTTCAGTATTTACCCCTATTTGAGGGAGGAACATGCCATTGCCTTCCCTTAAAATAGAATCAGGCAACAATATGATGGATGAATGGATGGATGGATGGATGGATGGGGTGGGTTGATAATTTTGTGGGTGAAAGAAAGAAAGAAAGAAAGAAAGAAAGAAAGAAAGAAAGAAAGAAAGAAAGAAAGAAAGAAAGAAAGAAAGAAAGAAAGAAAGAAAGAAAGAAAGAAAGAAAGAAAGAAAGAAAGAAAGAAAGAAAGAAAGAATGGATGGATGGATGGATGGGGCAGTAACATGTAATTTCATTCCCTTATATAAAAGAATCAGGCACCAATATGATGGATGGATGGTGTAACATTGAGGATGGCCAGACTTTACCTCCACTGTCCTGAAGAGGGAGCTGTTTTTCAGATCATACTTCTGACACTGTGTTTGTGTTTATCCATGTGCATTATTAGGGAAGTGTAACTCTATAAACACACACACACACACACACACACACACACAATATCTATCTAGTATGTAGTGTGAGAACAGGTAGTGGGAGTTGATGTTCAAGTGGATAGTCATGAGAACCGTCTCCTCCATCAGTTTCTCAGGTATGATATCTGTCCTAACACTAAATCAGTAAGAATTGCACTTTTTACTCTTCAGTGTCATTGATAAACACCACAATTCAGCCTAATAACTCTGAATCTGCCTCTGTCAGCAGTGCTTGTTCTGTCAGCGCTGTGGCTGATGAATAACTCACTGGCTCTTACCGTCACTGGATCTGTGGGAAGCAACATCTCAGTCTCCTGCAGATACCCTGAAACATACGAGAATAACAGCAAGTTCTTCTGTCAGACGAGCGGCTGGTTTTCTCCGAGAGATCCTCAGTGTGTTCACACGGCCCATCGAGACACGAGGTCTGAACGAGGGAGACTGGCTCTTCTGGACGACACCAGCGCTCATGTTCTCACGGCTCTCGTCTCTAGACTGGCTCCAGAAGACTCGGGGAAGTACTGGTGTGGTGTAGATATCGATCTCCTGCCTGACTTTACCTCTGAGATCTGGATAACAGTCAGCAAAGGTGAGATTCACAACAGCTGAAGACTATCCGTCCTAAAGAATATCCTTAATATATACGAGCAGTTGATGTGATGAGAAGGGTTTTCTGTTAGAACGGTGTCGTGTAAGCGCCCCCTAAGTTAATAACCAATGATCTTTGCAACGGAAGTGAATCAATCAAAACTAACTTTAGCTGGACAATAACTTTATTCTAGAGCTGCTGTAAAGCCAAACAATCTCTGTTACTGTAATCTCCTATTATCACTGTAAAGCTGCTTTGAAAGAATCTATAGTTGCTATATAAATGAAGGCGACTTGACTTGACTTAAATATCTTAATTTGTCTAAACATCAAAATTGTGGAAAAAAAAATACATTCAAGCTCCATGTACAACTATTTTAAAAAGTTATTTTTCACTTTGCCTGTGGTTTTTAAGAGCTCATGTAAATTGAGCCATGAGGACATGAAATATACAGATTCATCACACAGACTGTGACACCTAATATCTTGATGAAAATAAACGTCCATGTATTGTGTATTTGTCATCAACCCGATCGGTTATTAATGCAATCTCGATCTGTTCGGCATCATTTGCGCTGAGAAACACGACCGTTCAACAGTTACAGGGATTTCTGAGGTGCCACTGAGACTCAGATTGGTTTCAGATGGGATGTGATACAGCGTCGTCTTCCTCTTACACGTCTCATAATGAGTCACTGTGAGAACTGAATTCACTCAAATGTGTGGTGAATGAATACCAGCTGAGGTTTCGATACAGATGATGAACTATAGTCCTTTCACTTTTGTTTTCTATGCTGGGGATCCACAAGAACAAACCACAGACCTGTTCCCGGAAGAAGCTGGCGGTGAGGTTACGAAACACACACACACACACACACACACACACACACACACACACACACGGTTTTGCTTTTTTCAGTCAACTCATTGTGGGTTTGCATCAACAGAGTCTTACTCCAGGTTCATGATGATGGTGGCTTTGATGTGCGTTTGCGCTCTGCTTTTCGTGTTTCTGTTTGGTCTGTTTCAAGTCCTGAAACACAGCAGTCTCAGTAACTCAGGTGAGACTACAGCACTAACAGAACATGTCTTTTTCTTCAAAACATCTTCTGTTGAGGTTCTGAAAGAGTTCAATAAATCGATAATTAAATCGTTATGTTCTTATCAGGTTCTGCTCATCACCGAAGGACAATATCAAACCCAGTTCAGGTGACGACAGCAAATCTCATTGATAATTAATAACGTTGTCTTAACATCAGTGTTATTTTAGAATTATTGACACACTAATATTATTATACACATCATGACCATATTCCAGGATGACAATAACAAGATTCACCTCTGGATGGAAAACCTGTTGTGATGTTTTTGGTCAGGATCTTGTATTGTCAATGCAAGAGTCCAGCTCTCTGTAAAGTCTCTTCCAGCACATCCTAAAGACTTTCAGTGAGTTTAAGATCTGGACTCAGAGGAGCCGATTCATGTGTGGAAATGATTCTTCATGCTCCTCCAAACCATTCTTTCACAATCTGAGCCTGATGAATCTTGACATTGTAATCCTGGAATATAAAATGCTAGAAACAAAATAATCACTGTGATAATGATCCAATCATAGACTCTTAAGAAGGCAGTGCATATTATATATTAGCCGTTATCTGCTTATAATTTATAAGTTATATTTATTTATTTTATATAGGATGACTACCAGAGAATAATGCTTCCAGACTCATCCAAAGCTCAAAGGGATAAAGAGGAATTTTACAGACCCATAAACCTGGATTACACAAACACAGAAGCGGTCGACACAGACTCCTACTACACAGATGTTGTTTCAGCACAAACACAAGATCAGATCTACACAGAACTGAACGCCAGTAGACGGAGTCACGTGTATCAGAGTTTAACAGCGGATTCTGCTCAAGAAGAGGCGATCTATCACACTATTGATCACTGAATCCTCATCAACAGCCTCATCAAAACCCTAGATTCCTCTGACAGCTACGATAATCCAACCTCTGTCAGCATCACAAGTTTTTGTATTGTTTTCACAAAATAAAAAAATAAAAATTAAGTTTACTGAATAAATTGACACAGCCTTTTGTTAAAGGTACAATATGTAGTTTTTCGCCGCTAGGAGTCGCTAACCTCTTCAAAACAATAACAAAGGCGTAGAGTGATGACGCAGTGAATGAGCGTGGAATCATGGAACTTGTCGTCATGCCGATGGATCTAATAATGTTTATTGGGAAATGTTTATGGATGAGTGAATGCACTGATGTTTTTAACATGACTGTGGTTTGAAGTAGGGCTCGATTGCTAATGAGAGACAGATATCAGCGACACGCGAGTCCTGGGGATATAAAGGAATGAGGACATTTCATTCTACCAAACTACCTGCAATTTCTGAATTACTACTCACACAGGTCAGTTTATTAGACAAATTAAACTTGAGAGGTAACGCAGCGCTGTTTCACTTGGTCTAACAGTTACTCTATCATACTAAACAGCATATGAGTGTGTTGAAAGTTATAATGTTATTCTATGTGTAAGTTAGTTAGCTGTATGTGACTAGCAGTTAGCTAGATGAACATTAATATATCATACTGATCATATTCTAACATTTCATCATGTTAAGCTACATAACATTGATTTGTTTTATGTACATTTGCTCACCTGTCTAATAAAGCACATTCTAGAGCGGCGTCTCAAATAGAAGTGTGTCGCGAAGCTCTCAGCATCTCGAAAACGGCACAATGATATTTTATTTCTCCTTTTGTCCCAAAGTCTGCTTGCCATGGTCCATAATGTTTGAACAAAACAACATCAGCGTGTTGTTAGACGTTATGCAGTTGTTCACGTCTGTCGCCATGGTTACTATGGCAGTACAAGCGGAAACCGGGGATATTACGTCATTGACAGGCGATAAGTGACGGGCAGTATTTAAAATTGTGAATTTCTCTGGATTTACAAATTCTTGGAAACATTTAGGATATTGTAAGTATGCAACTGAACAAATACATATATCTGTGCCAGTGGTTTTTTCGGATATCTTAATTCAAAATTTTTACATGTTGTACTTTTAAAGGTGTACTGTGTAATTTTTAGCGGCATCTAGTGGTGAGGTTGCAAATTGCAACCAACATAAGTTAAGGTGGCCAACAGGAAAATATGTCGTCTTCTGAGACAGTGGAGAGTAGCCAGTTAAGGTTTCTTAACAAAGATTAATTAAGAAATTATGTTTACTTAATTATTCAGTAAATCGATATGTTATTGCTACTTGTTCATTATTGTGTCAGTGTTTAATTTGCTGACCTTTGCTAGCTTTTTTGCACGAAGAACAACATATTGACTAAACGCTCTGTAGTAGTTTGTCCGTATAGGGCCACTGTAGGAACATGTCGGCGCAAAATGTCTATTTCAATGTAAAAAGACCCGCGGTGTGTGTAGATAGAAATGGCTCATTCTAAGGTGATAAAAATATAACGGTTCATTATGTAAGGTTTTATACACCACTGCGGTTCATGCAACGGTTCATTATGTAAGACTTTATACACCACTGAAAACATAGTTATGTATATGATATTGCATTTCTGTCAACAGATCCTCCTAAATATTACACAATGCACCTTTAAAGTTGACCTATTATGCCAAAATACCACCCAGATTTTTTTATTAGGTTGTCTTTAAATGCAAATGAGCTGCTGCTCTCCGCCCCCATTCAGACAAGGACCAATCCTTTATGAGCTTCGGATACTGTGGGAACTACATAACTGACGAATTTCTTTCAGGCAAAATGTCAATAATACCCAGTAGTGAGTGCAGCCTTACGTGTTTGAACTGGAGTCAGACACAGATGGAGATGTCACCGGTGCAGGCCGGGGCGGACTCGGATGACCAGCCGCCCCTGACTCCAGACACCACCGTGAGGAGCCGACACCACAGGCACGCGACAGACGGACAAAGGAGGAGACAAGTAGTTTAGTTCACAAGCAACAATCTTTATTGAATAATAATCAACTTGGGGAAAGAATGAGCAACTCTTGTCTTCTAAGGCTATTCGGCCGGAGTAGCCGCTGGATCGACTATTCACTGTCTTCGAGACCCAATGGTGTAATAGTGGCTGGGAAGGCTTACTCCACAGCGTTGCTGCACATCTGCAGGATTCAGACAGTAAGTAACAGGCAATGTTGCTTCGCTCAGCAGTAGATTCTCTTATCAGGACATGCAAGGGAAATCGTAACTTTAAAACTCACTTCACAGCGTTGCTGCACATCTGCAGGACTCAGACGGTAGGTAACAGGTGAGGTTTCTTCTCTTAACAGCAGCTTCTCTTATCAGGACGTGAGAGGGGAATTGTGACTTTAAAACTCACTTCACAGCGTTGCTGCACATCTGCAGGACTCAGACGGTAGGTAACAGGTGGGCTTTTCTTCTCTTAACAGCAGCTTCTCTTATCAGGTCGTGAGAGGGAAATTGTGACTTTAAAACTCACTTCACAGCGTTGCTGCACATCTGCAGGACTCAGACGGTAGGTAACAGGTAAGGTTTCTTCTCTTAACAGCAGCTTCTCTTATCAGGACGTGAGAGGGGAATTGTGACTTTAAAACTCACTTCACAGCGTTGCTGCATATCTGCAGGACTCAGACGGTAGGTAACAGGTGGGCTTTTCTTCTCTTAACAGCAGCTTCTCTTATCAGGTCGTGAGAGAGAAATTGTGACTTTAAAACTCACTTCACAGCATTGCTGCACATCTGCAGGACTCAGGCGGTAGGTAACAGGTAAGGTTTCTTCTCTCAGCATCAAACACTTTCATCAGACATTAGCAAGAGACTCGATAAGCAGCTTTATCAGCGATGTTATACATCTTCAGGGCTCCATCACTAAGTATAACGGTTCAGACTTTTCCACAGCCATACGGTTCTTCACGAGACAGTTCAGTTGCATCGTTCTGGGATTTAGATGGAGACCAGTAGATCATCTCACAAGAATGAAAGCAGGCGTTGGAAGACTCTTCTCAGCATAGCACACAACACTCGTGTTCACTACAAATCCACAGCATTAATTCGACGTGCATCAGGTAAGGCAAACAACTGCAAATCACTCACACAGTAGGGCTGATCAGAAGCCTCGCTTCATCCATGCATTTCAACGGAAATATTCACTCTCAATTCCTATCCAATGTATCTGAAACAGATGTCCTCCTCAACAGTAAATTTCACATTCACAATCTTTTCTTCAAGCTTTACATTTGATTCAATGATGAAATTAATTCACTTATCTTTCTTCCTTCCTCTTCCATAGCAGATCCAAGCAGCAGTTCAATCCAGTAGTATTCCACAACAGTTACAGGAGATCTTCTACCCCAAAACACAACTGAGACCCAGCCAAACAACTGATCAACTGAACACCGATCAACCTTTACCAGTTCCAACCTTCGCTTGACCAGTTCCAACCTTCGCTCTAACTCGACTCTGAATGGCTCTTTTATCCTCCTCTTGTGAAGCGGAAAGCCTGTACAAACACCGCTCCTCTCTCTCCCTCACACCTGTCGTGCATCAGCTGTAATTAGTTCGCGCAATATCTCCGCTACACCCGGAACCGGAGTGAGGTGTTACACCAAAATAATTCCCCTCGGGAAACATGGGAAGAAAACAAAGGTTCCGCTTTTCCCCGCATTTTGTCACCCGTGACATCCCCCCTTGCCAATCGGTTCTAGTCCCTGGAACCGGTCTTCTCTAATGCCATTCGCCATATCTCTCAGGCGGCTGTCCTTGGTTGTCCCGCTGGGACCGTCGGGGTGGCGTGGGTGAAGCCGCTCGGGCCTCTACTTCGGGATTCCGCTGGGGGCGTCGGGGTGGCGTGGGTGAAGCCGCTCGGGCCTCCGCTTCGGGGTTCCCTGGGACTATTGCCCACCCTACCATGGGCACATTGGGAGCAAGCGGCGCACTTTGTATTTCAGCCGCTGGCTGTGGATAGTTTGGACATGGACGGAGCAAATTTCGATGAAGTACTCGTATAGGTCCCGGTTTTCCCTCAGGCCGTACCGAGTAGACTGGAGCATCAGGCCCCTGCCGGTGCTCCACCACATATGGTGTCGATTCCCAACGATCATGGAGCTTTCCTTTCCCTGGACGTCGGTTGTCCCTTACCAGCACTCGCTCTCCAGGCAGTAAAGGGGCTTCTCTGGCAGTTCGATCATACAGTCGCTTGTTCTTAGCTGCTGCAGCACTCAAATGGTCTGAGACTCGCTTGTAGGCATTTAGTAGTTGTTGATGGTGTCGATTTACCCAGTCCGTTGTGTTGTACTCTCCTTCGGTGGCCTCGGTGCCCAGAAGCAAGTCTACAGGTAGACGTAGATGACGCCCAAACATGAGGTAAGAAGGGGCATACCCGGTGATGCTGTGCACGCTATTATTATAGGCTTGTAGTAACGTAGGGAGGCTCTCGGCCCACTGACACTGCTGCTCACTCTCCAACGTTCCCAACAGCCCCAACAGGGTCTGATTGAATCTTTCACATCCTCCGTTGCCTTGGGGGTGATACGAAGTCGTGTGTGTCTTTCGACAACCATAGAGCTGGCTCAGCTCCTGTATGACTCGGGACTCAAAATTTGGACCTTGGTCCGAATGGAGGGTCTCTGGACAGCCGAACGGCTGTATTACCGTTTTCCAAAGGGCATTGGCTGTAGTCACTGCCGTCTGGTCTACTGTGGGGGCGGCCCAGGCGTACTTGGTAAACAGATCCGTCATTACCAGGATGTTTTGGTATCGATCTGCGGGTCTCCCTAAGGTCAGGAAGTCAATCCCTATAATATGTAGAGGTGCCTTCGGCCGAAAAGGGACCAGTGGGGCTCGAGGTTCCTTCCGGCGTTTAAACAGCGTACACCGTGGACAACTCTGAACGAACTCTTCAACTTTCTTCTCCATCTTCGACCAGTAGAAATACCTCCTCAGCAATGACAAAGTCTTTTCTTGGCCCTGATGGCCAGCATGGGTGTGATAGGCAGCCAACAGCTCTTGGACTTGGTCCTCTGGGACCACCACTTGGTACCTGGTTTCCTGAGTTCTTTGATCTCGCAGTGAACGACAGATTACCCCACTTCTAATCCGCAGTCTCTTCCACTGCTTCAGGAGCTGTCGTACTCCCACTGTCTGAGCCTGCCTTTCCTCGGCTCGCAGCCTGAATCCCCGCCTGAGATGCGAGGCGAGCTGGCACAGGTCTTCGTCTCCTTGCTGTAACCTGCTCCACCGTCCGGGGTCCCATCCCCAACTGGACGGAATGTCCCCCTGGGTCCCGGGAGCTTCCACGACCGCCACCAACAATTCATCCTCTTGACCAAGGGCATCGAGGTGCGTTTGACCGTTTCTCTGAATGGCTGGGAGTCTGGACAATGCATCAGCATTCGCGTTTTCTCTGCCGGGTCGATACTTGAGCTGATAGTCATAATTAGCAAGCTGAGCCACCCACCGCTGCTCCACTGCTCCCAGCTTAGCAGTCTGTAAATGAACTAGAGGATTGTTGTCCGTGATCACAGTCACCTTAGCTCCCCACAGGTAGTCTTTGAATTTCTCGGCCATGGCCCATTTCATGGCTAGCAACTCTATCTTGAAGGAACTGTAGTTTGCTGCGTTCCGCTCTGCAGGATGTAAACTTCGACTGGCATAAGCAATTACCTTCTCCACTCCTTGTTGCTCTTGGGCTAATACCGCCCCCAATCCTGCATTGCTGGCATCGGTATACAGGAGAAATGGCTGAGTGAAGTCTGCATAGGCCAGGATAGGGGCCCTCAAAAGCTCCTGCTTCAAATTTTGAAAGGCTGTTTCACATGCTGAGTCCCATTGCACCGTCGATGAGCCTTTGCCACGGGAACGTCCAGTACCAGCAAGAAGCTGGTTCAATGGCTTAGCAAGCCCAGAGAATCCTTTAATAAATCGTCGATAATATCCTACGAAGCCTAGGAAGGACCGTACTTGTCTCACTGTTCGTGGGGGCTCCCAACCTTGGACTGCTGCAACTTTCTCTGGGTCAGGGGATATACCGGCAGCACTGACTCGATGTCCCAGGAACTGTACCTCTTTGCGAAACAACTGGCATTTATCTGGCCTCAACTTTAGCCCATATCTCTCCATGGCCCGAAAGACATTCTCCAAGTGATGCAGGTGAGTTTGAAAGTCAGGGGAAAAAACGATTACATCGTCCAAATAGACCAGCGTGGACTCCACTAGTTGCCCTCCCAGGCATCGCTGCATAAGTCGCTGGAAGGTTGCGGGAGCGTTGCACAACCCGAACGGCATCCGGTCCCACTCGAATAGCCCAAACGGTGTGGTGAAGGCAGTTTTCTCTCTGTCACGGTCATCCATCTGTACTTGCCAGTATCCGCTGGCCAGATCCAAAGTTGAATACCATGCTGCTTGAGTCAAACTCGTGAGTGAATCTTCGATCCGCGGCAACGGGAATGCATCTTTCTTGGTCACACTATTGAGCTTACGGTAGTCGACGCAAAATCTCCAGGCTCCCGTTTTCTTCTGTACTAGGACAATCGGGGCTGCCCATGGACTACTACTTTCTCGAACAATCCCTCCATCTAGCATCCCTTTTAGCAGGGCACGGACTTCAGTGTAGAGAGTGGGGGGCACCGGACGGTACCGCTCCCGACTAGGTGTGGCTTCTCCGGTGGGTATTTGGTGCTTAATCACTCCTGTACAACCATAGTCTTCCTCATGGGTTGAGAACACATGTTTCCACCTCTTCAGGAGCTCCTGGAGCTGTAACACTTGTCCTTCCTCCAGGTCCTCACCCTTCAAAGACTCCCCCATCAAATGGGTCGGCATTTCCCCTCTCACAGGGCCTGTACTGGCCTCCACTGGACGGACGGCAACTTCTACCACCGCAGGGCTCACCTGCCTAAAACAGACATCTTGTTGCTCTTGGACTTGGACAGGACGGACAGATGAAACTCGAACCAGCCGTTGGTGTCGACGAAGGAGTACTGGGTAGGGATGGGCATTTCGCACCTTCACTGAAACTCGCCCTCGTCGTATGACCGCTAGCCCATGGGCTACTTCGATGGGTTGACAATCTTCATGGGGCTCTACCAGGACACAGTTACCTGACTCACGGGGTCCAGCAGGCACTCGGACCCAGAGAACAGCCTCGCTCCGGGCTGGAACAGACAGAGCGTACCGGCAGGTGACTCGACCGATATCTTCCCGCTCTTGCACCTGACTTGCTGCATGAACTCTTCGGCAATCGGCCAGGATCTGGTCCCAGTCCTGCCTCACTGCTAACGGGGACGTTCGGGCCGGTCGGTCTTTAAACAGCTCTTCCCAGCAATCCAGGACAACATTCATCCCTAGCAGTGCTCGATGGAGACCCAAGCAATGGTCCCGAACAATGACAACACCCTTCTGGTGGACAGGAACCCCTCGAACCAAAAAGTCTACCACGATGTACCCAGTATAAGGAATGTCCAATCCATTCGCTCCACGTAATGTGAGTCTTGAAGTTTCCGTCCTGTGAAGCCGATGATCCGCGAATAACTCCAGAGCCAGACTCTCTGAAAACAATGTGACCTGAGAACCTGTATCGACCAGACAATTAATCTTCATTCCATTAACTTGAACTTCTACGGTGGGACAACGCCCAACCCAGTCGTCTCTCATCACAGGAACAGAACAAGGGTCTCTTGAAGGGGTCCCGGCCACTTGACCCACAGTGACCGGTGGGACTAAAAACCCCCTTGAGAACTTCGACGACGGTCGCACTGGCGGCTAATGTGTCCCGGATTTCCACAATTGATACAAATGGGTCGACCCTGATGATCCCACTGAAACCGGGGGCCCATCGGACGCGGAGGGCGGCGTACCGGTCCTTGCCCCTCCTCTGAATATGATCTTCCTCGCCCCATCGGCCCACCTTCAACTCGACCTCGATGAAGCTCACCCAAAAGATTCCGAGACAATTCTGCCATCTGTCCCTTAACATCCTCCAGTAATTCTGTCCTCAACTTCTGCTTCCACTCACTTGACTCAACAGGCGCGGGCACTGTGGCGCTGCTGGCCGCCACACGAACCGGTGTCCGAGTCGTCTCTCCCTGATCTGACTCCAACGCCAAGGCCTCTTGTCGAAGAGCCTCAAAAGACATAATGGGGTCTCGTCGAAGCTGGAGCCGTATGCCCTGACGCACCGGTCCTTCACGCAGCCCCAAAACAAACTGGTCTCTCAATAAGCCCTCTCCTTCTCCCAGTCCATGATCTTGTCGACCTTTCAGCCGGCCAAACTGCTCTCGCAGTTTCAGGGAGTATGCTCGCAGAGTCTGCTGAGGCCCCTGCTGACAGTTAAAGAACTGGGCACGAAGGATGGCTACCGGGGTAGAATCTCCATATACTCCAGACAAGAAATCAAAGATATTCTTCACAGTGGCCCGCGTAGCTTCTGATGCAGCAAGAACTTCCCTTTTGGCTTCTCCTTCTAACGATCCTAGCACAAACTGTACCTTTTGCGATGCGCTCAGTCCTTGTAATCCAGCCAGATATTCCGTCTGCGCTTTCCAGTCCTGAAAACTCAGCTCCGATCCTGGTCCTCCATAGCGTTGTGCCCAAGGGGCTCCCATCATGATGGGCATTACTTGCGAACGAACTGATGGGGCCTCTTCGTCCACCATCGCGTACCTGTGGCCGCTACAACTCACGGTGGCAACCCTGCCGACTTACGCCAAATTGTGTCACCGGTGCAGGCCGGGGCGGACTCGGATGACCAGCCGCCCCTGACTCCAGACACCACCGTGAGGAGCCGACACCACAGGCACGCGACAGACGGACAAAGGAGGAGACAAGTAGTTTAGTTCACAAGCAACAATCTTTATTGAATAATAATCAACTTGGGGAAAGAATGAGCAACTCTTGTCTTCTAAGGCTATTCGGCCGGAGTAGCCGCTGGATCGACTATTCACTGTCTTCGAGACCCAATGGTGTAATAGTGGCTGGGAAGGCTTACTCCACAGCGTTGCTGCACATCTGCAGGATTCAGACAGTAAGTAACAGGCAATGTTGCTTCGCTCAGCAGTAGATTCTCTTATCAGGACATGCAAGGGAAATCGTAACTTTAAAACTCACTTCACAGCGTTGCTGCACATCTGCAGGACTCAGACGGTAGGTAACAGGTGAGGTTTCTTCTCTTAACAGCAGCTTCTCTTATCAGGACGTGAGAGGGGAATTGTGACTTTAAAACTCACTTCACAGCGTTGCTGCACATCTGCAGGACTCAGACGGTAGGTAACAGGTGGGCTTTTCTTCTCTTAACAGCAGCTTCTCTTATCAGGTCGTGAGAGGGAAATTGTGACTTTAAAACTCACTTCACAGCGTTGCTGCACATCTGCAGGACTCAGACGGTAGGTAACAGGTGGGCTTTTCTTCTCTTAACAGCAGCTTCTCTTATCAGGACGTGAGAGGGGAATTGTGACTTTAAAACTCACTTCACAGCATTGCTGCACATCTGCAGGACTCAGGCGGTAGGTAACAGGTAAGGTTTCTTCTCTCAGCATCAAACACTTTCATCAGACATTAGCAAGAGACTCGATAAGCAGCTTTATCAGCGATGTTATACATCTTCAGGGCTCCATCACTAAGTATAACGGTTCAGACTTTTCCACAGCCATACGGTTCTTCACGAGACAGTTCAGTTGCATCGTTCTGGGATTTAGATGGAGACCAGTAGATCATCTCACAAGAATGAAAGCAGGCGTTGGAAGACTCTTCTCAGCATAGCACACAGCACTCGTGTTCACTACAAATCCACAGCATTAATTCGACGTGCATCAGGTAAGGCAAACAACTGCAAATCACTCACACAGTAGGGCTGATCAGAAGCCTCGCTTCATCCATGCATTTCAACGGAAATATTCACTCTCAATTCCTATCCAATGTATCTGAAACAGATGTCCTCCTCAACAGTAAATTTCACATTCACAATCTTTTCTTCAAGCTTTACATTTGATTCAATGATGAAATTAATTCACTTATCTTTTCTTCCTTCCTCTTCCATAGCAGATCCAAGCAGCAGTTCAATCCAGTAGTATTCCACAACAGTTACAGGAGATCTTCTACCCCAAAACACAACTGAGACCCAGCCAAACAACTGATCAACTGAACACCGATCAACCTTTACCAGTTCCAACCTTCGCTTGACCAGTTCCAACCTTCGCTCTAACTCGACTCTGAATGGCTCTTTTATCCTCCTCTTGTGAAGCGGAAAGCCTGTACAAACACCGCTCCTCTCTCTCCCTCACACCTGTCGTGCATCAGCTGTAATTAGTTCGCGCAATATCTCCGCTACACCCGGAACCGGAGTGAGGTGTTACACCAAAATAATTCCCCTCGGGAAACATGGGAAGAAAACAAAGGTTCCGCTTTTCCCCGCATTTTGTCACCCGTGACAGAGAGACTCAGGAAGAGGCTGCAACTGTTAGACTCTACATGGACGTTTCTCAATGGTTAGTGGATACATTTATGTAACTTAGTTGTTGTGGAGTTACGTTTATTCATCTCATCGACTAGCCTGTACTGTCATGTTAATCTATAAACTGTTGTAAAGGTGCTTGTGTGTGAACTGTATTAGAGCCAGAACATGCTGCATGGAGATGGTTAGTTGCAGGTATGGTTTAGTTTACAATTATAATGTGGGACTGCTGCTTCTCACTCAGGGCGGGATCTAGTGCAGGTCGTCACCAGTGTCGTGGGCGAGTTTCCCTAGTCTTATGTAGGAGTAGAGGGAAATCTGAAACAGCTTGTTCTGAGAGATTGATAATGATATGTGAGGATTATAACAAAGTATGGGGTGGATTTTTACCATTAGGCTGTTTTTTTACACACACTGTGGACACACATCTGTGTTCAAACACCTTATACGAGAGTCAGAAGTTGAGATTGTAAGAACTTACAAGTATATCTGAACAACAAGCTCAACTGGTCTGACAATACGATGCAAGTCTATTAGAAGGGTTAAAGTCGTATTCATTTGTTAAGGCGACTGAGATCCTTTGGGGTTTGTCATGTACTACTTAAGACCTTCTATGACTCTGTAGTCTCATCTGCGATCTTGTACTCTTGTCACATGTTGGGGAGGGGGACTGTTGGAAAAGGAGAAGAACAAATAATCTTATAAAGAAGGCAGGTTCTGTTGTGTTTCCCACCTATTTTTATGATGAATCATGATTGTCATCCCCTTAATGAAACAGTTTGACCTCTTGTGAGTACTCACAGCTCAAGATGAATTCATCCCCGCTGTTACAAGGAGTGTTTTAGGAAGTCTTTTTTTCCAAACGCAATTAGATTGTACCAGGACGTTCAATGCAGTATTATGTTGTATATGTATGCTTAAGTTTTGGTTTATATCTTATTTGTATCTTAGACATGTCAACATCTTACACATTACTGAATAAACCCACAGGATTTTCAGTCAGGAGAAGGGATGAGGAGGGGTCGGAAAGATCAATGTCAAAACTAGAAGCATCAGCTTCTTGTCTGGGATTTGTCTTGTCCCGCCGGATCCAGTGCCGATGGTTTCTATTGTTTTCAGTTGCGTTTCGCTGCTCGCGTCACATGCAGACACGGTGACATTGAAACTATTGCAGGTGTTTCTCGTTGCAGGTTTTTCAGCTGCAAATCTTTCAATCTTCAAATTTTTTTGTGAAATTATATGGTTGTCTGAGGTGAGGGCACACGTTTTTTTTTAAGGATTAAAGGGGGTAAAACCCCAAAAAACTGAGAACCACTGTTTTAGCGTCAAATTATCAGAATTTCATTTGACATTGTATGACGTAACGGAGCCTCGTTTGCTGAAATCACGTGACTTGGCCAGTTTTGATATGCACTTTAAAACATCGATTTGACATAGAATATTGATATATGAATATTCTGAATATTCATACCTTTTTTTATCATTTAATGTTTTATTTGAAAAGGAAAACAGAAAAATCTATCACATGGACCCTTTAATACACAGATAAAATGTATAAAATATTACAGAAACTACTCTAAACTTGTTAATTAATTACACTTTGACTGTTTAATTATGTCACATGAATATAATCCATTACTTTCTGCAGAATGGAAACTCTGAAGATGCGTTTCATTTTTCATCAGTAGTTGTGATGTGGATGTGTCCAGCGATGAGACAAAAGCTGAATAAAGTTTAGCTTGTGCTTCATCTTACTGTGGCGTCTTGCTGTGGCTACAACAGAAATAAGACACACATTTACATAAATCAACACTACAAATGGTACAAATAATCTGAGAAAATATATATATTTCTGTCAGTGAAACGACTCGTATAATCCATCTCGTAACAGAAATAAAAGACTGTTTAGTATCTATTGACTAGTTGATTGACTACTGAGGACATTTTCTTTCTTTATTGATGAAATTGAGAAGACTTGAGAAACTCACGGACAGATTCTCATATTCAGAAGAGCCCGACTGGTGAACAGCAGGTCTGGGATGGACAGTCTATGGGAAAAACACACTGATTATTGATTATCTGACTTTTGACTCTTTTGCACGTGTAGTTTTTGATATTTCTCTTACTGGGAGTGTGTTGTACAGGTCAGATGATCTGGACTTGAGGTCAAGACCTGTATATGTGCCTTCACTGGGATCAGTTCTGGGATCGTTCTACAGGGAAACAGAGAAAAGGACTATCACCATATTACATTTAAAAAAATAAAATAATAATAATAATGTAAAAGATTTAAATTGTTACATGACAGTCAAATGTGTAATCACTCCAGAGTCTTTACTCATAAAACAATGTACAATCCTGTGTTTTATATATATATATATATATATATATATATATATATATGAGCTTTTTAACTCCTACGGTGGCGTATTATTTCAAATCTGCCGTCAGTCGCGAGTAATCTCTCCCTCGCATTCGTCACGGTGCCACTGAGTGTCAAAATGCAAAAGGCGAAGCTTGAATTTCCAGGTATGTCCCTCTTTGACTAATGTATTTTCAAGATGGTGGCGCAAAATGGCTGCCGTCATTCGAGCGACTCGCTCATATGTATTCTGAATGGCAGATTCTATGCTTACGAGAATACTTGGTAGTTGGTAGAAGTAATTATACATTAATGAGCACATATCATTTGGAAAGAACAAAGTGTTTTTTGCTAAGAATCAACTTTAAAAATTACACAGTGTATCTTTAAATTAACACTGCTCAGAGTTTATATAATCCACATTTAAAGAGTGTTATAAGTAAAGTTAATGAGATAAGTGAATAACTGAGTGATGATTGAGCATTATTGAAAACACCTGATGTTAACAATCAGAATCACTGAAGGAGAAAAACGTATTTTCGGTGTTTGTTTTAGTTGGGCTCTTGACCCTTAAATCATTAACTTTAGATCTAGTATGGCTGCTGTTACCTGAGTTATAACAGCCAGATGAACAAATAGAAAAGGTGATCTGATGGTGTTGGTTGTGTTTTAACATAATCATTATTTCACAATCATTTGACCTGAATCACTGAACTCATATAGAGCCCAATCTCTGAGTTAGGTTTACTTTATTAATTATAGCAGCACTGTCCTTGTACAGCATAATATGTTTAACTTTTACAATGTAATCCAAATAATTTCTTAAAAGTTGGTCTTATACATTTTTAGACACAAACATTAAGAATCAGCCTGTGAATCTCAACAATGGTGACATTTATAAAGCATGTTGCAGTGAATTCTGGGTGCCACCAATCAAAACTCATTCATGGCTCCCATCATGCATTGCGGTATGAATAAAGAGGTGATCTGTTCGTCACCATTGCTGAGATTCATACGCTAATTCTTGATGTCTGTGTGTGCCTACATTACATTTTTGGTAATTGATTTGATCATTTTGATTTCATTGAAAAGGCTAAAAATAGCATGCTCTACAAGGACAGTGCTGCTATAATCCATAAAGTAAACTTAACTCAGAAATTGTGCTCTCAGTGATTCAGGTCAAATAATGATTATGTTAAAACACAACCAACACCATCAGATCACCTTTTCTATTTGTTTATCTCACTGTTATCACTCGGTTACAGTAGGCAAACAAAATCTAAAGTTAAAAATGTAAGGGTCAAGAGCCCAACTAAATCAAACACTGATCACCATAATGGTGATGTAAGGACTGATTTTCCTGCTAAAACAAAGACTCACCCTGCAATAAAGCCATAAAACACACTCACAGAAGATAGCAAAGACAGAGCACAGGACAGGATTGTCCTGTCCAAACTTATCTCTTTGTCTCCTTGTTTGACCTCAACTCATCCCCCCTCTCCCTCCTCAAGTCACTGAAAGTTCATTAAGAATGTCTATATATCACATATGGTGTATCTTGTGAATCTATTGTTTTTCCTTTTCATGTTTGGTATCGTTTTAAGTCTCTCAGTGCGACTGGTAAAATGGTCTTAATTTCATTGCAGTCATTGGTTTAATGAGAAAGATTGAGAACTTAGGAGAATTCGGTTCCCCTCTCTGGGTGATATCTCCCGAAACCAGGTGCTACCCCCTGGTGGACATGGATTGACCCAAACAACTCTAAACAATATTTGTATAACCCTTTTGTTCTGGTCTGGGTATTTAAGGCTAGGTGACAGAGCAGTCTATGGGACCCTTTACCAGGAACATCCCCCATACAGTGCTGTTTCAGTGTTTTCCCATTGGAAAACACTCACACACCACTGTGTGTCTCGGTCAGGAAAGCATTACTTACTTTTAGAGTCATCTGTCATGTATTTATTATTTCTGAATTGGCTTTTAATCATTTACTTGTGTAATTGGCAGAATACATTTTTACCTGACAAATGTTACATCTTGATTTATTCTGAAGTATTCTGAAATCATTATTTTAGTAGGTTATGAGGAGGCTGGTGCTACTGCAGCTCTGTGTCCAGGATAGGTCAAACTAAAGACGGAACAGAGCAGTAGGCACGTCATTTGAAGACCTTTTGATTTCTGTCTATCACTGACTTGGCAAGTTGTACGGAAGTGGCTAAATAAACTGCACTTTTTTGTATGAGTGAGCAGTAGGCAACCGACTGAAGAGGTATTAGCAAACCCTGCACCCTCTGACCAAGATCAGACTGGCGAGGCTGTGTCCGTGAGATCCACGTAAACCCGGGGCGTGTGACTCTGTGCGGCATCGGGTCCCTTAGTGAATTAATAATTGAAAGTATGGGATACTCAGAAAATAATCAAAGATCTAAATTAATACATAATCAATATTTATGACTATTTTCTAATCAGAAACACAATCTAAATTTGATTATCATTTGAAATTGGAGTCAGATTAAGCGTAGAGCTAAAGTAATATTGAAACTAAATTCCAATAAATTTAGTGAACTTCACTGGAGCGCTGGAAAGACATACGCGCATTATTACTTCGCCCAGGCCGTTGGACTCCGTCATTGGGCCAATGGGTGGTCCTTAGAGTGATTTACATTACAGTTTTCTCCTTCAGTGATTCTGCTTGTTAATATCAAGTCAAGTCAAGTATATTTGTATAGCACTTTTCACAATACAGATTGTATCAAAGCATCTTCACAGTATTAAATCAAAATAACACAACAAGGTTTATTTCTAGTGGAAAAAATGTCCACGTTTGGTAAGGCTGATCAATAGTATTATTGATTGATTAAATTAAATTAAATATCCCCAACTGAGCAAGCCAAAGGCAACAGTGGCAACGAACAGAAAAAACTCCATCAAGTGACCTAATGGTGACCTAAAACTCCATCAGGTGAGCCAATGGAGAAAAAAAAAAAACTTGGGAGAACCCAGGCTCAGTCGGAGGCCAGTTCTCCTCTGGCATTTATGAACTAGAGGCCGGATTTAACTGTAAGATTAAAAATATTATATGAATGCCTGGCTGAAGAGATGCGTCTTTAATCTAGTTTTAAACTGGGAGAGCGAGTCTGAGCAACGAACAGTATCAGGAAGGCTATTCCAGAGTTTTGGAGATAAATGTGAAAATGCTCTCCCTCCTTTGGTGGATCTGGATATCCTAGGTATGACCAAAAGCCTCGAATTTAGTGATCTTAAAGACCGCAATGGATTATAGGGTGATAGAAGATCCGTTAAATAGACTGGAGCTAAGCCGTTTAGGGCTTTATAAGTCAGTAGCAATACCTTATAATTAATACGGAACTTTATAGGTAACCAATGCAGTGATGATAAAATCGGTGTTATATGATCATATTTTCTTGATCTAGTAAGAACTCTAGCGGCGGCATTTTGGACTAACTGTAGCTTGTTTATTGAGGATGCAGGACAACCGGCTAATAAAGCATTACAGTAATCTAGTCTCGAGGTCATGAATGCATGAACTAACTTTTCTGCATCAGAAACTGATAGCATATTACGTAGCTTAGCAATGTTTCTAAGGTGGAAAAAGGCTGTTTTTGTAACATATGAAATATGATTTTCAAAAGACATGTTGCCGTCTAGTATAACACCCAGGTCTTTTACTGTAGAGGATAAAGTAACAGGACATCCTACGATGTTAAAGTTGTATTGTGAGCGGTTTTGTGGGTGGTTTTTTTATCCGATAAGTAGTACCTCTGTCTTGTCTGGATTTAATAAAAGAAAATTACGCGTCATCCAATCTTTTATATCTTTAACACACTCTGTCAATTTGGATAATTTAGCGTTTTCATCCGGCCGTGATGAAATATATATTTGAGTGTCATCAGCATAACAATGGAAACTAATTCCATGTTTCCTTATAATATTTCCAAGTGGCATCATATATATTGAGAATAATAGAGGGCCCAACACAGATCCCTGCGGCACTCCATAGTTTACTGAAGTTATGACCGATTTTTCTCCATTTAAATAGACAAAATGATAGCGGTCAGATAGGTATGATTTGAACCAGCTTAATGCTTGTCCTTGAACACCAGCATAATTTTGTAGTCGATCTAAGAGTATTGTGTGATCTATAGTATCGAACGCAGCACTAAGATCAAGTAAAACTAGTATTGAGATACAGCCTTGGTCAGAAGCTAAAAGTAAATCATTTGTGATTTTAACGAGCACAGTTTCAGTGCTATGGTGCGGCCTGAATCCAGACTGAAACTTTTCATAGATATCATTTTCTTGCAACAAAGAGCCCAGTTGAGCAGACACCACTTTTTCTAATATTTTAGACATAAATGGAAGATTTGAAATGGGTCTATAATTTGCTAGATTATGTGGGTCAAATTGTGGTTTCTTAATGAGTGGTTTTATAACTGCCAGTTTAAATGTTCTTGGAACATGACCTAAAGATAAAGATGAGTTAATAATATTGAGGAGAGGCTCTTCCACTACAGGTAACACTTCTTTCAGTAGTTTAGTTGGTATAGGATCTAATAAACATGTTGTTGTTTTAGATGAAGTGATAAGTTTATTTAACTCTTTTTGTTCTATAGTTGTAAAGCACTGTCATTGTTCTTGCGGGGTGATAATTGAGGCTGAATTATAAGGCGCGATTGAAGATTGAACATTTACAATTGTGGTTCTGATGCTTTCTATTTTCTCAGTGAAGAACTTCATAAAATCATTACTACTGAACTGTAACGGGATATTTTGTTCGGGTGACGTCTGTTTATTTGTTAGTCTCGCCACGGTGTTAAATAAAAACCTTGGATTGTTTTGGTTGTTTTCTATTAGTTTGCTGATGTGCTCAGCCCTGGCTGCTTTTAGGGCCTTTTTATAACGTGACATACTGTCTTTCCACGCGATTCTAAAACCTCTAAATTAGTTTTTTTCCATTTACGCTCTAAATTACGGGTTTCTCTCTTTAGAACATGCGTAGTATTGTTGTACCATGGTGCTTTACTTTTCTCTCTAACCTTTTTTAATCTAATGGGTGCAACAATATCCAATGTTCTAGAGAGAATGGTGCTCATAGTGCTAGTAGGGGTGTGCGATATATATCGTTTGCGATAATATCGTAATTGTTGTTTAAACGATATGCAAAATCATATTATCGATTATGTCATTCATTTTCAGAAACCAATCAAAATGCTGCATCAATTGTTCAAGCAAGGGTGCACACACGTGACGCATGCATTCAGAGCGTGCGGTGCTTGACAGAAGTTAAAATGAGCAACGAAACTGTGAGAGAAGATATTCAAACACCAGAAAACTCACAATCCACGCTAGAATTAATCCCTAGACGTGGGTCGTCATCACTAGCATGGAGGTGGTTTGGTTTTGAAAGGTCAGATGTCAGTCAAAAGACGCCGATCTGCAAAATGTGCCGAAAATCGGTTACAGTCAAAAGCAGCTCGACGACCAATCTCTTTCATCATCTTCGAACTACCCACCGCACCGAATATGAGGATTATGAAAAGCTTCGCGAGGCAGCCGAACACGACGCGCCTGCAGCTGACAGGGTAAAATCAAAAAAACACACGCAACAAACTTTGGCTGATTCATTTACCAAGAAAGTTCCTTACGACAGAAAAAGTGACAAATGGCAAGATATAACAAACGCTGTCACCAATTACATTGCCAGAGACATGGTGCCAATTCAAGCGGTTGAGAGAGATGGTTTTAAACATTTACATTTACATTTATGCATTTGGCAGACGCTTTTATCCAAAGCAACTTACATTGCATTATCCTATACATTTATACATAGGTATGTGCAATCCCCTGGGATCAAACCCACAACCTTGCGTTGTTAACGCAATGCTCTTACCACTGAGCTACAGGAAAGCTTTTTTTTTAAACAGCTTTTAAAGACATTAGACCCAAGATACACACTGCCTGGACGAAAATACTTCAGTGAAACAGCGCTGCCTAAATTGTATGAATCATGTCGCCAAACTCTTGCGCATGAAGTGCAGATGATTTCACATTTTGCCACAACAACCGATTTATGGACAAGCAGAACGTCAGAGCCATACCTCTCCCTGACAGCACATTTCATTGATGAAACTTGGCAACTCCAAAGCTACTGTCTGCAGACAACTTACTTTCCAGACGACCACACAGGCGACATAATTGCTGCATAAAAGATGCGTTGGCATCATGGTCGTTGCCCGAAGATCGCATGGTTTGCATGACAACAGACAGCGGGGCTAACGTTGTCAGTGCTCTACGAATTAACAACTGGCAGCGACTTCCTTGTTTTGGCCACAGGCTTCATATTGCCATTGGTAAGCAATTTTCGTGCTTCTATGAAATTAAATGTACGTAAAACATAATTGTATTGTTTGGAATGATTAAAAATACAAATAAGAATAAAATAATAAGCAAAGCTGTTTTAGAACTGTAAATTTATTTATTTTCATTATTTATTAATTTATAAAACAAATTATAAATTAAAATATAATATTATATAATAATAATGTATTTAATATTTATAAAATAGTAATATAAACTAATATAAAATGTCGTTCATACCTTCACACTTTGAATGTTCAATGGACTCAAAATGTTTTAAGTGTATCTTATGTTTTATTTTAAATGTTTTCCAGAGAGGAGCATGCGGGACCCTAGAATAGACAGAGCAATTGGAGTTTGCAAGAAAATGGTAGCTGCTTTTTCCAGCAGCTGGAAAAAGAAAAAAGCTCTTGCTGATGCACAAGAGCAGCTGCAGTCACCAACACGATGAGGGTCAAAACAGCGCATGATTGAGAGGTTTCTTGAGCAAGAAAAGGCCATTCGTCATGTTTTAACTCAAGACAAAAAGCAAAGGCACCTTGTGCCAACATGGCAAGACGTTGAGGTGCTGGAGGCAGTAAGCAAAGCACTTGATCCTCTGCTAGAATTTACAGACGCTCTGTCAGGTGAGCAGCTTGTAACAGTTTCTTACTTAAAACCTGTGTTGTCCTTGTTCAACACTGAAGTTCTGGCGGTGAAGTCTGATGACACAGAGCTAACCAAAAAAATCAAACAAACCATTTTGGAGTACCTGAACACCAAGTACTCCGAAGACTGTGTGGAAGAATTGTTAAGTTTGGCATCCACACTTGACCCACGGTTCAAAAACCGCTATAACAACGATGGCAGGATCAAAACCATTGAGACAGCAGTGACTCCAGAACTCATAGCTATGGTGACAGAGGAAGACAGCCCTACCCCAGGCCCATCAACTGCTTCTGCTCAGCCTACAACAGTGGAACCTGAAGCAGGTGACGCCACTGAGCCAGCAAAAAAGACAAAAAAGTCTTTTGGCAGTTATTTCAAGAAACCACAGGAATTCAGAGGAGAGTCTCTGCACATTGCTATAGAAAAGGAGATCCAGAGCAACTTAATGATACCAGAGGTGGACAGTGACATAAACCCACTTGACTGGTGGAAAACACAAGAAATAAATTTCCCCAGACTTGGGAAACTAGCAAAAAAGTACCTATGCATCCCTGCCTCAAGCAGCCCTTCTGAGAGGGCTTTCAGCACCGGAGGAAATATTGTAACATGTCACCGTGCAGCTCTCAAGCCAGATGCTGTGGACAACTTGAAATGGATGTAGATCAAAAGAAACCCAGTTAATGGCAAAAAATGTTCAAGCTGCTGAAAGCCTGTTTTCTCTGTTCTAGTGACTTTTATATTATAAAGGCTATTTTACCTTTTAGTCTTTAAATCGTAGACTTTGTTTATAGTAGAATCATTTGTTAATGTTTACATATAATTCTTTTTTTTTCTCAGTGCAATATTTGACAAATCTGAAGGGTTTCTAATTTTACAGCTGCTACAGCTGTTTACTTTTTGTGCAATATTAGACAGAACTTTAAGTTAGTAATTTAATTGAGTTTTTTTAATTTTTTTTTGACTATAGAACATTTTACAGAAGGGTGTATTTTGTTTACAAAGGTTTTCTAGTGCTGTTTTTGACAGAAGTTTCTTCTTGAATGTTTCAGTTTTAAATAATAAATACCCTTTACAACAATATGTTTCCATTAGCAATATATGAATATCCTATTGACATTGTAAAATATAAGACATTTACAAATACATTTTTGAATAATGCAAAATATCGTCTGATTATCGTTATCGGCAAAATCCCAAAAAATATCGAGATATCATTTTTTTTCAATATTGCACACCCCTAAGTGTTAGTTAGTTCCTCTAGTTCATCTGTTTGTTTGGGTTCAGGCAGCAGCTGAGACAGATTAGATAAGCAATTTGAGAAATGATCTATGTTGGATGGAAGGATTGTTCTGCCTGGTCGATAACGTGGCGCCGCATGACATATTACAGCAGTACGTAATATGCAAGTTACCATGTAATGGTCAGTGACATCATCACTGTGTGGAATGATATCTATATTGGTTGGATCGGTTCCATATGATATAATTAAATCGAGTGTATGATTAAGACGATGAGTTGGTCCGGTGACGTTTTGCTTGACCCCAAATGAATTTAATAAATCTGTAAACGCAGCCCCTAACGCATCATTTGAATTATCTACGTGTATGTTAAAATCTCCAACAATTAATGCTTTATCGACGTTGACCAATAGATCTGAGAGAAAATCTGCAAACTCTTTTAGGAAATCAGTGTAAGGCCCTGGCGGTCTATATACGGTAGCCAAGGCTAGAGATAATAGGATGTCTTCAATACTGCTCAGGTGTCTTCAATAATGCTCAGGTGTCTAATAATATCAGGTGTCTTCAATAATGCTCAACCATCACTCAATTATTCACTTAATTATCTCATTAACTTTAACACTGCCTCCGTCGTCCTTCAATACCAGACAGTCTCAAAAACACGGTTTGAAATCAGGTCCGGATTTGTTGCGGAACGGCTGCGGCCATTACTGACAGCTGAAGTCACAAGGACCCACGAGATCTCGCGAATTCACATATGATTGCGCGATATACGTGCTGAATTGCTGCGGAGCTCTCCGGCATCCGGCAAAAATAGAAGCTCTGCGTATCTGCTCCGGAGCGCTGCAGTCAGTGAAAATACACACATTGACATCAATGGAAACCTATTGACTCTGCCGTTCCGGAGCGGATCCGCAGCCGTTCAGCAGTTGGTGGAAATTAGGGGTGAGTGTGGACTATTGTGATATATCGCATCTCGTCAGTAAAGCCGGTTCCTTGATTAGTAGCAAATCGCCATCACCTGCTTTCAGATCACTTTATTCTTTGTTCAACTGGCAGTTATAACTCAGATACAACAGCCAAACAAAATCTAAAGTAAACATATAAGGGTCAAGAGCCCAACTAAAGCAAACAATGATCGCCATAACGGTGGCTTACAATTTGTGATTTTCTCCTTCAGTGATTCTGCTTGTTAACATCAGGTGTCTTCAATAATGATCAATCATCACTCAATTAATCACTTAATTATCTCATTAACTTCAACACTCTTGAGTGTTCATATAGACTCCCAGGAGTGTTAATTTAACACTGGAGTTTTTGCAGTGTACAAAGAGCCGTAGTTAACTGACAAGCTGAGCCATATCGCATTAATTATCGCTGGGATACGTCCACGATATTAATGCGATATGGCTCAGCTTGTCAGTTAACTACGGCTCTTTGTAGTAAATGCCGCTCCATCTGAAAGCAGGTGATGGTGATTTACTACTAATCAAGGAACCGGCTTTACTGATGAGATGCGCATAACAATATCGTGCGATATATCGCCCAGCCCTAGTGTGGACTCATATAAACACTGAGCAGTGTTAATTTAACACTGGGGATTTTGCTGTATACATGTACAAAGAAGCTGTAATTGAATTATTAGTATCATTCTGTGATTCTTTGGCCATCTTACCTCATACTCGTGTATTGCAGATCTACAGTTTATCCTTTTCTTCTGACTGTCAAAAAGAAACGGAAACAAGCCATTTAATTGTTTTGTGTAAAATTCAAAAGTACTTTTGCATTAGTCTAAAAGCAAATTATATTACTCTTTGTTGATACATTTGTATTTACATTGTATACAATACGATGATGATGATGATGAATGCCACTGTGATCACTACCCAGACGAGCCAACCAGTACCACGACTATCTGAAAGAGGGAGAATATCATAATTAAACCTACAAACTAAGAATGACACTAATAAATTCTGTGGTGGGTCTAAAGTAGAAAACACAATAAATTTCACATCACAGACAATGTTTAGAGGATTTAATGTCACATTTACTGAACCATCATGAACTCACACATGACGTTTAAAGTCGAAGAGTTCAGATGCAAAAACCTCTAAATGCCATCTGAAATTTCCTCCTAGAATGATCATTTTTATGAAGCTCGTATATTTAAGTTCAGTAATTTCACTTAAATGGCAATGAAAATTACCTATTAATTGCCATTTAAGTGAAATTATTGAAATTAAATATACAAGCTTGATAAAAATGATCATTCTAGAAGAAAATTTCAGATGGCATTTAGAGGTTTTTGCATCTGAACTCTTCAATCACAGTATCAGAGTATTTCTCTCCATGTTCATTGATGGACTTGCACTTGTATTCTCCACTGTCATCAGAGCTGATCTTTGAGATGCTGTAGATTTTTCCAGATCCTACAAACGTTCCTCCTTTAAACCAGCTGATTTCTGCAGGAGGGTTTGAGTCACTGATGCAGTTCAGAGTCACTGAATCTCCCTCCACTATTACACCAGATGGACTGATGGAGATCACAGCCAAGCAAAATGATGTTCAAAAGACATCTTTTCAATGTCTTTGTCACAAAAGCGTACGTTGAAAAGATGTCCACTGATGTCAGAATGAAAGTTTTTTTGACGTCTTTTTTTGACGTGTTCTGCACGTCCGATATAGACGTTCATGGATCCTCCGTACAAGGTTAAAAACTAGCTCAAATGTGGTCATTGTGGTCATTTTCAAAGTCATTCAAGGTCTCATTTAGACTATTTATACTGTTTCTGGACCAAATAATCACTCTCAGCATGCATTAAATTAAAACTCACGTTTATTTCAATGTAATTTCCAGCTGTAGTTGCAGAGAATCTCACAGACAGTGTGTGTTTGTCCAAAAATCATGAAAATAAAAGAAACCACGCACCACTTTAGACAACTTAGCATCTATTTGAAGTCACCATTGTAGTGGGCAATGTTTGCTTTAGTTGGTCCCTGTACTTCTTGTGGTAGCTGTTTTTTTGGCTGTTGTAGCTGTGTGTGTGTAACACAATCAAGTGTTATCAGCTCGTCGTTGTTGATGATGACAAAATAATCACAAAATGAGCATCCTATGGTGTGGTTTTAATTTTGGGTTTATATTTGGCATTTATAGCAAGATTTTGCATATGAATCCCAACAGTGACAATTAAAAAAAAAAAAAAAAGCATTGGAATCAGGGATGAGTTTTGTACTATAAAGCCACCCATCATGCATTTCAGCATGAAGCTTTTTTTGTTTTGATTGTCACCGTTGTTGTGATTTATATGCAAAATCTTGATGTCTGTGTGTGACTACATGGTACACTTGCTCAAAACTTTATATCCACCTTCTGTATCTGATTGAAATAGTCAAAGTTTCTGTATTTTATGTCTTTGATTGAGAGCAGCACGAGTGGCTCAGTGAAGATAACAACAGAGTGAAATGCCTCTAATGTTTGTGAAGATTCATTCATATTATAAATGGCAAATAATATAGATTTTAATATAAATTCTTGCACTTAATATAAATGATTCACCCTAGTGAAGTGGTGATGAAAAATAGGTTGTTAACAAAGGTTTGTTATCTAAACATAATGTATTAACTGAACTGTGTAATTTTATTATATACTAAATAAAATAGATACTCACACATGACATTGAGCTGAACAGCAGGAGAGATGTAAGTGTGTCCGTCTACAGCACAGCTATATCTGCCTGAATCCTCTCTTCTGACTGACTGCAGCAGGAGTTCATTGTTTCTGTCTCTTCTCTCAGTTAATGGCTGTGAGTTTCTGTACCAGATGAATGTTGCTCTGTCAGTCAGAGCGCAGCTGCTTTTACATCTCAGAGTGACTGAATCTCCCTCTGTCACTCTCTCAGGAGACTCCACCTGAAGATCTGAACACAACACACACATTATATCTAGTGCTGCTGTCATACACTGATTATTATTCAACATAATGCACAGAAGAAGAGATAAACCTCATCAAACTCACCTGTGACAGTAAGAGTCACTCCAGGTTTACCAATCCATTTGTATTGATCAGTGATGCAGTAGTAATTGTCTTCATCTTTCTGGTTCACATGACTCAGTTTGATGGTGGTGTACCACTGTGTGTCTCCCAGATACTGAAGCCTCTGACTGTATTCAGGGTCCTCAGACAGATCTGGATACTCTCCATTATCTATTACCAGTGCTTTGGTCCAGAACACTTTCTTGATCTTATATCTAGTAGGGTATTCATAAGTGCATCTCATTTTCACTGTTGAGTCCTTTAGTGCACAGATGTGTGAAGGACTGTAACTCACACTCCAATCAGCCCACTGGCTACAAACTCCTGAAACACACATTAAAGGGATAGGTCACACAAAAACGATTGTTTCATAATTATTGACCCCTCGTGTTCATTACATTCTTTTTTTACACATTAAACACATTAAAAACATTAATATAATCCTTATTGATGCACATATTTATATTGTACAATAATTCCAATCAGAAGAATTTAAACATTTATCTAAAATTATTATTCTTTTTTATTTTAGCTCTGATTACCTTTATTTTTTACTTTATTTGGATGATTCTTTTCTCTTTTTTTTTTTTCACAGAAATTTGTTTGTGAAAGGGGTTTTAACAGGGTCCTGTCGGACTCATGATTTTAAAAAAGAAAGACTTTGATGAGTGACTAAAGAACATTAAAATATTCTCCATCAGGAGCGACTCACCGTGAATCATGAGCAGAAACACCAGAGGAAGAGGAGGAGCCATTATCAGTGACATCACTACAAGAACAATAATACAGAATCACACAGTTGTTCCTAATCCTGGACGATCCCCAGCATTTTAGATGTCTCCTTAATCAAGCACACCTAATTCAGTTCATCAGCTCGTTATTAAAGGCTTCAAGATGGGGGTGTCAGATAAGAGAGACATCAAAAATGTGCAGTATTGGGGGTCCTCAAAGACCAGGATTGGGAACCACAGGGATAACACACACAATGAGCATTATAAAACAATCTTTAGCTTTAGCTTTAAAAACATTTCCATAAATAATATTTCACTGAGAATATTTCCAATTGATTAGGTCAGTGGTTTCTACAACAGTATTAATCTGACTATATTCACACAGTAACCAGCGTAACTCTTACCGTGTTCTGGTGAGTCTCTCCAGCAGGCGTTGAACTGAAGAATTTCTCATGGTTAACAGTGTTTATTTTAAAATACTCGCACAGACAGAAAATGTTTCTTCCTCTTTCTTGACTCCTGCCCACACAAGCAACTTCAGACACAAACTTCTTGGGTCCTGCCCTTGTGTGAGAAACTTCAGACAACTTTTCGTCATGATCATGTATCGTAATCTAAAAAGTCTTTAAACCCCAAATTCTTTAACAAAAGGAATCCTCATTTCCTATTGTTAAGGCATTTTGGGTTTAATGACTTTTGTCATAATTCTTTGGTTCAACACTTTAATTGATCAGTGAATCTCAGATTTATTGACATATTGTCAGATATTAACGTATACAGTTTTGCTTGCTTTTTCACATATTAAAACTGAAGAGATGTTTAATATGAAGAGAGGTTTAGATGTTTATAAATCATATAAAAATGAAAACTGGCTGTTTATACTGGCCACAGTTTCTTCCTGGAAACATTTTCTGAGTAATTGTGAAACATATATTGAGTAAGACTGGATGTCGACCATAGAGAGTTATTTTTCGACATCCTTGAGAGATGTTCTTTTTGCCTTCAGTTTATTTGCAAAAATAAAAAAGAGAGAAGTGACAGGAGGTGGTGGATTGTGGTTGTTCGGCATATTTGTAAAATTATTCAAATGATCAGATTGCATAACACTGCTGGAGCTAACGCTGCATTATCACAGAGTCAACAGAACAAAATTTGTATGCATTAATAATACTAATGTGACCACACTGTAAAAAATAAAATCGTAAATAAAAGCAGGGTCAATGACTGTCAGCTACGGCTGCCAAACAAAAACCGTAAAAATAAAGTAAAATATCCTAATTTAAATGAAGTGCAAAAAACTTGTACAGAAATTAAAAGTTATTTTACAGTTATTTTACAGCTATTTCCTGAATTATTACGATCAAACACCTTCATTGTAAACAAATCCCATAAAAAAACAGTCAAATGACTGTCAGCAATGGCTGCCATACAAAACCCGTAAAATATCCTAATTTTTAAATAAGTGCAAATAGGGCTGGGCGATATATCGCACGATATTGTTATGTGCATCTCATCAGTAAAGCCGGTTCCTTGATTAGTAGTAAATCGCCATCACCTGCTTTCAGATGGAGCGGCATTTACTACAAAGAGCCGTAGTTAACTGACAAGCTGAGCCATATCGCATCAATATCGCGGACGTATCGCCAGTGATAATTAATGCGATATGGCTCAGCTTGTCAGTTAACTACGGCTCTTTGTAGTAAATGCCGCTCCATCTAAGCAGGTGATGGATCACCAATCGCTAAATATTGTTATGCGCATCTCGTCAGTAAAGCCGGTTCCTTGATTAGTAGTAAATCTCCATCACCTGCTTTCAGATGGAGCGGCATTTAGGGCTGAGGAGATAATTAAGTGATTAATTTAGTGATGATTGAGCATTATTGAAGACACCTGATGTTAACAAGCAGAATCACTGAAGAAGAAAATCACAAATTGTAAGTTACCATTAAGGTGATGGGTGTTTGCTTTAGTTGGGCTCTAGACCATTACATGTTTACTTTAATATTTACTGTTGTTTGTCTGCGGTTATTGATTTATAACAGTTAAATGAACAAAGTAAAATGTTATCTTATAGTGTTGGTTATGTTTTGACAATCATGCTGTGATCTGAAAGAGGAAACTTATTGAGATAGTTTAGTGATTCTTCAGCCTATGATTATCAGTACTTTACTTATAATTCAAAATATTTAATAAACATTGTTCTGATCAAAAGACATTCGGATAAATTCATTTAAAACACAGACATCAATAATCAGCCTGTGAATCTCAACAATGGTGACAATAATAAAGCATGTTGCAGTGGCTGCCACCAATCACAACTTATTAATGGCTCCCATCATGCATTGCGGTATGAATAAATTATGATCTGAATTGTCTATGTAATTTACTTTTCCTAATTTAATATTCTGCTCCTCACCATTGTTGAGATGCATAGACTGAATCTTGACATCTGTGTGTGCCTAAAAGAAAGATTTTTTTTTTTCTTAAACAACTTTTAAGAAATCCTTTATTATATAAAAAATTCTGGGCATTTATGCAGATTCACTAACCAACAACATAAATAAAAGTCAGAAAGAAGGATTTTAATGAGTTCAGTGATCAAGTTCAAATGATGATTGTCATAACATAACCAACACCATCAGATCACTTTTTTCTTTGTTCAACTGGTGATTATAATTCAGAAACAACAGACAAACAAAATCTAAAGTTAATAATATATGGGTCAAGAGCCCAACTAAAGCAACCATTGATCGTCATAACGGTAACTTTCAATTAGTGATTTTCTCCTTCAGTGATTCTGCTTGTTAACATCAGGTGTCTTCAATAATGCTCAATCATCACTAAATTAATCACTTAATTATCTCATTAACTTAAACACTCTTGAGTGTGGACTCATACACTCCCAGGAGTGTTAATTTAACACTGGAGTTTTTGCTGTGTACAAAGAGCCGTAGGTAACTGACAAGCTGAGCCATATGGCATTAATTATCGCTGGCGATACGTCCACGATATTAATGCGATATGGCTCAGCTTGTCAGTTAACTACAGCTCTTTTTAGTAAATGCCGCTCCATCTGAAAGCAGGTGATGGCGATTTACTACTAATCAAGGAACCGGCTTTACTGACGAGATGCGCATAACAATATCGCGATTTAAATCGCCCAGCCCTATTCATGGGTACCCAGAAACGATATACTTGATCCCAACCTGCTCGATCAGTTCCATGCCACTCATGCGGAAAGACCCGCACCCCGGGGTAGAGGCCGACCGCCACGACGTCGGGGTCCTCGGGCCTCAGGAGCGGGTCGTGGAGGGGGGGGGGGGTAATGTTACAATCACGCCAGACTCCACACTCACTCAATCACAGCGCACCTCCTCTCCTGAATACTGATCACACACACCTGCACGTCATCTATTCAACAATCACCTACAGCACTTAAACCCCGCTCTCACTCTCACTCATTGTCCGGTATCATTTGCATCTAGACGTTTCCCTGTATGCTTATCTCCAGGACTCATCATACCACTTACCTGTTCCGTGGCTTCCTCTCCCAGTCTCCCAGTTTTCCTCGTGGGTCTTCGTCTCCTGTGTTCTCCAGTGTCTCCTCCGGTTCCGGTAATCCCTCTCTGCTCTCCATCTGCAAGAAAGACATCCTGTATCATTCAAGTCATCATCATCGGGACTGTATTCAGATCTACTCCCCTTCGTCTGCACTCCGATCACTCATCTGGTTGTTATCAATAAACTCTCATTACCTTATCCGTGTGTCTGCCCCTTCTGTGTTGTAACAGTCTTACAAAATTTAAATCAATGTATTGTTTTAAGTGAATGATTAGGCAGGATGATTTTCACATCATTTTGAAGAAAAAACATTATTCAGAAGTCTTGTGGACACATATTTAGTATGTGTTGTGTGGCCTTATTTCAGAAACTTTCATTTTTATTTTTTTTCAATAACTATGCATAAACATTATTCTCTCAAAAATACAAACATGTACATACATGTTGCTCACATATTAGGGTAGCCCTGTTTATGCTAAATAGAGTGTAATTATACCTTTGCCATTAATATGTTTATAAGCAACTGAAAAAAGCACAAGTGTCAGGGCATGTCAGAACATCTCAAGGACCCAAAAAACACCTTAGACCCCAGGGTTAACCCATTAACCCCTGCTGGTAGATGTCATATTAACCCATTAACCCCTGCTGGTAGATGTCATATTAACCCATTAACCCCTTTTGGTAGATGTTATATTAACCCATTAACCCCTGCTGGTAGATGATATATTAACTCCATTAACCCCTGCTGGTAGATGTCATATTAACTCCATTAACCCCTGCTGGTAGATGTCATATTAACCCATTAACCCCTGCTGATAGATGTCATATTTACTCCATTAACCCCTGCTGGTAGATGTCATATTAACCCATTAACTCCTGCTGGTAGATGTCATATTAACTCCATTAACCGCTGCTGGTAGATGTCATATTAACCCCATTAACCCCTGCTGGTAGATGTCATATTAACCCCATTAACCCCTGCTGGTAGATGTCATATTAACCCATTAACTCCTGCTGGTAGATGTCATATTAACTCCATTAACCGCTGCTGGTAGATGCAGGGCTTAAAGTGAAAAAAAAAGCCTGAACTTTTGGGATGTTGGGGGGTGGGGGGGTTATTATAATAAAATTAAAATAAAGTTGTTATTATAATAAAAAAACAGATAGATATATAATGCGTTTTTTATTATAATAACAACTTAATTTAATGATATAAGTAAAAACATAATAAATATACAATATAGAACACATATTTAGCAAAATACTCTCTATAGCTCTTTTTTTTCTAGCCAACTAACGTGCTATATCCTATATTATGGTCATCAAATGGCTTTCCTGAGGTAAATGTTATGTGACATAATTGTTCTCCAGCTGTTTTATTGACCCATTTGTTTCATTGATTGGTCGATATTATGTATGAAGGAATATACATTTCGGTAATTTTACTGTATCTTTCAACATTGTTCAATCGTGTTTATTTACTAGCAAGAGATGATAGGTTCACCTGCCGCTAGGAATCTGTCCTGTCCACTGATCTATATAATGTCATTCTATATAGATCAGTGGTCGCGTCACATTTACAAGCGCCAAAACGGTATTTACTGTTTGAATTTCGTAATAAAAGTGACAGAATCTGAGAGCTGAGTTTTTTTTTACATCATAAGTAACCTGCTCTGTCTAGTCTGTCGTTCTCCGTGTCCTCTTTGCTTCGCGATTTTTCTGTGCGTGAGAAAATAGATGTGTGTCGTGAGAGCGTGTGAAAAGTGTCAGGGAGCTTGATTGACAGGCGATCTAACCAATCATAATCCGCCATCCGCCATTTTGTCCGACAAAGCAGTCAGGAGAGACAGCAGATTATTAACATGGGAGGATTTGAACTTGAAAAACGGAATGTACTGACACTTTCCGCGGTTTAAGACAACATTCCTTCTTATGTTCATTCATGTTTATTTGATGCTATAAATGAACTAGAAGGAAGAGATGATCGGTTCACGAGCAGCTTTAACTGATGCTCTACAGCGATCTGTCAGACACATTTAAGAGCCACAAAATGGTATGTATCGTTTAAATTTCTTTTAAAAAAATGACCAAATTTGAAAGGTGAGACTTTGTTTAATATGTTTAATATCAAAAGTAACCAAAAAGTAACCTGGTCTGTCCTGTCTGTCAGCGTGTTGTCAGTCTCCTCTCTGCTCCGCGATGTATTTTTCACTGCATGAGAACATGGTGTGGCATGAGAGCAGCGTAGCTTGTCGGAGATAGCGACAGTAACTAAGGGGGGCGGGTCTTTGCGAATGCATGAGAGTTGGCAGCTCTGAAGCTAACTGCGAACTGGTTCACTTCCTGCACAAGACCCGCCCTCCTCTCTAGCAATTGGCTAAGACAACCTAATATCATGCTCCCATTGGCTGTGACAGCTGTGCGTGCTGACTCTTGAATCAAGGTGGTAGGTTGAAGGGGACCGGTGTGTTATTCAAGTAATATTAGGGCCTGTTCACATATCGCGTCTTTTGCGCGCTCAAGTTCGTTATTTCAAATGTAGCCGCGCGGTATGCGTGCTCATAATGGAAGCGACGCGCTCATTTTTTTCAAGCGCGTCCGCGCCGATAGTGCCTCCGACTGTAATTTGCAGCCTGATAAATAAATTTTGCATGCGCCGGAGGCCGGACCTGCCCTCAAGCCGGAAATCCAGCCCCCGGCCGGAATACTTTAAGCCCTGTAGATGTCATATTAACCCATTAAACCCCTGCTGGTAAATGTCATATTAACCATATGTGACCCGATCTGGCGAAATGAGTCGGAAGTCGCAACGTTCCATTTTAAGATATGGGCCGTTTATGTGGAAAAACAATGAAATAATATTTTTTATTTAAATTTTTTTTTTGTGCTAAATTTCAAAGAACAGACATTCAAAAATAATCTCCTAAAGTTTCGTAGTCCAGATAATTGAGTAAAGGTATTTAAATGACTATTAAAGTTTACAAAGTTTTACTAAATTCGCTGGAAATGAATATTGCTTTTCTCAACTCCTCTCATCACCTCTGAGCATTTCCCGGGTATCCCCTGAAACGTCTCTGCTCTCCAAATATGGTGTTACACGTTGTATAGAACCAATCAAAAAGCTTAGAAATGTACACAAACGCTGATCATTTGTCAATGGGAAGCCCCATTTCGACTGACCGGCACGCGATTGGTCCAGCCATCCTCCTGTCAGACTCGCGGCGCTCTGTGTAAACAAGCTAGCAGATCTCCTCAGAAAGATTAAATATTATTAATTTGAGAAATGTCGCTGTCAAAAGAGAGCAAAGTCGCCAAAAGCGTTGAACTCACTTGAGGATTCTAACCTAAGCTCTCCTGCTGGTCATCAAGAGTGGCTAAGGCTAGTCAGTGATTGTTTTGGATCTGGAGACTTGTCATCCTCTGATGATTTATCGTGTATGGATGTGAGTGAGTGCAATTATTCTGTGAGTGTATTTATCTGCAAGGAGAATATATTACAATGTGTTTAACCCAATATTTAACTGTTGGTATATCCGTTATGAATATGTTACACTGTTATTGTCAACTAGCCTACACAAAGATATGATTGCATAGGCTAACATTATTTGTTCTCGGTTTCCTTGTCTCTCTGCCTCTCTCACTTTCTCTCTCTCTCTCTCACACACACACACACACACACACACACACACACAGAGACACACACACACACACACACACACACACACACACACACACACAGAGAGAGAGAGAGACACACACACAGACACACAAACACACACACACACACACACACACACACACACACACACACACACACACACACACACACACACACACACACACACACACACACACTCTCTCTCTCTCAAGCAAAACTGTAGCACCTCTGTTCAATCTTTCTGATTTTAGTAAATGTTTGTAAAAGTGTCTTTTAAATTATTTATTCAAATAAAAACTTTAAAATAATTTGAGCTTCAGCCTGGCATAATAGCATATATTAATGTCTTTGGTCAAATTAACCTGTACAATAAATAGTTCCTCCCTTTAAATGCAATGGATTTTGAAAGATATCAACAAAAAACGGGCAAAAAACTTTAAAAGCGATTTTCTCAGGTTTTCAATTGCACTGTTAGCCCTTGCTGTAAAAAAAAGGCGTAATTCAGACAGTATCATACCATTTTCCATTAAAACAGTAATATACCGTAGAAAACAAAAATAGCCTACAGGAATATACTGTAAATGAACAGTGCTCAAAATCGACACTCAGAGGTTGTTTTCACAATCACACCCTATACCCTCATTCACTATTCCCTACATTAGTTCACTAATATAGTCCACATGACAGTGTGAATGAAAAGAAGTGAGTGAATTGAGAAACTGATGAACACCTGATAAGCAGAATCACTGAAGGAGAGAGACAAACAAGAACAGAAAAAAGAGAAACACAAAAACTACAACTGACTTCCAGCAACACTGAGTGTGAAACCAGTTTACAAACCAGTTTACGATTATTTCTTTCATACATGTACAAAAGTTCTTGTTGAGAATTAACAGAGATTTAGTTAATAATAAAATTTGTTGTCACCATAATGGAGATCAGTATTTGCTTTAGTTGGTCTTGTCTCTTGACTTCTTACCTTTCATCTCTCTCTGACTGCTATAACAGTGAGTTTATAAAACACATTTGTTATGGCAAGAAAAAGTCAAGAGGAAGTTGATCAGGTGTTTTTATTTTTTTGTGATGATGTCACAGTCATCTTGGATTATCTGATTTTTAGATTTTTCCTGTGTATATTCATTAAAATTATGGGTATGTTATATTTAGCATAAATCTGTGTATCTACAAAATGAAATCAAAATTTCTGTAATCATGTCTTCTGAAAAATAACAATCATATAGTGCATTCAATTTTGTTTTACTCCTGCTTGATTTAGACACACACAGACATCAACAATCAGCATATGAATCTCAACAATGGTGAAAAGTTTCATGTCGCAATGCATGCTGGGTTCCAGGATAATATAAAACTCCCAGCATGCACTGCTGCATGAATAAAAAAAATTAAAAAATATTGCCACCATTGTTGAGATTAATGTGCTAAATTGTGATATCTCTGTGTTTCTAAATCATAGTGTAGCTTTATTTTTGGTTTATGCATGATGTGTTAAAAAAAATGAGTCATAGCAATTTATTGCTGTAGTTTCACAGTGGTGCTAATGTAACACTTTTGATCGAGGATAAAACTCTGAATGAATAAGAATTAATTCCTTACTGAATGAACCAGCAATATGATGAATTTGTCACCATAAGCATTACAACTGCAATCATTCATAAACTGTGTGCGCACAAGTGTGACTTGCAAAAACACAGTAGCAAAAGAAAAATGAATATTTTAGCATCTGCATCCCTACGAAAGCAAGCACTGATCTCTATAATGGTAACTTCAAACAAACATTTTCAATTAAACATCTTAATAACAACTTCTGTAGATGTATGACAGAAATAAAGTCATACTGGTTAATAATAAGTGTAATAATGTGTAATGGCTGGAAGTCAGTCGTAGTTCTTGTGTTTCTCTATTTTCTGTTCTTGTGTTCCTCTTTTCTTCAGTGATTCTGCTTATTAACAGCAGGTGTTCATCACTAATGCTCAACAATAACTTACATATTCCCTTAATTATCTCACTGCAACACTGTCTCAATGTTACTTTTACTCTTTGTAGTGTGGATTTCCTGTGGGGTTGAAAGGGTTAACAGTGTAAGATAAAAAGTCACACCCACAAAATGTATTTTAACAGTAATAAACTGTAAGTCATAAAACTGTTTTATACTGGCAACACTGTTGCCAGTAGTTTACTGTAAAATTTATTTTTTGGGTCACCATTGTGCAGAAGAGTAGAGCCTGAGCTTCAGTCCAGGAGAAGACTGAAGACTATTCTCTTTATGTTCAATAGTTTTTTAGTGGTCTCAAATGAAAGAAGTTCACAGTAATACTTTGCTCACATTATTAATGCATTATAAATTTTAGTTAAAACATTTAAATGACAGTTGGTCAATTTAAGGCAGTCGGTTTCTGCAAGTGTAATTAGTTAATTTGAATTAGAATTTAGTGCATTTTTACAGAAACAAACTAGACTACAGTAAAGAACTGTACAATTAACAGTATTTTACTGGCAACAGTGTTGCCAGTATTTTACTGTAAAAAAACCCGGTAAGGTCTAACAGTGTGGAAAAAGAGGGCAGACGACCATAATTCAAATGTGTATATATTTACAACCATTCAAGGTATGACTTTGACTAGGATATCATTTGAAAGCTTATGGTCTCCTCTTTCCAGTAATACCAAAATATCAGTTTTGAAATTTGGGTCACTGTGACTCATTTTGCTGGATCAGGTCACATATTAAGATGTTGAAACTACACTATACAGCTTCAACAGCATCTTTCTCCATTGACGGCCATTCAAACCATGTTTCTTGACAAAAAAATATGTTTTCTTTTTGCAACATTTAAATTGTAAAAGTCTCTATATATATACTATAATTTTATAGTAGATGCCTACTGTCTTTCATTTCACAGCTCAGGAAAGCCATTAGTGAAGGTTTGAGACACCAGTCTCAGTTTTATTACTAAGAGGTTAGTTTTGTTACTCAGATCTGGCGACACTGACTCTGAAACACCAGAATCACTTCACACAGCGTCTCCAGGAGAGAAGAAGAGGATAAACAGGGTAAAAAGAAGGGAATTCACCTTTTATTAGCTTTAACTGTAGATGAGGTGTACTAATAAAAAATAAATAAATAAATTCACAAAAGAATTCAGCTTATCTTGTTAGTAAGATGACTGTGAACTTTATTTATACATTATACACTTTATAAACTGTGTTTTGTACAGAAAAGTCTGACAAAAGATTGCATAATTAAAGCAATGTAGATTTTATCAAATTTTGAGAGTCTTTTTCATTTATAGTTTATCACTGAATATATCGGACCCTCGTTTGTTGAGATGTTTTGTGGATGTGTTGCTGTTACGTAGATCAGTTCTGTCCCGCTGTCCTGTGTTGCTTCAGGAGACTTTATATTGGCATAATAATCAACGGCTGTATCTGTCACCTGATTGGTCGAGTGGGTGTGACTGGGGTTTGAATCAGGCTGGCAATTGATTACTGTTGCGTAAACCTTAGAGACTTCTGTACAGTTGTTGAGGTGTGATGAAGGCGACTGATTGGATGAAGATTTAAGCATCTGACTGGATGAAGACATTACCACGGTGACGTCTCTGTTTGGAATCTCCTCATACATGCGGTCAGTCTGAAAAACAACACATACATCAATAATCTACTAATAAAAAATAATATAAATAATTATCTCTGTTCATCAGTAAACAATCATTTAACATGTATGTCTGCTCTTCTACAGGTAAAGATTTGAACACTCACCTCTGTATTGTGCTGCATGTTTTGCTGAAATAAAGCTGCATGAAAATAGAGAGTCAGTCAATTTACACACTAAAATAGAACTAAATAATAACACTAATAATCACAAACAAACTGTTACCTGTCCCAGATTTCCTCTTCCTCTTCTTCAGGATGATGAAGGTTCCAGAACACAGAGTCAGAACCAGCAGAACCGAACCCAGACCGCCAGCAACAGAAGCCAGATCTGAACAACACAATGTACAGATGTACAACACAACAACACAATGCTGATTCTGATTATACTGTTTAGTGAATAATAGTCTATATAATATTGTGCAACCGAAGTGAAACTGCAATGGTAAACCTCAACTCTTCAGAAGGAAACGCTTCTGTCTGTGGTTGATGCCAAAGCAAGTTAACCACACGAGTACGTGCCTCTACAAATGTTCAAACCACTTTCCTTTCTCCAAAATGAGCTTATTCTTTGTTGTCAAAGAGCTGCATTGTGGGAAGTGTAGTTTGTGTGCTTACTAATGTTTGTCTGATAGAGTTGAACTGTAGTATTTCCTGTTGTTGTTCTTGTTGTTTCAGTTTCTATTTGATGAGTCGCTGACAGAGAGAAACACCAGTGACTGTGAATCATGCAGTGAGAACATGAACACATACAAACTCTAAAGCTCTACATTCACACACAAACCATTCACATCATGTGAATATGAACAGAAGTTGTATATTCTTTTATTCATAACACTGATTACTCTCAACTAAAAATATTTTAATGTTCATTCTAAAGACACTCTTATCCAAAGCAACTAGTGCATTTTAATAACCGGGAGCAAACATCTGAGGACTGAACCTTCAGTCTTCAACAACTTTAACACATTCAGGGCCCTATCTTGCACCCAGCACAATTGACTTTGTACACCGACGCATGTATCATTCCTATTTTGCACCGGCGCATAGCAGACTTTTCCCTCCACAGACGCACGTTGGTAAATTAGGAAATGAACTTGCGCTCCCGGGGGCGGTTCAGCGGAAAGAGGAGGCGTGTTCTGGCGCAAACGTTACCTGGTGTTATTTTGCAGTTTCAGAAAACAATTCCACCACAGACCAGGAAAAACCTAGTCAGGGGCGTCATGCAAGCCAAAATTCTGGGGGGGCACAATCTGAGACGTTGCAATTGTTTTCTGACGGGTGATATGGATCATGTTAGGAGGGGTCAGGGGGAGAAACCTAAATTTTTATTTAAAAAATAATTTTATAATTCTGGCTGCTAAACATACCATTTCAATGCAGTTTGGGAGGGACAGAAATACCTTAACGGAGCTACACTGTAAAAATGAATACGCTATATTTACTCAATAAAATTGTGGCAACAGATTACAAGCAATATTATTAATTAAATTGAACAAATTAGAATTGAGTAATAATTTATCAAATTAATTCCTTAAAAGGTAACCATTTAAAATGAGTAAAAATTTTATTGGCAACATTGAAGACACCTGATGTTAACAAGCAGAATCACTGAAGGAGAAAACCGTAATTGTAAGTCACCGTTATGGTGATCGGTGTTTGTTTTAGTTGGGCTCTTGACCTTAAATCATTAACTTTAGATTTTGTTTGGCTGCTGTACTTGAGTTATAACAGCCAGATGAACAAAGAGAAAAGGTGATCTGGTGTTGATTGTGTTTTAACAATCATTATTTCACCTGAATCGCTGAACTCATACAGAGCCCAATGTCTGGGTTGTGTTTATTTTATTAATTATAGCAGCACTGTCCTTGTACAGCATAATATGTTTAGCCTTTTCAATGAAATTTTAATATTAAAAAAAAAAAAAAAACAACTTTTTTTTTTATGTAGGTACACACAGGCATCAAGATTTAGCGTATGAATCTCAGCAATGGTGACAAACAGATCACCTCTGATCATAAGCTCATTATATATTCATGCAGCAATGCATGATGGGAGCCATGAATGAGTTTTGATTGGTGGAACCCAGAATGCACTGCAACATGCTTCATAAATGTCACCATTGTTGAGATTCACAGGCTGATTATTGATGTCTGTGTATTTTTTTTGTATATTAGATATATTAGATAATTAATTATAGCAGCTCTGTTCCTCTACAGTATAATATTATTTTTAACTATATGAGTTCAGAAAATCAGGTCAAATGATTGTGAAATAATGATTATGTTAAAACACAACCAACACCATCAGATCACCTTTTCTCGTTGTTCATCTGGCTGTTATTACTCAGGTACAGCAGCCAAACAAAATCTAAAGTTAATGATTTAAGGTCAAGAGCCCAACTAAAACAAACACTGATCACCATAACGGTGACTTGCAATTATGGTTTTCTCCTTCAGTGATTCTGCTTGTTAACATCAGGTGTCTTCAATGTTGGCAATAAAAAATAAAGAGTTCTTAATTCATCTTTGACCTCTGTCTGTTATTTTGATATTTTTGTTTGAAAAAAAAAGTAAATTTTACTCATTTTAAATGGTTAACTTTTAAGGAATTAATTTAATTAATTATTGCTCAATTCTAATTTGTTCAATTTAATTAATAATATTGCTTGTAATCTGTTGCCACAATTTTATTGAGTAAATATAGCGAATTCATTTTTACAGTGTAGCAGCAACCCTCCTCTATCTGAGGACTAAGTTAAAGTATCTATTTTGTAAGTTTATGTAAAAGACAGGTTGATGAAAGAACTGTAAGCTCAAATTCAAAAGCTTTTGAAGTCTACTTCATTAAAGCATGTTTACACACACACTTACTGTACACTTAGGCCTACTACACATGATTTTAAAAACAGTACCATTGCAGTTTTTATGTTATGATTTTAAATTGGTATGTGACCTAAGAACGATCTTACATTAAAGGTACATAAAGGTGCTGAGGTCTGACTTTGTGGTGCTCTGAAATTAAGTTATTTTAATATTTACTATGGCTTTGTATGGGAGTAACGTTAGCCAACTAGTTTACGGTTAGACTAAGCTAGCTATCGATAACGTTACACTGACACAACTTAAGTTAATGTTCTGAATTTGCAGCTAATATCAAATGCATCCATAACTTTTTGATCAAGTTAAAATTTCCAGGTCAACCACAAATAATCCCACTACCTTTTAATATCATCCGATAACTAATTCAATGCCGATTTGTTGCTTTGCCCACTTACCACTTCAAGACCATTGCCAGCTCAACGTGCGAGACGAGTGAGTTGCTTGAACATACACAGCAAAGATTCTAGAGCGCTCTGCGCGTAGCGCTCTAGATTTGATACACAGACACCATATTAGGAAAAAGGGGCGGGCTTATGCTGACCAATTTATTACACATCCAGAAGAATACATTTGAGTCGTTATAGGCTCTGGTATATTATGGAGCATAATAGGAATAAAGTTGTGACAAAAAAATTATCAGGGAGGAAAAATCTGAGGGGGCACGTGCCTCACTTTGAATGGGCATGACGCTACTGAACCTAGTCTAAAGTCAGTGGCGCATGTTACTCATATGCTATTTTAAGGGCGCATGCTTGGCCATAATCAATGTAGCGTGTGCACAACGTGCATACACTTTGCTTCTCTCATCTACACAGAAGCAGCAATTGTCATTTTTAGAAAACCATACATAATTACAAGGAAAAATATTAACACACGAGGGAAATCATTGTTATGTCCATGAAGATGTGAAAAAATAGGCATAAATCTAGCTTACACATTTACCCAAATTATTATACGCCTGTTTAACCGAAGCTGATTTGGGTGTGTTTCTCCATCCCCAATGTCACTTCTCTGTGTTTTACGGCCCTGCTGAGAACGTCGGTCTCCTCGGCTGTGAACCGCTCCTGGCGTGCGCCTGGCAAATCCGCCGTTATAATAGCAATCCGCCATGGAACAAGCGCGCCTGCTCTTAAAGGGAATGTGAGATGACGCTCTGATTGGTTTATTTCATGTTACGCCCAAACCACACCTATGAGTAATGAAGCTACTTCAGACCAACCCACTGTAGATTTGCGTTACCGCCCACAAAGTTACTTGCGTTTTAGATCGTTAAAATAGGGCCTTCTAAAATAGAAGGAATCATCTAATATATATGAATGACTTCAAGTACATTTAGAAGCACAATATTCAAGAAATAAGAGTCATAAAGAGCGTCAGACAGAGGAACTGACCTGATTGTGGACTCAGTTCTGTTGTACTGAAAGATTTTGAAGAAGGGCTGATGGTTGAAACTTCAGTGGTCTTTTTATCTGAAGGGTCACAGATAAGGGTCAGATCAACTTAAAACACTGACACTGAAGTTAATTTAAAATACATACAATCTTTAATTCAATCTCTGTTTTAATCACTCTGTTTCTTCTTGTGCCAAAGAAATCCAGTAAAGTCACTTTAACGCACTACCAAGTCATAATTATAGTGACAATTGGACCCTAATATGAAGTGTGACCAAAACATGGGAAATCTTTTCTTTGTACTTTTGTCAGTTAAATAAAGTTGAAACAGAATTAACAAATCACAGATTCTTCATTTGTATTACATTTTACAAAATTATCCAACTTTTCTGGATCTGGGATTGTACAAGATTAATGACTTGATCTCTCACTCTCAGCTTGTTTCCATGCAGTTCATTTCTGCTATTAACAAATGAATCACTTACCTTCTTTAACCAGCAACAAAATCTCGGAATAGACATCAGTAGTAAAAGTCCTGCTCACAACACACCAGTATGGGCCTTCATCCTCTGTTCTCAGATCAGTGATGGTGACGGTGAAAACTCTGGCCGTCGTGTCGTCAGTCAGAGAGAATCTCTCGTCTTTAGCTGGAGATCCTGATTTAACCATGATGTTTCTATATCCAATGACTGGACACTCCCCTTTACAAAAATACTTTGAATATGATTTATATCCAGATTTATATGAGCATCTGATCTCAACTCTCTCTCCTCTGTATCCAGTAATTGTCTGTGAAGCTCCAACAACAACAGCTGAAAACACAGATATCATTATATAGAGCTGTTATGTGTGAGCAAGAGACATAAGCAGGCCAGAATAATAACTGACAAATATCATCCATATGAGTCTGATGATCATGTGATAACAGAGGAAAAACAAGAGAAGATGTCAAACTCTGTGTAAAAGAGCTGAGAGTCTCAAACTCACCTGTACAGATGCTGGAAAAGAGCAGCAGGACGTCCAACATGATGAAATTTGACAAGCGTTTCGCTTCAATAAAAGACCAAATTCTGTGTGACAAACGTTACTGTCGTTCTCTTCAGTACTGAGTGAACAATGTGCGTCAGCAACTAATATTAACATTTCCTTCCCCTCTCTAACCACATCCAGCTCTACAGGACATCAGTGATGATTCACCAAACTTTATTAAATATATAAGCAGTGTTTTACTCTGTGAGAAAGAGATGATCCACTTCATTATAAGAGGGAATGAGCATCTGTGACATTTACACAGTGTGTAAAATATGAGTGTTTCACACAGCTTTCCAGTGAACAACTCTTATAGGACATTCAGTATTAAATATAAATGATGAGATCAAAATAAAATATGGTGGTAATATTGTTGTTGACCCTTTTATGTGTTTAATGAAGGTGTATTCATGTAAAATACACTATATAAATATCATTGTTTTAAACACATGATTATCCTGTAGTATTTTAGTAACAGTACAACTTCTCCAGTATCAGTTCTCTTCCTGTGTTCATCATCATAAGAAAGAAGAGTCTTACACTTGTAGTCCAGCCGGCAGTTCACATCACACTGATTCCCTCCACAAAAACACAATAGGATTTTCCCATAAGCTTCTGGATTATCGCAAAAAAACAACGACAAAAGTTTATGATACACACATGTTTTGTCCTGCAACATAATTATCACATATGAACAACTTTTATGAATTGTGAAGCCTAAATGCAGTTGCTAGAACTACACCAGGGTCCCACGACCACACTGTAAAAAAAAAAAAAAAAATCATAATTTTAAAGGTAAAAAAATGTAAAAAAGCAATGGAAAAGACATGTTAATTGCTTAACCATTGCATGGTGACTTCAAATGAAACAATAAATCATCAACATATAAACTTCTGTTAATTCTCAAACAGAACTGTAGACGTCTCACATAAATAAAGTCAGTCTGGTTAGTAATAAGTGAAGCTGGTAATGCTGTTTGTGGAGTTGTTTAATCCTTTTGAGTTTTGAGAAAATCTCAAATTGTAAGTTACCGTTATGACGATCAATGGTTGCTTTAGTTGGACTCTTGACCCATATATTATTACCTTTAAATTCTGTTTGTCTGTTGTTTCTGAATTATAATCACCAGTTGAACAAAGAAAAAAGTGATCTGATGGTGTTGGTTATGTTATGACAATCATCATTTGAACTTGATCACTGAACTCATTAAAATCCTTCTTTCTGACTTCGATTTATGTTGTTGGTTAGTGAATCTGCATAAATGCCCAGAATTTTTCATATAATATAAAGGATTTCTTAAAAGTTGTTTAAAAAAAAAAAATTCATTCTTTGAGGCACACACAGATGTCAAGATTCAGTCTATGCATCTCAACAATGGTGAGGAGCAGAATATTCAATTAGGAAAAGTAAATTACATAGACAATTCAGATCATAATTTATTCATACCGCAATGCATGATGGGAGCCATTAATGAGTTGTGATTGGTGGCAGCCACTGCAACATGCTTTATTATTGTCACCATTGTTGAGATTCACAGGCTGATTATTGATGTCTGTGTTTTAAATGAATTTATCCGAATGTCTTTTGATCAGAACAATGTTTATTAAATATTTTGAATTATAAGTAAAGAACTGATAATCATAGGCTGAAGAATCACTAAACTGCTGCTAACAAGTTAGACCAAAATATCTTAATAAGTTTTCTTTTTCAGATCACAGCATGATTATGTCAAAACATAACCAACACTATAAGATAACATTTTACTTTGTTATAAATCAATAACAGCAGACAATCAACAGTAAATATTAAAGTAAACATATAATGGTCTAGAGCCCAACTAAAGCAAACACCCATCACCTTAATGGTAACTTACAATTTGTGATTTTCTTCTTCAGTGATTCTGCTTGTTAACATCAGGTGTCTTCAATAATGCTCAATCATCACTAAATTAATCACTTAATTATCTCCTCAGCCCTAAATGCCGCTCCATCTGAAAGCAGGTGATGGAGATTTACTACTAATCAAGGAACCGGCTTTACTGACGAGATGCGCATAACAATATCGCGATTTAAATCGCCCAGCCCCCTCCATCAGGAGCGACTCACCGTGAATCATGAGCAGAAACACCAGAGGAAGAGGAGGAGCCATTATCAGTGACATCACTACAAGAACAATAATACAGAATCACACAGTTGTTCCTAATCCTGGACGATCCCCAGCATTTTAGATGTCTCCTTAATCAAGCACACCTAATTCAGTTCATCAGCTCGTTATTAAAGGCTTCAAGATGGGGGTGTCAGATAAGAGAGACATCAAAAATGTGCAGTATTGGGGGTCCTCAAAGACCAGGATTGGGAACCACAGGGATAACACTCACAATGAGCATTATAAAACAATCTTTAGCTTTAAAAACATTTCCATAAATAATGTTTCATTGAGAATATTTCCTTTTAAATAGTTTAGTGGTTTCTACAACAGTATTAATCTGACTATATTAACACAGTAACCAGCGTAACTCTTACCGTGTTCTGGTGAGTCTCTCCAGCAGGCGTTGAACTGATGAATTTCTCATGGTTAACAGTGTTTATTTTAAAATACTCGCACAGACAGAAAATGTTTCTTTCTCTTTCTTGACTCCTGCCCACACAAGCAACTTCAGACAACTTTTCATGATGATCCAATGCCATTTATTGATATCTAAAAAGTCATTAAACCCAAAATGTTTAACAATATGAAGAAGTTTGTCCACCACTTGTATTGCTCTTCTACAAAGATTTATTAACATATAGGACGTATTTACAGTTTAACATGAATTTCCACATTTTAAGATTAAAGGGATGTTCAGATATAAATGGAATAAAAATAAAAGTGGGTTTTTTAAACTTAGTTGTTATACCCTTTCTTCCTGGAAAACATTTTCTGAAGAATTATTAATCAAGACACTCAAGATAGGAACTTATATTGAGTAAGACTGGATGTCGACACTTTGACAGCCAACAGACAAGTTGTATTTTGACATCCTCAAGATAATATTTGCCTTCAGTTTACTGGTGAAAAGAATAGCAACAGGAAGTGGTGGGCAGTAGAGGTGGGTGGGACAGGAAATGACCTCATCCAGAATCAGTTCACCCACACATAAGCGCCAGCCCGTAATGAAGAACACATGCACAGCCCAATGGGTCTCAATGTACGTCATCGCTCAAAATGAATTCTTAGCTAATATTGCTTAATACAAAGAGCTAGGTCTACAATGACCCAGAAATGACCACACACAAGCTTGAATTTGGTAAAACTGATACAGTCTTTTTATTTGCTTACAGAAAACACATGAAGTCAAAAGTTCAAATGACTCTAACAAACAAATTACCAAGCAGTGACATCACAAAATGTTTTTAGTCTCACTAAACGCGTGTTGTTGGTTCTTTGGCTCTTTGTATTTTGCTCTTGTAATGAGAAAAAGACCACAGACACTGTATTCACCTGATTTAATGAATAATAAATAACTGAGTGAATTAGCATGCTAAATGGACAGCCCTACTCTCAGAATATTGTTAATTGTTTTTGCATTTGTCTTCATGATGGTCTCATTTACTCATTTGACACTGCTGTACACAGTAAATTCCACAGTGTTAAATCAACACTGCTCAGAGCAAATATGGTCCCACTCTACAGAGTGTTAAAGTAACACTAAAGCGGTGTTAAAGTTAATGAGATAATTAAGTGATTAATTGAGTGATGATTGAGCATTATTGAAGACACCTGATGTTAACAAGCAGAATCACTGAAGGAGAAAATCATAAATTGTAAGTTACCATTAAGGTGATGGGTGTTTGCTTTAGTTGGGCTCTTGACCCTTATTTGTTTACTTTCAATTTTACTGTTGTTTGTCTGCTGTTATTGATTTATAACAGTTACATGAACAAAGCAGAGTGTGATCTGATAGTGTTGGTTATGTTTTGACATAATCATGCTGTGATCTGAAAAATGAAACTTATTGAGATAGTTTGGTTTACCTTGTTACCAGCAGCTTTGTGATTTTAACAGCATATGATTATCAGTATTTTACTTATAATCCAAAATATTTCATAAACATTGTTCTGATCAAAAGACTTTCAAATGAATTTATTTAGAAACACAGACATCAATAATTAGCCTGTGAATCTCAACAATGGTGACAATAATAAAGCATGTTGCAGCGGCTGCCACCAATCACAACTCATTAATGGCTCCCATCATGCATTGCGGTATGAATAAATTATGATCTGAATTGTCTATTTAATTTACTTTTCCTAATTGAATATTCTGCTCGTCACCATTGTTGAGATGCATAGACTGAATCTTGACATCTGTGTGTGCCTAAAATAAAGATTTTTTTGTTTTAAACAACTTTTAAGAAATCCTTTATATTATATCAAAAATTCTGGATATTTATGAAGAATCACAGTTATGCTCTAATCAACAACATAAATCGAAGTCAGAATTAAGGATCATAATGACTTCAGTGATCAAGTTCGAATGATGAATGTCATAATATAATCAACACCATCAGATCACTTTTTTCTTTGTTCATCTGTCAGTTATAACTCAGATACAACAGCCAAACTAACTCTAAAATAAACATATAAGGGTCAAGAGCCCAACTAAAGCAAACACCCATCACCATAATGGTAACTTACAATTTATGATTTTCTCCTTCAGTGATTCTGCTTGTTAACTGCAGGTGTCTTCAATAATGCTCAATCATCACTAAATTAATCACTTAATTAGCTCATTAACTTTAACACTGCTTTAGTGTTACTTTAACACTCTGTAGAGTGGGACCATATTTGCTCTGAGCAGTGTTGATTTAACACTGTGGAATTTACTGTGCAGATACGCTCAGGAATATGTAGGAGTATCCTGCGATACCAAGTTCAAAACCTCAAACTAACTGTCCAAAAGGCTTCAAAAGGCTTCAACTTTCTGTCAACTTCAAACGATCAAAACCTTTCTGTCAATAACAGTGTCTTCAAACAATCAACACTTTCTGTCAATAACAAACTTCAAAAGGCTTCAAAGACTAACTGTCACAACATGACATATTGTTATAACACTTTCTGTCAATATCAAAAGGCTTCAAAACAATACTTTCTGTCAAAAACGACATGATCCCTTTGATCTCCGTTGATCCCCCTTTGATCTCCTTTGACCCCTTTGATCATATGCCAAAAGGGGCGGGGCACCTGTCAATCAATAATTTTTTGACAGGAGGTCCGTCATACTTACTACTATTCTGCTTATTAACATTAGCTGTCACCACTAATGGCCAATCATCACTTAATTAATCACTTAATTATCTCTTTAACTTCAACACTGCTCCAGTGTTAATTTTTAACACCCTGTAGTTGGACCTATATGTACACTGAGGAGTGTTAATTTAACACTGGGGATTTTTACTGTGCAGTATCACACACAATGATCATTATATAACAATCTTTAGCTTTAAAAACATTTCCATAAGGCCTTAGTGTCACAGTGTCTGGTTTGTGTTTCCCCGGGTGTCCACTAGAGGTCTCTCTCCCTTACTGTCACCATTCATTCTGGAACTGCATTTCCCACGATCCTTTGTCTGTTCTCATCACTCATCATTGCACGCAGCTGTTTCTCATTACATTGTTTAGTTTCTGTGTATTTATACCCTGTCTGGTTAATGTTTGTCACGGAGTCCTTAGGGTTTGTCACTATACTTCTGATGTCTGTTTCTTGATTTGTTCTTGTTTTGTTTATTGTTTTGGACTGCTTATTTGGATTTTGACCCCTGCCTGGATACTACGATTTTGGATTACACTTAAAAAAACATACTGCTACTGGATCTTCCTGTTTCCCGTGTGTGACCGTGACATTTAGATGGGTTTGTCAGATAAGAGAGACATCAAAATGTATTGGGGGTCCACAGGGATTGGGACCACAGGGATAACACACACAATGAGCATTATTAAAACAATCTTTGGCTTTAAAAACATTTCCATAAATAATGTTTCATTGAGAATATTTCCAATTGATTAGGTCAGTGGTTTCTACAACAGTATTAATCTGACTACATCCACACAGTAACCAGTGTAACTCTTACCGTGTTCTGGTGAGTCTCTCCAGCAGGCGTTGAACTGATGAATTTCTCATGGTTAACAGTGTTTATTTTAAAATACTCGCACACACAGAAAATGTTTCTTCCTCTTTCTTGACTCCTGCCCACACAAGCAACTTCAGACAACTTTTCATCATGATCCAATGGCATTTATTGATATCTAAAAAGTCATTAAACCCAAAATGTTTAACAATATAAAAAAGTTTGTCCACCACTTTGATAGGTCATGTACAAAGATGTATTAATATATAGGACGTATTTACAGTTTAACTTGTATTTCAGCATTTTAAGAGTGAAGGGATGCTCATAAATAAGTGATATGATAAAAGTGTAATCTATTTATAAATAAATAAAAGTGGGGTTTTAAACTAAATTTTTATAGCCTTTCTTCCTGGAAACATTTTCTGAAGAATTATTTAGCAAGACACTCAAGATAGGAACTTATATTGAGTAAGACTGGATGTCGACACTTTGACCGTGGACAGACAAGTTGTATTTTGACATCCTCAAGATAATATTTGCCTTCAGTTTATTGGCGAATAGAATAGCGACAGGAAGTGGTGGGCAGTAGAGGTGGGTGGGACAGGAAATGACCTCATCCAGAATCAGTTAAGAACACATGCACCCCCCAAATATACTCAAACCCCCCAATATTTATATATATGCATTACAACCCCCCCAATATTTATACCATGATCACAATATCAGGAGGCATACCCAAACTTCAACCCCCCCAATGTTCAAAACAAATCTACGCCCTTGCATCTATTCACCTGATTTAATGAATAATAAATAACTGAGTGAATTAGCATGCTAAATGGACAGCCCTACTCTCAGAATATTGTTAATTGTTTTGGCCTTTGTCTTCATGATGGTCTCATTTACTCATTTGACACTGCTGTAGATCACAGACGCCTCTTCCACAGTCTGCACATTTGATAGCCTAAAAAATTTAAATAAAACAACAATCATGTTATGTATCAGAATACATGATGATAAAATTCATTAAACAAATCAGATGTTTCTGAAACATCAGTGGGACACAAAGTTATTAAGGAAATTTTTTTTTTTAAAGAACTATAAATTCCCCTTTCATCAACACAAAAGTAACATGAGGGTGAGTAGATGGCAAACGTTTTATTATTGCGTGAACTGTCTCTTTAAGCTCGTTCTTCTCACCTCAGGACAGAATCAGGCTGACGAATCCTGATATTGTCGTAGTGGCTTTCGTTCTCCTCTGCTCTCTTCGTCTCGGTCTTTCTGTGATGTTGGACAGTTGCGTACTGGATCTCCTCAGTGTCTCTGCATTCAGGAGCATTTCCGTCTCTTCTGGGTTTGCTGGAAGTAACACTGGCGTACTGAGCGTCATCACAATCGGCTGATTCAGAAACATGAACGTCTCCCCCTGTTACGGTAGAGTACAGATTGTCCTGAAACGGAGGAAAATTAAAAATTATCATATTTAAAGACTGTTTAAACAGAACACGTTTTTCCATTTCAATGCACTACTTTTCCATTGTTTTTCTATAACACCTGCTAGACCGACGTGTGTGACTGTTATAAACACGGCGCTCAAATTAAAATGCGGTAAACTTTTTTTCAGGGAGTTTGGAAAACTCCCTGAAAACTGCAGTTGTCAAGACCCTCCTGAAAAAGAACAATCTGGATTAGACCATATTAAGCAACTATAGACTGGGTCAAACAACTAAAAATCAAGTCAGGAATCTTGGTGTGACACTAGAGTCAGACCTTAGTTTCAGTAGTCATGTCAAAGCAATAACTAAATCAGCATACTATCATCTGAAAAATATTGCAAGAATTAGATGCTTTGTTTCCAGACAAGACTTAGAGAAACTTGTGCATGCTTTCATCACCAGCAGGGTGGATTATTGTAATGGACTCCTCACTGGCCTTCCCAAAAAGACCATAAGACAGTTGTAGCTCATACAGAACGCTGAGCAGAACCAGAAAATATGAACATATCACACCAGTCCTCAAGTCTTTACACTGGCTCCCAGTTAGATTTAGGATTGATTTTAAAGTATTATTACTGGTAAATAAATCATTCAATGGCCTAGGACCTCAATACATTGCAGATATGCTCACTGAATATAAATCCAACAGATCACTCAGATCATTAGGATCACATCAGCTAGAAATACCAAGGGTTCACTCTAAGCATGGCGAGTCCGCTTTTAGCTATTATGCCAGCCGCAGCTGGAACCAGCTTCCAGAGGAGATCAGATGTGCTCCTACTGTAGTCACATTCAAATCCAGACTCAAAACACTTCTGTTTAACTATGCATTTACTGAATGAGCACTGTGCCAATGCTCGTCCGACTGTTTGTACTGTATTTTATTTTATTTTTCTAAATTGTTTTAATTATTCTTATTTCTTTTTATTATTTTAATTTCCTCTATGTAAAGCACTTTGAATTGCCATTGTGTATGAAATGTGCTATATAAATAAACTTGCCTTGCCTAAACTTTTAAAAACACATCTCTAGACTTTCTGGGGTGTTTTGTCTCTCATTCCACTGACTTGTCTCTCACGTTTTGTGTGAATGGCCCCGTCTAACTAGACTATTCACATGTTGTGTCTGGAAGATTTACCTGTTTTTCAGTGAGGTCTTCAGCTTTAGCACCTCTTCGTTTTCTCCTGATTTAACAGACATTGAACTTGTAAGCTGCATTTTAAAGATTAATTACTACTCACATTACATGAGGCATTTCCACCTGCACTAGTCTGAAAGTGAATTACATTCATACACTCACTGTAATTGAGAATGATTTTAATCAAACTTACATTATAAACAGAATGATGATGATGATGACGATGAAGAATCCTAAACACGCTGTGATCCCCAACCAGATGAACCAGCCATGACCACGATGTACTGAAAGATGAATTCTTTTTAGTTCAGATTAAGTCTCAAAGCTACATACTATAACTGTCTTGAACCCTTTATAAAATAAAAGCTTCACCTGTGACAGTTACAGCGTCTGATCTCTGAGATCCATGTTGATTGTGAGCCTGACAGTAGAAGCGTCCACTCTGTAGTGCACTGAAACTCTGTCCAGATCCAACAGCTGAGGTTTCATTCTCCTTAAACCAGCTGAAGTTCAGAGCAGGAGGGTTTGAGTCACTGATGCAGTTCAGAGTCACTGAATCTCCCTCCACTATTACACCAGATCCATTTATCAACACTGAGACGTTCCTGGGAGGATCTAATAACAATTATCAGATTTTTTTTTTTAAATCATAGTACACATTTTTAAAATTGCTAATATGGACTGAATTGATCAAAACAGAAAATTTGCATCTTATGTTTTATCATTTACTCACACATGACGTTTAAAGTCACAGCATCAGAGTATTTCCCTCCATGTTCATTGATGGACTTGCACTTGTATTCTCCACTGTCATCAGAGCTGATCTTTGAGATGCTGTAGATTCTTCCAGATCCTACAAACGTTCCTCCTTTAAACCAGTTGATTTCTGCAGGAGGGTTTGAGTCACTGATGCAGTTCAGAGTCACTGAATCTCCCTCCACTATTACACCAGATGGACTGATGAAGATCACAGGTTTCACTGGAGGATCTACAGGAGAAACATATAGTATCACCCGTCACTCGCCCCACCAAAGCACTTCTATTTCTGTTCTTACATACAGATGGTAGGGGCAGAATTTAGCATAAACAACATGAATCCATGGATCCTTGAGTCAAAAGGTCATGTCACTTATTAAGAAATCAAAAAAAAAAAAAAACCTTTTTTCTGTGTGTGTGATAGTCAGTAAATCAGTGCTGGATAGATTACTTACAAACTATAGTCGGTTACTGATTCCAAATTACATGACAAAAATTGTAGTTAGTAACATAATTGTTAGGTGTGGCTGTAAAGCGCTAGTGATGTTCGGTTCTTGAACGAATTGTTCTTTTGAGCCGGTAGGAAGTAACCAGTCGAGGGTACTTACAATAGAAGTAAATGGGGCTAATTTTGGAGGATTTAAAGGCATAAATGTGAATCTTATTATTTCATAAAAGCAGTTACAATCAGTATTTTGTTCAAATATGTGCATTATTTGAGCTTTAAAAGTATTTAAATCATTATCTGAACAGCTGTTTTAGTGTGTTGTGTTTATGGGTGTGTTGTGTTTAACGGTGTGGCGTTGCCATGACAACGGTGTGTAAAATTGAATATAACTGAATATAACATAAAATGTTAAAATCAATAGTTCATGTTTTGTGACTGTACAATTGAAACAGTGAGCATTTAAATGTTTTAAATATTAGCCCCAATTACTATCATTTTTAAAGAAAAGGAGGGACGAGTGAACTCTACTGGCTTTGGAAAGAAAACTTTAAAGAACATACTCACACGTGACATTGAGCTGAACAGCAGGAGAGATGTGAGTGTGTCCGTCTACAGCACAGCTATATCTGTCTGAATCATCTCTTCTGACTGACTGCAGCAGGAGTTCATTGTTTCTGTCTCTTCTCTCAGTTAATGGCTGTGAGTTTCTGTACCAGATGAATGTTGCTCTGTCAGTCAGAGCGCAGCTGCTTTTACATCTCAGAGTGACTGAATCTCCCTCTGTCACTCTCTCAGGAGACTCCACCTGAAGATCTGAACACAACACACACATTATATCTAGAGCTGCTGTCATACACTGATTATTATTCAACATAATGCACAGAAGAAGAGATAAACCTCATCAAAGTCACCTGTGACAGTAAGAGTCACTCCAGGTTTACCAATATATTTTCCACCAGGTTTATCAGTGATGAATCTGAAATAGTACATGTGTGAATCCTTCAGTGTCACATGACTCAGTCTGACGGTGCAGTTCTGCTGTGTATCTCCCAGATACTGAAGCCTCTGACTGTATTCAGGGTCCTCAGACAGATCTGGAGGTTCTTCACCATGTATTAACAATTTAGTCCAGAACACTTTCTTGATCTGATGTCCAGTAGGGTATGTATAAGTGCATCTCATTATCACTGTTGAGTCCTTTAGTGCACAGATGTGTGAAGGACTGTAACTCACACCCCAATCAGCACTAGAAACCCCTGAAACACAACATCATAAGGAAACAAGGATACACTGTTAACCCTATAAAAAAGGCCAAATTCTGACAATATCATACCATTTTCCATTAAAACAGTAATATACCGTAGGAAACAACAATAGAAGGAAACAGGACCATACACTATAATTAAAACTTGTTTTTATTTACAAAACTGTTGTTAATAAATGGAGAATTACACTTATGGTGTGATCTGTGTAAAACCTACAGCCATCAGACAGAAGGTGATGAAATGCAGGAAGCAGAACATTGAACACTAACCATGAAAAACGTTATGCTCTAAATGTTAGCAGTTTATTTCAGCATTATATCAGCATTATATCAGCATAACCTGAATAATACCATTTTCTTTACAAGCAACAAATAAATCACATAAATTTCCCTCCATTATAGTAGATATTTCACCAGTGCTATTTTTCCTGGGGCACCAGCAGTGCTAACTGATCCATGTTAACTAGCCAAACCCTTTTACTCTTAGTTAGTAATGAACTCGTATGTCATTTACAGGAGAGACTCACCTGGCATCAGGAGCAGAAACACCAGAGCAAGAGTTATCAGTGACATCACAGGAAACTAAATAATTTACACAACAGTACAATATGTCATCTTTCATTTCATCAAAACTATAATAACAGCCGTTTATTGCATTATAAACACTGCAAAAATGATACAAATACTTTACAATCTTCACTGTTAGTAGATTTCCACAGATGAAACTCATTTAAAGATAACGTTATGAACACATGAGTCATCTAACAGAGGTTATAATGAAAGAAAATGTTTCTCACTTCCATTTTCTTGTGTGGAGATTAATTAGTTAGACAATATTAATTACTGAATAAGTGCATCTCTTACCGTTTTGTAGTTTCAGCCGCTGATAACAGACTCCAGGAGAGTGAAGTGCAAATGCAAGCTGAAAACTTTCTTCTGTTATTTTACAGTTTTTTTCCTTCCTCTTTTTAAAGTCTGAGCAACCTTCCCCACCCCGAGACAGGAACAACCCGAATGAAACCACTCGGAAATAGAAAAAGATAAAACACTCTCTCTAAAGGATTGGTTAAAGAATATCTAAAAGCATTACTATAGAGCTTACATTACAAATATCAAATGAAACTTTCAGTGTGAAGGGAAACCTCCTGTCAACATGATTAGATGGTGTTTTTCAGCTTCCTGAAAAGTGATCTTCTTTCTTTAAGACAAGCAGTTCTTCATTTTTAAAGACAGTGTTTATAAAATAAGATCAAACTGTGTGTGTTTACATGCATGTTCAGTATTTACACCTATTTGAGGGAGGAACATGCCATTGCCTTCCCTTATAATAGAATCAGGAAACAATATGATTAGGGATGCACGATATTACATTTTGGCCGATATTCGATATGCCGATATTTTCAAACTAATTTTGTCCGATGCCGATACCGATACCGATACCGATATATATACACATTTTCCCCCTGATATATTTACACTTTAATTTTACTGAAGATAAATCCAAGTCTCTCTCCTGTACTACCTTTACCGTATTACACTCATGTGTTGTAGATAAGGCAATACACAAGACAAACAAAACAACATTTGATTCTACCATAAATGTATAATTTACAAATGTAGACAGACATTCACCCCTGAAAAATAGGCAAATTATTTCACTTAGAGAATAAATGTGCCAGTGCCACATTTTATTTTTAAGTTCAGACTTCAAACTTCAGTCCTTAGGAGTAAAATAAATAAAAATAAATTTTCAAATAAAAAATGTACATCTTCTACTTGAACAGGTCTACCAAATGCTCCCGTTTTTGGTGCTGATGCAGTGGCGACCCGTTCATGTAACATGTAAGGGTGGCGCTGCCAATAAAGCAACTAAAAGCTGTCACAAAGAACCGCAAAAGTAATGATTATGAACAGGGGTTAAATTGGGATTTATTATGTGGGGGGGCCCGGTGGTATGCCCCCCCGGGAATTTTTTTTCAGATGGGATGTGATACAGCGTCGTCTTCCTCTTACACGTCTCATAATAAGTCACTGTGAGAACTGAATTCACTCAAATGTGTGGTGAATTAATGCCAGCTGAGGTTTCGATACAGATGATGAACTATAGTCCTTTCACTTTTGTTTTCTATGCAGGGGATCCACAAGAACAAACCACAGACCTGTTCCCGGAAGAACCTGGCGGTGAGGTTACGAAACACACACACACACACACACACACACACACACACACACACACACACACACACACACACACACACACACACACACACACACACACACACACACACACACACACACACACACACACGTGGTTTTGCTTTTTTCAGTCAACTCATTGTGGGTTTGCATCAACAGAGTCTTACTCCAGGTTCATGATGATGGTGGCTTTGATGTGTGTTTGCGCTCTGCTTTTCGTGTTTCTGTTTGGTCTGTTTCAAGTCCTGAAACACAGCAGTCGCAGTAACTCAGGTGAGATTACAGCACTAACAGAACATGTCTTTTTCTTCAAAACATCTTCTGTTGAAGTTCTGATAAACCGATAATAAAGTCGTTATGTTCATATCAGGTTCTGCTCCTCACCGAAGGACAATATCAAACCCAGTTCAGGTGACGACAGCAAATCTCATTCATAATTAATAACGTTGTCTTAACATCAGTGTTATTTTAGAATCATTGAGACACTATTATTATACACATCATGGACATATTCCAGGATGACAATATCAAGATTCATCTCTGGATGGAAATAACTGTTGTGATGTTTTTGGTCATGATCTTGTATTGTCAATGTGTGGCATGACGAGGAGTTACTAAGGATCTAATGTAATGACTACGCCACCTGGGAATTCTCAACCCAGGAAAACCAACCTAATAAATAGGCTGCACAGATTTATTCCCGTAATAGGACAAGAGACGTGGATGAATAAATTACTTTTTTTTTTTTTTTATTAAAGGACACAAATGTAATAAATTATTCAAGACAAAGACAATACAAGGAAAATGTTCAAAATACTACAGCGCTCAATAGCACACACCTCACAGCATCAACACAAAAATAAATACACTTAGTCAAAAGAACAACACTCAAAAATAAGACAACAGGACTGAGTGAGGCCAGCGGGGGGGGACTCAATGAGCACCACAACACTCAGTAAGTAGCACCAGAAATGCAAAAGAAAAACCAAAGCAATAACCACATCAGTATCACCTTCACACCGGTGCACATCCACAGCACAGCACAAGATAATCCACAAGGCAAGCCCCGCCCCTTTTTTTGCTTTTGGACACTCAACCCCTAATGACATCAAACGACAAAACACGTACATAGAATAATTAAATACAGTTCATCGTAGAAACACAAATACAAAATAACAAAAATACAAAAATTAGCTAAACAATAAACATTTGAAACAAAAATACAATTACCATACAAAACACAACACTCTCCTTGTAAATGCACACGCATATACACACGCACGTGACACCACGCACACACTAAAACTGCAGGGCGGCGATATTCCTCCTGTCAACCTGCATACGCAATTAAAGCACTAACAGTTTCTTGTTCGGCCGCAGCCAGAGTGGAATTTTAATATCTAGTTGAGACAGCAGCAAAACAGCAGCGCTCCGTAATCAACGAGCGAACGTCGGGTAACCCCAGCAATGGAATCCTCCCCGCTACTCAGCAGAATTCGCTGCACTTCTGAAACGACAACTTTAATTAAAAGACATATCAGAGCATGACGCATATATACAAATAACCTGCATACTTGGGGTGCGAGGAATCCCAGTCACGGCAGTCCGAAGTGCCAAATCAACGGTCACGCTGTAACATGGAACACAAGGCATTTCAATTAACCCACTGCCCTATAAGGATAGATGCTACAAACAACCGTGTTCCTACCTGTGAAGAGGCTGCAGACACATCCACCTTGGGAAACAGTACTCGTTCTCCTACATGCCATGGGACCACACAAACAATTTTCCTGCATGCCTCTTCACAGCATGCGGAACCGGAAAAGCAAGGAAGAAGCTCTGTGACGTGACTCAATACAAGGCATGTATATGCTCCGCCTTTAGCTGTGATAGGCTTAATAAATAGACCTGAAGCAACCAATTGTAGCGTGAAGCCAAACATCTATACTGCCACAAATGCAAGAGTCCAGCACTCTGTAAAGTCTCCTCCAGCACATCCTAAAGACTTTCAGTGAGTTTAAGATCTGGACTCAGAGGAGCCGATTCATGTGTGGAAATGATTCTTCATGCTCCTCCAAACCATTCTTTCACAATCTGAGCCTGATGAATCTTGACATTGTAATCTTGGAATATAAAATGCTAGAAACAAAATAATCACTGTGATAATGATCCAATCATAGACTCTTAAGAAGGCAGTGCATATTATATATTAGCCGTTATCTGCTTATAATTTATAAGTTATATTTATTTATTTTATATAGGATGACTACCAGAGAATAATGCTTCCAGACTCATCCAAAGCTCAACATGATAAAGAGGAATTTTACAGACCCATAAACCTGGATTACACAAACACAGAAGCGGTCGACACAGACTCCTACTACACAGATGTTGTTTCAGCACAAACACAAGATCAGATCTACACAGAACTGAACGCCAGTAGACGGAGTCACGTGTATCAGAGTTTAACAGCGGATTCTGCTCAAGAAGAGGCCATCTATCACACTATTGATCACTGAATCCTCATCAACAGCCTCATCAAAACCCTAGATTCCTCTGACAGCTACGATAATCCAACCTCTGTCAGCATCACAAGTTTTTGTGTTGTTTTCACAAAATAAAATAAAAAATATTAAGTTTACTGAATAAATTGACACAGCCTTTTGTTAAAGGTACAATATGTAGTTTTCCGCCGCTAGGAGTCGCTAACCTCTTCAAAACAATAACAAAGGCGTAGATTGATGACGCAGTGAATGAACGTGGAATCATGGAACTTGTCGTCATACCGATGGATCTAATAATGTTTATTGGGAAATGTTTATGGATGAGTGAATACATTGATGTTTTTAACATGACTGTGGAATGAAGTAGGGCTCGATTGCTAATGAGAGACAGATATCAGTGACACGCGAGTCCTGGGGATATAAAGGAATGAGGACATTTCATTCTACCAAACTACCTGCAATTTCTGAATTACTACTCACACAGGTCAGTTTATTAGACAAATTAAACTTGAGAGGTAACACAGCGCTGTTTCACTTGGTCTAACAGTTACACTATCATACTAAACAGCATTTGAGTGTGTTGAAAGTTATAATGTTATTCTATGTGTTAGTTGGTTGGCTGTATGAGACTAGCAGTAAGCTAGACCAACATTAATATATCATACTGATCATATTCTAACATTTCATCATGTTGAGCTACATAACATTGATTTGTTTTATGTACATTTGCTCACCTGTCTAATAAAGCACATTCTAGAGCGGCGTCTCAAATAGAAGTGTGTCGCGAAGCTCTCAGCATCTCGAAAACGGCACACCGATATTTTATTTCTCCTTTTGTCCCAAAGTCTGCTTGCCATGGTCCATAATGTTTGAACAAAACAACAACAGCGTGTTGCTAGACGTTATGCAGTTGTCCACGTCTGTCGCCATGGTTACTATGACAGTACAAGCGGAAACCGGGGATATTACGTCATTGACAGGCGACAAGTGACGGGCAGTATTTAAAATTGTGAATTTCTCTGGATTTACAAATTCTTGGAAACATTTAGGATATTGTAAGTATGCAACTGAACAAATACATATATCTGTTTTTTCGGATATCTTAATTCAAAAATCGTACATATTGTACTTTTAAAGGTGTACTGTGTAATTTTTAGCGGCATCTAGTGGTGAGGTTGCAAATTGCAACCAACATAAGTTAAGGTGGCCAACAGGAAAATATGTCGTCTTCTGAGACAGTGGAGAGTAGCCAGTTAAGATTTCTTAACAAAGATTCATTAAGAAATTATGTTTACTTAAAGGGACACTCCACCCATTTGCATTAAGCTTTGCATTGTTAGAAACCCAGTCATACTATTGAATGGTCGTGCAACACTCTCTCATTTCCCCCTGAGACGGGAGAAATCCGTTATTTACCTCTTACACTCCCTCCTACAATGACGCAAAAATCGTCATTTTGCGTCATTGAAGGAGGAAGTGTAAGAGGGGGGGATTTCTGTTGAGACTACAGACACTCGTTCCTCATCTTTCCCAGGGGGCGGGACCCGCTCACGCTACAGACCTATTACAGATCAGTGGGTGGGACTTTACTCTCTGAAACTGAAAGCAATATCCTCCATCTTGTTTGAAGCTAAGCTAACAGGTGCTGTGGAGACAGATGTAAAGTTATGACAATAGCGGAGGAGAGTGCTCAATATGATATAGAAGAAGAGCATTTCGGAAGTCTGATGCTTGAATCAGGTGTTTGTGGCTACCTTTACAAGCCGCATTATAGCGAAGAGCAGCCGAGGCAGAAGACCTGCCTGCCGCGGACGAGGAGCCCGGACTGGCTCGGGTTAGGGTGGACTGGTGGCGCCGGTGATCTCACTATGCAACTCATAGACTGTAAGATGCAACTACGAACACAGAGATAGAGTCCGTCTGCGGCAAAGAATTTCAATGATGACAATTTCTCCTGGACGAAATCTCTGAATCAGACGAGGACACGGACGTTTGTGTTGAGAACTATCCTAGTTTCGCACCGCATATGTTCTGACTGAACATCCAGGTACCATGCAATAATTCACCTTTTCGAAAGAAATACAAACGAGGAGTAATGAGTTCGCCAACTAACTAGACATTTTGTGTGAAATGAATTTCAAGCTCTGGTGGTAGCTAGCCTTGTAGAGGGAAGAGTGATTTCTCTTATAGGCAGATATGCGCTTTCTGGATTAGTGGGAGTGGCTTGCGGAGCTGTGCAATGTGGTGCATTGTGGGAGTTGTTGTCTTTCACACAAATGCGTCCTGAAGTTATTTTTTGTCTTTCCTCGGTCACGAAGGCACCAAATTCAAAATTTATTTTACATTTCGGCTACATATATGACCCACTTTAAATAAAAAACAATGTTCAAATGGGTGGAATGCCCCTTTAATTATTCAGTAAATTGATATGTTATTGCTACTTGTTCATCATTGTGTCAGTGTTTAATTTGCTGACCGTAGCTAGCTTTTTTGCACGAAGAACAACATATTGACTAAACGCTCTGTAGTAGTTTGTCCGTATAGGGCCACTGTAGGAACATGTCGGCGCAAAATGTCTATTTCAATGTAAAAAGACCCGCGGTGTGTGTAGATAGAAATGGCTCATTCTAAGGTAATAAAAATATAACGGTTCATTATGTAAGGTTTTATACACCACTGCGGTTCATGCAACGGTTCATTATGTAAGGCTTTATACACCACTGAAAACATAGTTATGTATATGATATTGCATTTCTGTCAACAGATCCTCCTAAATATTACACAATGCACCTTTAAAGTTGACCTATTATGCCAAAATACCACCCAGATTTTTTTATTAGGTTGTCTTTAAATGCAAATGAGCTGCTGCTCCCCGCCCCCATTCAGACAAGGACCAATCCTTTATATGAGCTTCGGATACTGTGGGAACTACATAACTGACGAATTTCTTTCAGGCAAAATGTCAATAATACCCAGTACTGAGTGCAGCCTTACATGTTTGAACCGGAGTCAGACACAGATGGAGAGACTCAGGAAGAGGCTGCAACGGTTAGACTCTACATGGACGTTTCTCAATGGTTAGTGGATACATTTATGTAACTTAGTTGTTGTGGAGTTACGTTTATTCATCTCATCGACTAGCCTGTACTGTCATGTTAATCTATAAACTGTTGTAAAGGTGCTTGTGTGTGAACTGTATTAGAGCCAGAACATGCTGCATGGAGATGGTTAGTTGCAGGCAGGGCTTGACATTAACTTTTTTGCTCACTAGCCAATGTGGCTAGTGGTTTTCCAAAGTTACTAGCCACACATCATTTTTACTAGCCACATTTTTGTTGTTGAGAAATTACCTGATAAAAGTTGACTATGGCGTGCTAAAATTTACTTGACCTAGATTTACAACCCTTTTAAATGTAAAACCACTGTACACACCAAAATCAATACTACATAAATATATAACAATACAGGTCATTATCATTAGCTCTGATAAGGTTGTGTGTAAAGCTCCTTTTTTTAAAATAAAACCATGTATTATGTATGATATGTCGCCACATTGCTCCACCGGCATACGACATAACTCCAGCAGGGCAGCTAGCTGTCTCTTCGATTCTTTGTTGTCGGTCACTAGCGACAATACTCATTAGGGCTGTCAAAATTGCTCAAAAATGACCTTCGAATATTCCCTCTATAAAAAACACATAGCTTATATTTGAACTATTCGAACATCTGGTTGTGCATGTCAATGACGCGCATTACGTCAATAACAGGACAAATTAATACAAAGAGACATAACTACTTGTATAGGTAGTTTATTTAAGTTTAAACATATTTGACAACGTATTACCTACATGAAAACAAGTAAATCAACTAATGGCCAAGACCACAGACCTCACTCACTCTCGCTCGCTCACTCGCAGGCACTCTTTCTCTCTCTCGCCCTCACCCTCAGCACCAAACGCGAATAGAGCGTCTACGCGTTTACGCGCGTCTGGAGGTCTTGCGACGCGAATGAGGCGTCACGCGCTCTGTGCATAACAGTTTAAATGAACAACAACAATAAGCAAATGTTGAGTGCTGATCAAGAGTTTTGTGCAAGCAATTTAAGGTCGCGACTCTTATATAGCAGGCTTCATTCAGTGATTGAAACAAATATTATTTAACATTAATTGAAGTTTTACAGTATATATAACCGACATTGAACGCTCCGAGCGAGCTGTGCTGTGGTAAACATGGAACTTTTCCTTGACATGAAACGGTAAATAATCAAACCAGTGGAAGCCTGCAGTGCATGAAACTGCTGTATCTAAACCTACCTTATTCATGCAATATCTATTCAGTCAGTACAGTAGCCTACACTTTAGTAATGTTTCTGTTTAACGTTAAATAAAATGACCCCTCAGGCAGCGCGCCCACTCGCAAAGCAGACAGCCGCGCCTCTGCTACCGCGGGCGTTTTTCCACATTCGAATATTAATTTTCACCTTCGAAATTCTGTTTTTTTAAACTATTCGAATATATATTCGAATTTAGAATATTCGTTGACAGCCCTATGGGAGTTGTAGTGTCGTAGTGTCACACTTATTTCAGATGCCTTTTGAAAAGACTACAATTATTCAACCTGCCAAAGTGGCTAGTTGGAGTGACTATGTTACCCGCCACGAGCAAAATCCACCCGCATTTGGCGGGTTGGCGGGTGTTAATGTCAAGCCCTGGTTGCAGGTATGGTTTAGTTTACAATTATAATGTGGGACTGCTGCTTCTCACTCAGGGCGGGATCTAGTGCAGGTCGTCACCAGTGTCGTGGGCGAGTTTCCCTAGTCTTATGTCTGAAACAGCTTGTTCTGATAATGATATGTGGGGATTATAACAAAGTATGGGGTGGATTTTTACCATTAGGCTGTTTTTTTACTCACACTGTGGACACACATCTGTGTTCAAACACCGTATACGAGAGTCAGAAGTTGAGACTGTAAGAACTTACAAGTATCTGGGTGTATATTTGAACAACAAGCTCAACTGGTCTGACAATACGATGCAAGTCTATTAGAAGGGTTAAAGTCGTATTCATTTGTTAAGGCGACTGAGATCCTTTAGGATTGAAACAATGGCCCTCAATGGCCCCAGTGGAACACCACAAGTGTAACTCTGTACCATTTTGTACAAAATAAAAGTTTTTCAAAACAAAATTCCTGGTGAAAAAATAAAGTAGACTAGTGTGATCAACAGTGTCAATTTTCTTCAGATTTTATTTAATATTTCCAAAATTATTCAAAAATAATGTTTTTTTTACTCAAAAAATGAGATGCATACTCTCAAATAAATTAGGCCTAGGATTAATCAGATGCAAATGTTAATATAAAACCAGTCCTAATTGAAAGAGAACAAGTTGACAAAAAGATTGAATCCAATATTGGGTGATAATACAACATAACAAGTGATTTATAAGCTATTTTGTGTAGGCCGGTCATTTTTGTCCGGGAACACCACAAGTGTGACTCTGTGTCATTTTGTACAAAATAAAAGCATTTCAAAAGAAATTTCCTGGTTAAACATTAAAGTAGACTAGTGTGATCAACAGTGCAATTTATTTTCATATTTTTCTCAATATTGCCAAAATTATTAACAAATAATGCTTTTTTCACTCAAAAACTGAGGTGCATAAGCTCGGATAAATGACTCCTACAATTAAACCGTTTGAAAATTAAATCCAAAACCAGTCCTAATTGAAAGAAAACAAGTTGATAAAAAGATTGAATCCAATTTTTGGGGATAATACAGTATAACAAGGGATTTATAAGCTATTTTGTGTAGGCCGGTCATTTTTGACCGGGAACACCATACATGTAACAAGGTGAAAAAAACAAGACAAAAAAGTAAAAAAAATAAAATAAAATAAAAACATTTTGGACATGCTCTTATAGTCACTGTGAACAAAGTCACTAAGTTTCAGTTCAATGCGATAACATTAACTAGTATTTTCAGGAAAAAGAAAATCTTCTCCGGACAAAAATGACCTGAACACCACATGAGGGTTAATACACAGATAAAATGTATCAAATATTACAGAAACTACTCTAAACTTGTTAATTAATTACACTTTGACTGTTTAATTATGTCACATGTATATAATCCATTACTTTCTGCAGAATGGAAACTCTTAATGCGTTTCATTTTTCATCAGTAGTTGTGATGTGGATGTGTCCAGCGATGAGACAAAAGCTGAGTAAAGTTTAGCTTGTGCTTCATCTTACTGTGGCGTCTTGCTGTGGCTACAACAGAAATAAGACACACATTTACATAAATCAACACAACAAATGGTACAAATAATCTGAGAATATATATATATGTCAGTGAATCGACTCAAATAATCCATCTTGTAACAGAAAGAAAAGACTGTTTAGTATCTATTGACTAGTTCATTGACTACTGAGGACATTTTATTTCTTTATTGATGATATTGAGAAGACCTGAGGATCTCACACTTACGGACAGATTCACATATTCAGAAAAGCCCGACTGGTGAACAGCAGGTCTGGGATGGACGGTCTATGGGAAAAACACATTGATTATTGATTATTTGACTTTTGAATGCAGCTCTTTTGCACATGTAGTTTTTGATATTTCTCTTACTGGGAGTGTGTTGTACAGGTCAGATGATCTGGACATGAGGTCAAGACCTGTATATGTGCCTTCACTGGGATCAGTTCTGGGATCGCTCTACAGGGAAACAGAGAAAAGGGTAACACTTTATAATAACTGCATGCTATTAATCATTACTTAAGCATTATTAAACAGTTAATTCATCATTTATAAAGCATTAATAGACATTAATAAGCAGTTTATAAATATAAGCATATCTATAATGTGTTTAATAATTGTATTTTCATTCTTTATTAATGATCAATTTATCATTTCTAAATGAAGTATACCATTATTTACAAACAGTGTCGTCATTGATTAATAAGATCACTTAGAAATTGTAAGTAACTGTAACAAATGCAGGTAGTTATAAAGCATTTACTACACAGCAAAAACTCCAGTGTTAAATTAACACTCCTGGGAGTGTATATGAGTCCACACTCAAGAGTGTAAAGTGTTAAAATATGAGTGTTAAATTAACACTCAAGAGTGTTAAAGTTAATGAGATAATTAAGTGATTAATTTAGTGATGATTGAGCATTATTGAAGACACCTGATGTTAACAAGCAGAATCACTGAAGGAGAAAATCACAAATTGTAAGTCACCATTATGGTGACCAGTGTTTGCTTTAGTTGGGCTCTAGACCATTATATGTTTACTTTAGATTTTGCTTGTCTGCTGTTATTGATTTATAACAGTCAGATGAACAAAGAAACAATGTGATCTGATGGTGTTGGTTATGTTTTGACATAATCATGTTGTAATCTGAAAAATGTAACTTATTGAGATAGTTTGGTTTAACTTGTTAATTACAGCAGCTCTGTGATTCTACAGCATATGATTTTCAGTATTTTTCATATAATCCAAAATATTTAATAAACATTGTTCTGATCAAAAGACTTTCAAATGAATTTATTTAGAAACACAGACATCAATAATCAGCCTGTGAATCTCAACAATGGTGACAATAATAAAGCATGTTGCAGTGGCTGCCACCAATCACAACTCATTAATGGCTCCCATCATGCATTGCGGTATGAACAAATTATGATCTGAATTGTCTATGTAATTTACTTTTCCTAATTGAATATTCTGCTCGTCACCATTGTTGAGATGCATAGACTGAATCTTGACGTCTGTGTGTGCCTAAAAGAAAGATTTTGTTTTTTGTTTTGTTTTTTCAAAACAACTTTTAAGAAATCCTTTGTATTATATCTAAAATTGCGGATATTTATGCAGAATCACAGTTATTCTGTAATCAACAACATAAATCTACGTCAGAAATAAGGGTCTTAATGAGTTCAGTGATAAAGTTCAAATGATGATTGTCATAATATAACCAACACCATCAGATCACTTTTTTTTCTTTGTTCATCTGTCAGTTATAACTCAGATACAACAGCCAAACAAAATTAAAGTAAACATATAAGGGTCAAGAGCCCAACTAAAGCAAACACTGATCACAATAATGGTAACTTACAATTTGTGATTTTCTCCTTCAGTGATTCTGCTTGTTAACATCAGGTGTCTTCAATAATGCTCAATCATCACTAAATGAATCACTTAATTAGCTCATTAACTTTAACACTCTTGAGTGTTAATTTAACACTCATATTTTAACACTTTACACTCTTGAGTGTGGACTCATATACACTCCCAGGAGTGTTAATTTAACACTGGAGTTTTTGCTGTGTAGTGGTCAGTTAACTATTTTTGTGAGCTCATCTAAAGTGAGGACTATTCACACCTTGTAAAGCATTTACAAAGGAAATTTAAAGGCTTATTGATCTTCTAAACAGAAAAAGGAAACAAACACAACACAGTGATACAGAACAAAAAAATATTTAACAGCCTTTAAATCTCCTTTGTAAATGCTTTACAAGGCATAAATAGTCCTCACTTTAGATGAGCTCACAAAAATAGTTCACTGACCACTACTAAATGCTTTATAACTACCTGAATTAATCATTAATTACAGTAGAAATACATGTTAATAAAGCATCTATTAACACACTAAGTAACTATTACTATATGTCTGAATAATAATATGTATTTAAACAGTTTATTAATCATTTACTTACACTTTCTAAGTGATCTTATGAACCACTGACAACTCCTAAATAACTGCTTCGTAAATAATGCTATACTTCATTTAGAAATGATAAATTGATCATTAATAAAGTATGAAAATACAATTATTAAACACAGTATAGATATGCTTATAAATCAAGAATAAAGCATTTATAGCTGTATTTATAAACTGCTTATTAATGTCTATTAATGCTTTATAAATGATGAATTAACTGTTTAGTAATGCTTTACTAATGATTAATAGCGTGCAGTTATTATAAAGTGTTACAGAGAAAAGGACTATCACCGTATTACATTTTGAAAAAAATATATAATAATAATGTAATATGTATAATAATAATAGTCTTTACTCATAAAACAATGTACAATCCTGTGTTATATATATATATTCTACACAGCCAAATCCCCAGTGTTAGATTAACACTGCTCAGAGTTTATATGATCCACATTTAAAGAGTGTTATAAGTAAAGTTAATGAGATAAGTGAATAATTGAATAATGATTGAGCATTATTGAAGACACCTGATGTTAACAATCAGAATCACTGAAGGAGAAAAACGTATTTTAAGCCACCGTTATGGTGATCAGTGTTTGTTTTAGTTGGGCTCTTGACCATTAAATCATTAACTTTAGATTTTGTTTGGCTGCTGAACCTGAGTTATAACAGCCAGATGAACAAAGAGAAAAGGTGATCTGATGGTGTTGGTTGTGTATTAACCTGATCATTATTTCACAATTATTTGACCTGAATCACTGAACTCATGTAGAGCCTGATTTCTGAGTTAGGTTTACTTTATTAATTATAGCAGCACTGTCCTTGTACAGCATAATATTTTTATAAATGAATAAATAATATTCTTATGTTCAGAGGTGATCTGTTCGTCACCATTGCTGAGATTCATACGCTAATTCTTGATGTCTGTGTGTGCCTACATTACATTTTTGGTAATTGATGTGATCATTTTGATTTCATTGAAAAGGCTAAAAATGGCATGCTCTACAAGGACAGTGCTGCTATAATCCATAATGTAAACTTAACTTAGAAATTATGCTCTCAATGAGCTCAGTGATTCAGGTCAAATAATGATTATGTTAAAACACAACCAACACCATCAGATCACCTTTTCTATGTGTTCATCTGACTGTTATCACTCAGTTACTGTAGGCAAACAAAATCTTAAGTTAAAAATGTAAGGGTCAAGAGCCCAACTAAAGCAAACACTGATCACCATAACGGAAAGTTACATTACAGTTTTCTCCTTCAGTGATTCTGCTTGTTAATATCAGGTGTGTTCAATAATGCTCAACCATCATCAATTATTCACTTAATTATCTCATGTAGACAAGAAAGATTTAAGGTAAGAAATTCTTACATATTAGTTTGTTATTGTTGCATAAATGTCACATTGCAGTTGAACTGTTGCTAGATATATGGGGAATATTATAATATTTAGACCCGTGTTTACTGTGGTTACTGTGTTTGTGGATATCTGGTCAAATGTAGATATGTATGGTAACCATAATGTTTTATATTTGAGCGCGATCGCGTTTGAATGTATCATATTTTGCAGCGCGATCGCGTTTGGATGTATCATTTGAAAATTTGAAAAGCAAAACACACCAAACGGCTTCATGTTTTTACTATTATCTCATTTCATATCATCATAACGAATGGAAACATTTGAAGTAACATGATAATCAATATATTTTTCTCTAGCTTGGTTGTTACTGAAATCTTTTGGAAGATTTATACTGCTATCTATTGTTATTATTATTTTACCCAGCACTGCGCATAGCCTATGCCTACAAGGCACAACAAACCTGGTGTTCATTATATTATATATTGTTGGAAACATTTGTGTGTGTGTGTGTATTTTGTGAATTTTAAAAAGCAATTTTAACCAGAAAAATCTAATATTTATTTCCAAAATCGTGCAGGCCTTTCTCTTGATATCAGTATGCTCACTTTTTTTTCAGGGCCCAGATGCCACTGAGTCCTGCCGACTTCAACATTCACATGAGTCTCTGGAACATGAACATGGTAAAGTGAAAATCAAACACCTTGGAAATGAAAGGTATGTACAATGTTTTTAGGAATGGCACAAAGGTCTCTGTCTTTCAATAAGTGCTTTTTTGCCATTTGTTGTGTCTATTTGGATTATGTTGTGTAAATAAATCCAAACAATCTAAAAGCCATTCTTTTTTAAATCTCCTCATTTACAGTATTGTGCAAGGTTGCTCAGAATGACAGGGGCCTGATAGCTCCTAATAGGGCCGTTAGGGGAGTGTCTTTGTCTTTCTCAGGTGTGAAAATCCATATTAATGAGCTCACGCATAGAGCTTTCTCACACAAAACATGTCGTAAAAATTTTTAATCAATATATTGTCTTCTCTGAATGAGCAGTCAGGGTGATTTTCACATAGTTTTAGAGCAAATATTCTAGGCTACGTCATACAATTTTCAAAAGTCTTGTGAAGAAATAATCAGTATGGGTTTCATGACCTTATTTCAGTGAGAATTTTTTTTTTTGTATTTTCACAAACCACGCATAAATGTCATTATCTCAAAACAACAAAATTTTACACACATGCTGTTGATATATTATTGTAGCAGAGTTTGTGCTGAATACAGTGTAATTAGACTTTAGCCATGAAAATGTCACAAGTAACAGAAATAAGCACAAATGTCAGAGCATGTCAGAACACCTCCAGGGCCAGAAAACACCTCAGACCTCAGAGGGTTAAAACCGGATGTGTCGTCGACGACACAGCCAACCAAGCTGTATTCATGTCACTGTAACTCTTCAACCGTTTGCACTATCAAAATAATTCAAATAGTTCCTGAAAGTAGGCATCGTGCGCTTTTCGTCAATATATGGCTTATTACGGTATTGTCATGCTTTCCGTCTGCAAATGACAGCAGCGCGGGATGGAAGGATTTGAACAGAGAGATATGACGCACCAGGTTAGAGTGTTTTGGATTGCATAAAATAATAAAAGAAACTAACAAATACATGGCGAAAGATGTGTTAGACAGCAGAAGAGGGGATTGGGATGATTTTTAATGTAATTTGGGAGGCGGATGGTCGTTACTCTTTCACGTATCTAAGCATGTAGTGTGTGCATGTGTATGTGTGCGTGCCAGTGAATGCGTGCATGTGTATGTGTGCGTGTATGAAAAAAAATGTCCTAAATGAAAACCGTGCAACCCAATGTCACAATAAAGACTTGTATATATGTATTATAGTTCATTTTTCAACTTTAAAGTGTTAGTTTCTTTCGTTCGTGATTTTTTCTGTTTTTTTTCTAAATAAAAATCATTTAAATTTATTTTTGTCTATTTAAATTATATTTACAAACTCACCACACACAATAATGGTCAATAACTGTAATTTGTTGAAAGCTTATCTTTTTCTGAAAAAGATGACACCTTGCACATGAAGATAGCACATTGTTTTAGAATTTTAAAGTCCAAAAAATAAATTATGTGAAAAACACCTATTTTAGCTTCAGGTTCTAAAGGGTTAACGCATAGAAGGGTTAACTCTGTCGTCCTTCAATACCAGACAGTCTCAAAAACACGGTTTGAAATCAGGTCCGGATTTGTTGCGGAACGGCTGCGGCCATGACTGACAGCTGAAGTCACGAGAACCCACGAGATCTCGCGAATTCACGTATGATTGCGCGATATACGTGCTGAATTGCTGCGGAGCAGAGATGCGCGGATGGGCTATTATTTCATCCGCAACCGCATCACAAAACTCATCATCCGTCCGCCATCCAGCCGCACCAATGTTTTTGACCAATTTTCAAAACCGCACCCGCCCGCCATCCCCTGATTGGCAGTGGCGTGGGGAAAATTTCTGAGGAAGCCAATTAAGACACAACCTCTAAGCTGTGTGTTTTAAGGGGTGGGGGCAGAAAATCATACGTTACCATTTATATGTTGCTATTTGGATGAACAATTAGAGCGCCCAGCATCATCTTACCGGGACTTACGCTTGTTACAATCCAACACTTTGAGCACGTAGATACCTAAAATATGTTGTGCATACAGCTCAACTAACGCGATTGTTATAAAGGTGTTTGAACAACAAAACACATCCTCTTTCACATATTTGACAATCGGAATATCAGATATATCCTGCTATAGCTAATACATTTGTGAAATTTTGAATAAAAAAAGGAAATAAAAGCTGATCATTCAGCGCTATTGTGGCTGCGGTGTGACAAGCAATGAAAGACGCGTCTCCATGGGAACCATAAAGTGATACTACGATCAATAATGGTCGCCTTGAAAAACTTACGTGTGAAAAGGTTGTTTGTAAGGCTTACATTTAAATGTGTCTTTGTTTTGTTTTGAGTGTATGGTCAATAAATAAAGGAATTAAAAAGATGGGCACAAAACCACAAATCTTCCGCTATTTCATTCATTCATTCATTGACGATGATAACGTGATGTGATTGGCCTGATGCCAACAAGTTCTTGGCTTCCCTTGACACTGTCCTGACCAATCACAGGGGAGCAGTGTCGTGACAATAGCGTCACCTGATTGGTTAATCATTCTTTTTTTTTTTCTATCAAGGGATGCCAACTCAGCCTGGCCTCCTCACAGACACAGGGTGCAGTACCATGTTTTCAACGCTCATTCACCATGTCACTTTTATAGGGGCGCTGTTTTACACATCATAAAACACTCAGTAATGAATGAAGAGAGACGATGAGGAGATGACAGAAGGATTATGTAAACTGTGAAAACAAAAGTGTTTATTAAATGACGATTATATTCTGAAAAAGTGAGGAAGCCTGGCTTCCCTTGGCCTCCGCAAGAAAACGCCACTGCTGATTGGTGTATACATATATTTTTTATTTGATTGGTTCAACCGCCTGCCACCCGCCCGAATTTAATTCAAATATTATTTTTTGTCACGTCATCCGCCCAATCCGCGGTTTATCCGCGGAGTCCGCGGCTATAACCGCCAACCGCGCCTCTCTACTGCGGAGCTCTCCGGAATCCGGCAAAAATAGAAGCTCTGCGTATCTGCTCCGGAGGGCTCCGGAGGGCTGCGGATCGCCGTTTCGCAGTCAGTGAAAATACACACACTGACATCAATGGAAACCTATTGTATACATGTACAAAGAAGCTGTAATTGATTTATTAGTATCATTCTGTGGTTTTGGCCGTCTTACCTCATACTCGTGTATTGCAGATCTACAGTTTATCCTTTCCTTCTGACTGTCAAAAAGAAACGGAAACAAGCCATTTAATTGTTTTGTGTAAAATTCAAAAGTACTTTTGCATTAGTCTAAAAGCAAATTATATTACTCTTTGTTGATATATTTTTACTTACATTGTATACAGTATCATGATGATGATGATGAATGCCTCTGTGATCACTACCCAGACGAGCCAACCAGTACCACGACTATCTGAAAGAGGGAGAATATTATAATTAAACCTACAAACTAAGAATGACACTAATAAATGATGTGGGTCTAAAGTAGAAAACACAATAAATTTCACATCACAGACAATGTTTAGAGGATTTAATGAACTCATACATGACGTTTAAATTCACATTATCAGAGTATTTCTCTCCATGTTCATTGATGGACTTGCACTTGTATTCTCCACTGTCATCAGAGCTGATCTTTGAGATGCTGTAGATTCTTCCAGATCCTACAATCGTTCTTCCTTTAAACCAGCTGATTTCTGCAGGAGGGTTTGAGTCACTGATGCAGTTCAGAGTCACTGAATCTCCCTCCACTATTACACCAGATGGACTGATGCAGATCACAGCCAAGCAAAATTATGTTCAAAAGACGTCTTTTCAACGTCTTTGTCACAAAAGCGTGCCAGAAGGAAAGTTTTTATGACGTCTTTTTTTTGACGTGCTGAACTGTACAATTTTATTATACTAAATAAAATAGATACTCACACATGACATTGAGCTGAACAGCAGGAGAGATGTGAGTGTGTCCGTCTACAGCACAGCTATATCTGCCTGAATCCTCTCTTCTGACTGACTGCAGCAGGAGTTCATTGTTTCTGTCTCTTCTCTCAGTTAATGGCTGTGAGTTTCTGTACCAGATGAATGTTCTGTCAGTCAGAGCGCAGCTGCTTTTACATCTCAGAGTGACTGAATCTCCCTCTGTCACTCTCTCAGGAGACTCCACCTGAAGATCTGAACACAACACACACATTATATCTAGTGCTGCTGTCATACACTGATTATTATTCAACATAATGCACAGAAGAAGAGATAAACCTCATCAAAGTCACCTGTGACAGTAAGAGTCACTCCAGGTTTACCAATCCATTTGTATTGATCAGTGATGCAGTAGTAATTGTCTTCATCTTTCTGGTTCACATGACTCAGTTTGATGGTGGTGTACCACTGTGTGTCTTCCAGATACTGAAGCCTCTGACTGTATTCAGGGTCCTCAGACAGATCTGGATACTCTCCATTATCTATTACCAGTGTTTTGCTCCAAAACACTTTCATGATCTGATGTCCAGTAGGGTATGTATAAGTGCAGCTCATTATCACTGTTGAGTCCTTTAGTGCACAGATGTGTGAAGGACTGTAACTCACACCCCAATCAGTACGATTACTGAAAACTCCTGAAACATACATTAAAGGGATAGGTCATATAAAAACAATTGTCTCATTACAATCTCTTTTTTTTTTTTTTGTAGAACACATGAAATGCTGACATTGCAAAAACATTAATATAATCATTATTGATGCACATATTTATATTGTACATTAATTCCAATCAGAATCATTTAAACATTTATCTAAAGTTATTATTATTTTTAATTTATCTCTGACTGCCTTTATGTTTTACTTTATTTGCATGAATTTCTTTCCCACAGAAATTTGTTTGTGAAAGGGGTTTTAACAGGGTGCTGCCGGACTCATGATTTAAAAAAAGAAAGACTTTGATGAGAGACTAAAGGAGCAACTCACCGTGAATCATGAGCAGAAACACCAGAGGAAGAGGAGGAGCCATTATCAGTGACATCACTACAAGAACAATAATACAGAATCACACAGTTGTTCCTAATCCTGGACGATCCCCAGCATTTTAGATGTCTCCTTAATCAAGCACACCTAATTCAGTTCATCAGCTCGTTATTAAAGGCTTCAAGGTCTTAGATGGGTTTGTCAGATAAGAGAGACATCAAAACTGTGCAGTATTGGGAGTCCTCAAAGACCAGGATTGGGAACCACAGGGATAACACACACAATGAGCATTATAAAACAATCTTTAGCTTTAAAAACATTTCCATAAATAATATTTCACTGAGAATATTTCCAATTGATTAGGTCAGTGGTTTCTACACAACAGTATTAATCTGACTATATTCACACAGTAACCAGCGTAACTCTTACCGTGTTCTGGTGAGTCTCTCCAGCAGGCGTTGAACTGATGAATTTCTCGTGGTTAACAGTGTTTTTTTTTTCGCACACACAAAAAATGTTTCTTCCTCTTTCTTGACTCCTGCCCACACAAGCAACTTCAGACAACTTTTCATGATGTTCCAATGGCATTTATTGATATCTAAAAAGTCATTAAACCCAAAATGTTTAACAATATGTGACCCTGGACCACAAAACCAGTCTTATGGGTAATTTTATTAAAATTGAGATTTATACATCATCTGAAAGCTGAATACATAATCTTTCCATTGATGTATGGTTTGTTAGGACAGGACAATATTTGGCTGAGAAACAACTATTTGAAAATATGGAATCTGAGGGTGCAGAAAAAGTGAAACATTGAGAAAATCTCCATTTCTTTTGGCGATTGTGCTGCATTCACTCACAAAAATCATTTTTTTATATATATTTAAGGTTGGAAATTTGCAAAATATCTTCTTGGAACATGATCTTTACTTAATATCCTAATGATTTTTGGCATAAAAGAAAAATCGATAATTTTGACCCATACAATGTTTTGTTGGCTATTGCCACAAATATACCCCTGCGACTTAAGACTGGTTTTGTGATACAGGGTCACATATGAAGAAGTTTGTCCACCACTTGTATTGCTCTTCTACAAAGATTTAATAACATATAGGACGTATTTACAGCTTAACTTGAATTTCCACATTTTAAAAGTGAGGGGATGTTCATAAATATATAGAATACAAATAAAAGGGTTTTTTAAAACTTAGTTTTTATAGCCTTTCTTCCTGGAAACATTTTCTGTAGAATTATTGAGCAAGACACTCAAGATAGGAACTTATATTGAGTAAGACTAGATGTCGACACTTTGACAGCCGACAGACAAATTGTATTTTGACATCCTCAAGACAATATTTGCCTTCAGTTTATTGGTGAAAAGAATAGCGACAGGAAGTGGTGGGCAGTAGAGGTGGGTGGGACAGGAAATTACCTCATCCAGAATCAGTTCACCCACACATAAGCGCCAGCCCGTAATGAAGAACACATGCACAGCCCAATGTGTCTCGTCATCGGTCAAAATGAATTCTTAGCTAATATTGCTTAATACAAAAAACCCTAAAAGCACATGGAGATTCAAAAGTATGGATTCGGAGGAGAAATTATATTTCAATGCTTTTGCATTTGCTCACAAAAGTTTAATGCATGGGGAATGCAAAGAATTTGAGAGAAAACGCAAAAGCATTGAAATATAATTTCCACCACCATGTGACTTTAGGGGCTCCATTAAATGTTGTTTTAGTCAAGCTGATTAAACCAACATGATTGACCTCGTCTTAACACACGTACACAGAAGTTGCTCTACAAATAATCGTCACTGGTGACTTTAAATGATGTTTTATTAACAAGGTTCGGGAGGAGCACGTTCAGATAATTAACACAAGTGGAAAGCACTCAGCAATCAATGGTGAGAGGTATAAATACTCAGCAGTCTCACCTCATTCCATTGACAGTTTTTGCAGCATGTAGCCAGACAGTATCGTCCTAACAGGTCCGAATCGAGCATTTCCCGTCCGATGAATAATCTCTCGTCTTTGAAGAACCTCTGCCGCAATCCTCTGACCAATATCGCGGGCGTCAGGCTTAACATCCGCGATCTCCTTCCGCGCATTTCTCTACACCGGTCCATACAACAATTCCCGCCATTAGAGAAATGGTTAGTAAGGCAATGCCGCCCTCTTCACGCGAGGGAAGGGTCTTCCTCCTTCGCCAGGCAGCCACAGCTGGCCCTAAAGTAAGCCGCGCCGTGCCGCGCCGCAGATTGAGTTCCGCCAGTCCATACTCAACGTTTGCCGGGTCAACTCAGTGAGTGCTCAGCTCGGCCCTTCTCGTGTCTGTCTTGGTTGAGCTTGACATTGCTTCAGTTGTTTGAGTCACGAGCCAGTCATGCCATCTGTATACAAATTTGATCGGGGGAATGCACGTTTTAAACTGTTTCTGTACAAATGATTTACTGTCATACAGTAGGTCGCACGTTACGTGCAGTTTGATCACAGAATCATTAAGAACCTATCGTTAACACTGTCCTGCAATCTATCTGCAAAATCTCGTAAAAAAAAAAAAATATATAGGCTATAAAAGCAATGTGTTTCATGCCAAGAGATTAGTAATCCTTAATTGAAACACAGTTAAATAAATACAAGATGCCTACATTTATGCAAGCTTCGTCTTTTACCATAAACCGTCTCTTTTGTACTTAACTAAATAAACTTCAGATAATCTAAATTGTTCTAAACGCAAACTGTTATCTTTGCTCGGTCACTTAAACTTCAATGTGCATAATCCCGCAAGGATTTCATCTCGCCTCCTTTTTCTCGCGTCTTTGATCTAAAGCACAAGAAGACGAGCGTCGGTCCGCTAAGCCCCACTCTCCTCCTCCCTTTGTGGGAGCTCAGTTTCTCCAGGTAAGTTTATCCACTGCTGCAGCAGTGATGTCTCCTCTGGTCCTGGAGGAGCTCAATTTCTCTGGTAAAATTTTCTCTAATATTGCAACAGTAATGTCTCCTCCGCTCTCACTAGAGCTCTGTTTCTCTGGTTAAACTTCTCCACTGCCGCAGCAGTGATGTCTCCTATGCTCCCACTGGAGCTCTTTTACTCTGGCTAATCTTCTCCACTGCCACAGCAGTGATGTCTCCTATAATACTTGATTAAACAAAGTAAAACTGACCAAACCAAAAAAGGTCATTTCATCTACATTTTTAACCTCGCTTCGCAAATCCAACCATACCAGTCAATTCTGGCTTAGAATTGCCTTATCTGAAAAAAAAAAAAAAAAAAAACTCTTTCTCTTCTTTACTGTCTCTTCTTTACTGTCTCCTCTTTCTGTCCAGCGAGCATTGGTCTCACAGCGGACGGAGTGAGAACTTCCCAGTGGAGCACTTACATTTTCTCTTTCATCCAGCGATGCAGTATGAGAAACTCCTGGGCAAGCACTCACCTTCCTGTTTCCTTTCCGTCCAGCGAGCATTGGTCTCACAGCGGACGGAGTAAGAACTTTCCCAATGGAGCACTTGCGTTTTCTCTTTCATCCAATGATGCTGTGTGAGAAAATCTCCTGGGCAAGCACTCACTTTCCTGTTTCCTTTCCGTCCAGCGAGCATTGGTCTCACAATGGACGGAGTGAGAACTTTCCCAGTGGAGCACTTACGTTTTCTCTTTCATCCAATGATGCAGTATGAGAATCTCCTGGGCAAGCACTCATTTTCCTGTTTCCTTTACGTCCAGCGAGCATTGGTCTCACAGCGGACGGAGTGAGAACTTTCCCAGTGGAGCACTTACGTTTTCTCTTTTCATCCAATGATGCAGTGTGAGAAAATCTCCTGGGCAAGCACTCATTTTCCTGTTTCCTTTCCGTCCAGCGAGCATTGGTCTCACAGCGGACGGAGTGAGAACTTTCCCAGTGGAGCACTTACGTTTTCTCTTTTCATCCAATGATGCAGTGTGAGAAAATCTCCTGGGCAAGCACTCATTTTCCTGTTTCCTTTCCGTCCAGCGAGCACTGGTCTCACAGCGGACGGAGTGAGAACTTTCCCAGTGGAGCACTTACGTTTTCTCTTTCATCCAATGATGCAGTGTGAGAAAATCTCCTGGGCAAGCACTCACTTTCCTGTTTCTGTAAACTACAACCGCTCCCGTTTACAGACCAACAGGGGACGTCAGCCGGGCAGGGAGCCACCATTACGGGCCTTCCCGGTCAAGCATCCAGGCCTTCTTGAGATACCAGCCCGCCAACTCGGCACTCATTTGGGGGATCTTTAGTCCGGCGGCTGTCCTCTGCTTTAGCTTTGGGGGGAGTACTCTGGGTTCGGGCTGAACTCCGAGCTCGGAGCCCTCCCTCCGGACAGCGCGCCATATACGCATTAAACTTACCCATTCAAATTATATGTAAGTGTGAACTCGTGAAATTATGTTTTATTAACAAGGTTCGGGAGGAGCACGTTCAGATAATTAACACAAGTGGAAAGCACTCAGCAATCAATGGTGAGAGGTATAAATACTCAGCAGTCTCACCTCATTCCATTGACAGTTTTTGCAGCATCCCTCCACCACCCCTTCTCCACACTTCTAGTACTAAACACTTACATACGGGGGGAGTACTCTGGGTTCGGGCTGAACTCCGAGCTCGGAGCCCTCCCTCCGGACAGCACGCCATATACGCATTAAACTTACCCATTCAAATTATATGTAAGTGTGAACTCGTGAATAGACTGAGGTGTTCATCAAAGCTTTAATTGTATCCACTGTTGCACAAGTTTGTTAGAATAGCCCAAATATTAATATTAACCCAGCTATCACATATAATAGGTTACTCTGAGGTTAGGTCTACAAAGACCCAGAAATGACCACACACAAGCTTGAATTTGGTAAAACTGATACAGCCTTTTTTTTGCTTACAGAAAACAAAGTCAAAAGTTACATGAAGTCAAAAGTTCAAATGACTTTAACAAACAAATTACCATGCAGTGACATCACAAAATGTGTTGTTGGCGTTGTTGGTTGTTGGTTCTTTCCTTTGTATTCTGCTCTTGTAAGGTTATTCACATAGAGGCACCTAGTAAACACGAAAGCTGCCGGCGGCATAACTCTGGCGTTGACGTCAACGGTGCTGGAGGAACTCAGGGCTTCCCGGAGAAACTCACCTGAGGAGAATATCGCACGTATCCAGTCAGAGAAGTGGAATGGAGGGCAAGCAAAGATACCTGAGCAGATCCTAGTTACCGGCTAGTCGAAGCGAGTACACGGGAGGAGCTCCACTCAGAGAAAACACTCGCAAATGTGTTAGAAGTTGCCCAGCAAGTAGGTCTGTAGATGTCTTAGGTACCATGCGCTAGAGCCCAAGAGAAAGCCACACTGCAGGTGGAGTGGGCCTTCACACCAAGGGGGCACGGTCAACCTTGCTGCTGGAATACCAAAGCAATGGCGTCCACTATCCAGTGGGACAACCTTTGCTTGGAGAGAGCCTTTCCCTTCAGCTTCAGACAAAGAGCTGGTCTGAGGTCCTGAAACACTGCGTTCTGTCTACGTAAGCACAGAGAGCGCGTACTGGACAGAGCAGTGCCAAGGCTGGGTCTGCCACCTCCGAGGGCAGCGCTTGCAGGTTCACCACCTGATCTCGAAAGGGAGTGGTGGGAACCTTGGCCACGTATCCAGGCTTCAGGATCACGTGAGAGTATAGACTGTATAAAAAGATGGATGACGCCCCTTCGCTCTCTTCCATTGGTGAGAACTGAAGCTGCCAGTGTCCCGATATAGTGCTGACATCTTGGGACTTGAGTCTGCACAGTAGCGATCTTGGGACCAGACCTGTGCAGTAGTGAGCAGGAAGTAAAGTCGCGAAATAAATGCCCCGTCCTCACTCTCGCAGAATGCACTCTCCCTGCACTTTTTTTAAGTGGCCTATGTCTGCTCCGTTCTGCTGCCATTTTGATGTCTGTTGATTGAAGTACAACAAGAGGCTTGTTCAAATAAAGTAAATACAATCTCCTCAGTCCTCCAAAGATCCTGAAAAAAGTCAGTTGGTGCTTCAGTGACTACATCGCTCAGAGAACCTGTCAATCACAGCTGTCAATCATAAAGTTACACCACCGTTTTTTTTTAAAGCATCACGTAACTAACTAAAAAACAAACTTATTTTAAAAACAGACACTTGAACTTACATCAGCGTGATAAAAACGACAGCAAATGACAGAAACCACCTTTGGAAAAAAGATATTTGAAGTGTAATTTAATTTTTTAGTTGATCTCACTTCCCATTGAATAACACGGGGAGGCGGATTTATGACCTATACTAGGACCAGTCACCGGGGGGCGATCGAGATGCTTTGGCTTAACTTTTAAGGGCTTGTGCAGCACGCTTGGGTGAGAGTAGGCCGGCCCGAATTCCAGGCACGCTTTGTCAACTGAAAATTCCTACAGGTCCCCTACCCTCTTGACGGAGGCCAATGCAAGCAGGAGCGCTGTCTTCATAGACAGGAACTTAAGCTCAACTGATTGCAAAGGCTCAAAGGGAGCACTCTGCAGGGCAGATAGAATCACTGCTAGGTCCCAAGAGGGTACGAGAGGAGAGCAAGGAGGATTTAGTCTCCTCGCTCCTCTCAGGAACCTAATGACCAGGTCGTGCTTCCCCACGGACTTACCTTCAACTGCGTTGTGATGTGCGATGAACATACACTTTGAGGGTGGAGGGAGACAGCCATCGCTCCAACCCATCTTGCAGAAAGGAAAGCACGACACTGACCAGCGTTCCACGGGGGCCTGCTCTGACAGGGATCTGGCGTCTGAGGGGGACGAGAGTGGCGAGGCAGAGCGTCGCACCCTGCCATCCACGGCCTCTTGGGGCTCGGAGGAAGGGGCATCAGTTCTTAGAAAACAAAAGATTCTTAGGGGTGTAGATGGATGGTGCCGCCCTCCTGTGACCTCCTCCTGCTCCTCCCATCAACCTGGTTGAGCCACAATAGAGTTCCTGGGCCACACATGTGGACATCACCTGGCCCAGGGATCACGCAGTGACCTACGTCGCCCGTAGAGCGAGGTCGGTACAGTGTGCAGCGGATTGACCAGCCCAGACATGGGAGGCATAGCGTCCCTGCGTGGTCAAGTTTCCAGCATTCTACGGCGGTCTGGTCTGACAGAAGTCCCAGGTCAGCACTGCTTTGGAGGCGAAGGCGGCCCACAGCTCTGCATGGCTCGGCTTTGTATCACCTGTTTCCCCTCTCGAGGAAGAGATAGATTGGGGTGTGGCAGAGGGGACTCTACCCACACAGAGATCATTGAGTCTCGATATGGGCATCGCGATGGTCATGTTCCCGCAATGAAAACATGACTCATCTATGAGTGTTGCCGAGCGTAATTAAGCCCAACATGCCAAACAGCGCTCGTGACTGTTAGGCAGATGGATCACGGTCCCACATCCAGAAAACACATGGACGAGCCGTCTTGAAAAAGATGTGCCACGTGCAGCTCTTTTAGAGAGAGGAGAAACGTCTCAGGTTACGACTGTAACCCTGGTTCCCTGAGTAGGGAACAAGACGATGCGTTGATGACGCTTTGGGAACGCCTCTGCATGATTGCGTCTGAAGCACATGTGTCAACTAGTCCAATGGTGAGAGTGAACTTCACGGGCGGGTGACGTCATGAACAGGAAAGGATAAAAGCACATCCGGTTAGAACTACACTAGCTTCGAAAAAGGCCAAAGCAAGTCGATCACAGGGATGTAGGAAGTATGGCAAAGTGACGCATTCAGGGAACCAGGGTTACAGTCGTATTAAACTGTCACGACATGAGAACTGTCATTGCTTTGTGTATTTAAATTCTTGTTTTTCAGTTAGGCTTTATGAGTCTTTGTTGGTGTAGCGTGTGGTTTTTCTTGTATGTTCATGGTTTATGTTTATTTATGTTTTGCCTTTTATTAAATCTGTGTGAGCATTTGCATTCGCCCTGGCCTCATCCTTTCACACATTACATAATGATTGAGATGCCCATTTTACACTCAATCACAACACTTCCCCCATTTATCAGCTCACCTGTTTATTGTGAACTGTTTCAAATTAGATTAACTTGGATATTCTATAATCATTTAACTTTTTTTGGAGTGTGTAACAGCCATCAAAATAAACATTAGTTTATATTTACAATATACACAAGTTGTTCAGTGAAGAAAAAAAAAAAAATGTTGTCAGAACTTTAAAATTTTAGAATTTTAAATAAAAATGAAAGATAATTAGTAAGTTATTAGATAGTTAGTTATTAGATAATTAGATAGTTTAGTTTTTATTGCATTTTACAAAATGTCCCAATCTTTCTATTGGGGTTGTAAAATAATCCAGTACCAATATTATGCATGGGTGAATGATGGATGGATGAATTTATGAATTTATGAATTTATGGGGCAGTAACATGTAATTTCATTCCCTTATATAAAAGAATCAGGCACCAATATGATGGATGGATGGTGTAACATTGAGGATGGCCAGACTTTACCTCCACTGTCCTGAAGAGGGAGCTGTTTTTCAGATCATACTTCTGACACTGTGTTTGTGTTTATCCATGTGCATTAGGGAAGTGTAACTCTATAAACACACACACAATATCTATCTAGTATGTAGTGTGAGAACAGGTAGTGGGAGTTGATGTTCAAGTGGACAGTCATGAGAACCGTCTCCTCCATCAGTTTCTCAGGTATGATATCTGTCATAACTCTAAATCAGTAAGAATTGCACTTTTTACTCTTCAGTGTCATTGATAAACACCACAATTCAGCCTAATAACTCTGAATCTGCCTCTGTCAGCAGTGCTTGTTCTGTCAGCGCTGTGGCTGATGAATAACTCACTGGCTCTTACCGTCACTGGATCTGTGGGAAGCAACATCTCAGTCTCCTGCAGATACCCTGAAACATACGAGAATAACAGCAAGTTCTTCTGTCAGACGAGCGGCTGGTTTTCTCCGAGAGATCCTCAGTGTGTTCACACGACCCATCGAGACACGAGGTCTGAACGAGGGAGACTGGCTCTTCTGGACGACACCAGCGCTCATGTTCTCACGGCTCTCGTCTCTAGACTGGCTCCAGAAGACTCTGGGAAGTACTGGTGTGGTGTAGATATCTGGATAACAGTCAGCAAAGGTGAGATTCACAACAGCTGAAGACTATCCGTCCTAATGAATATCCTTAATATACGAGCAGTTGATGTGATGAGTAGGGTTTTCTGTTAGAACGGTGTTGTGTAAGCGCCCCCTAAGTTAATGACTAATGATCTTTGCAACGGAAGTGTATCACCCTTACGAAAAAAAAGTATACTTCAAGTTCATTTTATGAAGTATACTTGAGTAATGTTCAAGTATATTTTTAAGTATACTTTATGTAGTAAGTATACTAATGTCAATATGTACTAGTAGTAAACTTGTAAGTGTACTATTTTAATACCGCTTGGGACTTAATTGGCCCACTTGAAGTATATAAAAGTATATGTTTAAGTGTACTATAAGTGTAACAGTAGTAAACTTTAAGTGCACAACTAGTTCATAATTATGTTTCTCATTTGTACTGCAAGTGAACTTATAGTTTATACTAGTATAAACTATAGAGTATACTAGTAGTTTACTATTTTATATATACTTTTATAATACTTGTAGCAACTTTGAAGTATACTCTCAGTAAACTACTAGTTTAGTAGTTTTATACTACAAGTTTTCTTTAAGTGAACTTAACATCATACTTATAGTTTACCATTTATATATTATTTTTGCTCTTTTAGTGTACTCTCAGTAAACTACTAGTTTAGTAGTTTTATACCGCAAGTATTTAGAAAGTTTTCTTTTAGTGTACTCTCAGTAAACTACTACACTGTAACGGATTTCTGTAATTTGAACAGTATTTTACTGTAATATGTACAGTAAGATACTGTAAAATATGTATACAGTATGTTACTGTAAACAGCAAAGGATTATGGGAAAATATAGGGTCACTACTGTAATTCTTGCCTACTGTAAATCAATTTACAGTAGTGAACTTGCCCGTGAAAAATTGACCAATGGCAAGAGATATTTCTTTTCAAGTGTTTTTTTTTGAGGGGTGAAGTGGCAGTTAATTAGTGATGTTACGTTCGTGAACGAATCGTTCTTTTTGAACGAATCCTTTAGGTGAACGAATCGTTCTCGTTCACGTAATCAATTGACTCATATTTCTCGTTCACTGAAATCCCTCCCTCCACAGCAGCGCGGCGCTATTAGCAGCGCATGCGCAGCTCAGTGAACCGGTGTTTTCAACCTGTCAAAGAATGAACCTCGAGCCAATAGCCTTCGAGTATGAGATGTGACGGAGCATGTGATTTGTTGGATGTAGTGAACGAATACGCCCTTCACTGACTGTGACCGAGTTGCTTTTGAGTCTGAACCATAGGTCTGAACGAGAGAGAGATCTTATCGTTTGTGTACGAGTTGAACGAACTGGTATGTCGTTCATGAACGAAAATAACCAGTTGTTTGAACGATAATGATGGTGAACCGATAGAGCTAGGTTTGTGTATTAGCATGTTTGCATCAAATAATCAAATTTACACTTTACCATGAAAACAGGTTAATAACGCAATATATTGGTTAAATATAACAAAGACAAATTAACATCGTCATTTTTTACTTGGTTTGAGTTAAGGGGGGTGCACTTGACTGTTTACTTGATTTAAATTTACACTTCTCGTTACCTGCTTTTCTTATATTTTGGTTGTGTGTTTTAGTCTTAGTTTTGTGGTATTTTGCACTTTGAACAATTTACTTGACTACTTGTGTTCATTTTGTATTATCAAAATGAATTCATTACGTTTTATTCATGTATGCACTTCTCTAAAAACTAAAACAAACCAAAAAAATATGACAGTATTATAGGTCTCATAACGTCAGCAAATAGCATTTCAGTTCGGGCTGTGAAGGGGCATGTATTTGGTTGGATCTACTGAACGAATTTGCCTATCACTGCTGAGATCGCTCTGTTTTGAGTCTGAACGAGAGAGAGAGATCTCGTTCGTGAACGAATTGAACTGGTACTTTCGTTCGTGAATGAGAGTACTGGGTAGATCGGTCATTTAGCATGTGATTTAATCTCATTCAAAGCGCAGTTATAGGTGTGCACATATAATTGTTTATATTCATATTCAACATACAGAACATCAACGTTTAATATAATCCCAGATTTATGAATGTGTATGTCTGACTAAATAATTAAAATGTTAATATTATGCAAGAAAACCTTGGTTTGGTCATCTGAACCACTTATTTAGACTTATGTTATTAATTTAGTAAATAAGGCACACATTTTAACAAAGCCAAATCACTTTTTTTTGTAACAAGTAAATACGTTCATTAAAACATAACATAAAATACACTCTTTTTCGCCACCTGCTGCAGTATATATCTAATATGAAGAAATTATCACTGAACGAATCAGTGAACGAGTCTGAACGAATCATTTTGGTGAACGAACTGAAAATGAACGAGTCTCTGAAAAGAATCAAACTTTCCACCACTACAGTTAATGCACGGACAAAAGATCATGTAACTCACCAAAAAGGTTAGTATATTATTTCTATTGTATGTAAAACAAACATTTTCAAATGTTTTTACTTATGTTAACAGCAAACTAACATGATTTATCGTTTTTTTTTCCGTCTGAATGGTTTTAGTGCCTTTTTTTCCTGACTGTCAGTCAGAATGGTTTTGGAGCCTTATTGCTGCCTTTTTCAACTTTGTCCCAACTTTGGGACTTTGGCTGGAGTGAGACTCTGTAAAACATCAGTGCGCGCGCGTAACCCTAACCCTAATTTTAAAAACATGTTTACTTGTTTAAAAACTTGTTTACTTATATAGCCTAAACCCTGATTTATGAGAAAAAAAAAGTTTTTTTCAAAATGTACAATTAATTTATTGATTGCACTATAAAAAAATAAAGATAGAGGTGATTAAATAACAAACAGGTAAAACAACAACATCACAACAAAAGGGACACATAATAGTTACTCCACCTCCCCAGAAAACCACAACACAAGTTCCCCACATTAGGCCTGTTGTAGCCTCTGCCACAGTGGCAGTGTTGGCCTGCTTCACCACCTTTGCAGGAGCTCGTATCTGAAGAAGGGTTCAATCCGTTCATGAATGTTCATTGCGTCTGTCACGTGACAAATGAACGAAAGACTCGGAAAGTAATTATTTATGTTCCCTGTAAATTATTTTTGACTGCATTATAATGATTTCTTCATTCAGAATATGATAAAGACTGCGTAGGTGGATGTGTCCGGGGAATTTGGCTGTTAAAAGTATAACATTTAAAGCCCCTTAAATGAACGGAATGACTCGAAAAAAGATTCGTTCATTTTAATGAACGAGATCGAACAAGCGAGTGAGTAAAATGATCCGAACTTCCCATCACTCACAGGGTGCCATCAAGTGCCAGTCTGTTCCTGGTGTCAGTCTTGTTTAGGCCAATAACTGAAAAGGTTCGCTCAGCATCCGCATTTGACTGTGGCAGACTCAACACAATCTTGGCAACCTTTGATAATTTTATTGATCATCACACAAAATGGGGGGAAACGTTTTTGCACTTTAAAAAAAGCAAAAATGTTTTCCACAATTTTAATCTCATTTCCTGCATTCACATACCTTTAGGGACTATGGTGATACAAACTCCAGGAAATAATTAAGTAGATTAAAAGAATATAGTAGAATACTAAACTATGTATAAGAAAAATATGTCTTACTTTCTTTATTGTTTAACAGGGGCCAATTGCCAAGACTTGAGAGAATCATTTTTATAAAGTCAAAAATGTTCACCATTAATGTTTTGTGTGCAAATAAAATTTAAATAATGTGAGACTCAATTTCCACTGTAATATAGAAACAACATAAAGACAGTATATTTTAAACAATTGTTTAATGCCTTGTTTTATGAATGAAGGCCAGTATCACTGTAGCTACTGATGTCTCCATGAAAATGATTTTTTACTTTTGAAAATTATAACAACTTTTAATATAAGTGAACTTAAAACTTTCCTCACATAAACCCCAAAATAAATGTAATTTTTACATGTGCCCTTCCTGTCTAACAGGTATGAAATATACAGAAATTGAATAAGGTTATCAAACAGTCCGCACTGCATAAATTATGAATTAAATTAGATTAATCCTTATTAAAGCTGCAAGCGTTCTTTAGTCAAGAGCAGTTAGTGATTTTCTCTGTTCTTTTTGTTCTTTGGTTAACTTTACTGACTACAGAATTAGTGGCTGCTGTCACTTTAAAATCTGCCGCTGCTGACAGGCTCTCACGCATCTCATTTTCTCATTTACTCTTGTTCATTTAAGACTTTATGTAACTAATTTAAGACTGCTTATTGTTATGAGGATACTCGACAAAACTGACATTTTGGCATGTGATATTGTTCGTTCAAGCGCGCAAGAGAACTGTCCAGCAAAACTGATTCTGACGTGCTCGATACTGGTGCGAGTCTTTCTGTGCGTTGTGTGTGTGAGTGTGTGCAGGACATTCACAGGCAGCGCGATACCTGCTCATTATAACTTTTAGTGAGGTATTTTTAGTGTGTGCAAGCGACGTTCCTGGACGCGGCTGCGCGCATTGACGCAGGCAGGCGCTCCGTATCCTGCTCGGTCCTGCTCCTGGGACATGTCCACAAAGGAATTCACGCCCGTGAGTGAAAGGCACACCATTTTGTTATCTGCTTACCTTGATTGTCATCCAAACTTTCAAACGCGCATCATGGGCTCCGACTCCGAACCTGTGCTCTGAACTCTCTCTGAACTTCTCACACGCAACTGACGTATCAGGTGCAAGGTTTTCAGCGACATCAACAGAAAATTAACGGATTGAGAGGGGAGAAAAATGGATTTTGGCGTGACATTTCTTGCGTGTGCGTGAGAGCGTGAGATTGATGCTGAAAGCGTGAGTGTCATGCCAGATGCGTGAGAGTTGGCAACCCTGCTTTTTTCCTGACTGTCGGCCGGGTCGCTGTCACGGTGATAATATTAACTGGTGAGTAAGTTAAGTTCACCTATATTAGCCGAAATATTCTTTAGTTAAAATGATAAAAAATTATGTTTGTGTGTTCCTCTGCCTCTTCAACGCAATTTAGCTCATCAGGTGGGCGGAGTCGTCGGTTACTTAACGTTAACCGCCGCGACCTACTGTGAAAGGCAACATTTATATTTATATTCTATATTTATATTTAATAGGCTACTCGATCAAAAGAGTTAACACAACTACAAGCCAAGTATACTTTGAATAATTAAACTTTTAAGTATATCTCGATCAAAAGATTGAGTACAAGTATAGGCCAAGTACACTTAAGTGTAATTAAGTATATTTTTGAGAAGTATATAAAATGTAGACTGAAAGTATCATGCTTTCTTCTTTTTAGTTGAAAAGAAGTATACTAATAGAACACTTGAATAAACGTATTTTCCATGCTTATTTTATTTACTCTATAAGCTATTCCACCCTAGCCTGGCTGCGCCCTCCTACGCACTTCCGCTCAATTTCATTTTCCTTCAGTACTACGTCTGGGACTGCTGTATATTCTTAGGTTTCCAGAAATCAATTTTTTGTAGGACCAATCAGCGAACAGAGGGAGTGGCTGAGAACGATGACGTTGATGTGATCACACACATGACTGGCGTCGGCCAATAGTGTGACATACAACACAGACGCGCTGCTCTATCAAACCAAGTGAAAAGACTCGAGGCACAGAGAGAAGGAAATGAATAGTGGAATAAAGTCGTTATTTTTGTTTGTTTTTGTGCTCAAAAAGTATTCTTGTCGCTTTATAAACTTTAGAAAAGACAGACATCTTATTCTAAACATAATCCTCTGATCATTCGGCCTTGTTGTTTCCGGCCGGTTTCGGCGCATGACATACGTTACGACCACACGTTAGCGATTGGCTATGGCAGATCCTGAGTGACTCTGGGCAGATCCAATAGTTTTGAACTTTAACAGAGAACCCGCCTACAAGGAAGTAAACGTTTCTCAATGGAGAGAGGCCAGACTCTCTGTACAAATGAAATGTACGAGAGTCTGGTAGAACCAGGCTAATTCCACCCGAAAGTTTGTTACTATATAAAGCTGAACATGTTATTTTATACGACAGTGTGTAATATTATGTTTTTAAAAAAGTATTTAAAAAGCTACTCAATCAAAATAGTAAACACAAGTACAAGCCAAGAATACTTAGAATAGGCCTACTTAATTATACTTTTAATATATCTCGATCAACAAGTAGAGGCCAAATATACTTAGACTTTTCTGTCAGTATAAGTCAAGTATACTTAAGTGGAATTTGAAGTATATTTCTGAGAAGTACATACAGTATATTTCTGAGAAGTATATACAAAGTAGACTGAAAGTATACTTTCTTATTTTTAGTTTAAAAGAAGTATACTAATAGCACACTTGAATAAACTTATTTTTCGTAAGGGCAATCAAAACTAACTTTAGCTGGACAGTGACTTTATTCTAGAGCTGCTGTAAAGCCAAACAATCTCTGTTACTGTAATCTCCTATTATCACTGTAAAGCTGCTTTGAAACAATCTATATTGTTGCTGTATAAATGAAGGCGACTTGACTTAAATATCTTAATATGTCTAAGCATCAAACTTTTAACTGTTAAAAATACTGGAAAAAATACATTCAAGCTCCATGTACAACTATTTTAAAAAGCAATTTTTTCACTGTGCCTGTGGTTTTTAAGAGCTCATGTAAATTGAGCCATGAGGACATGAAATATACAGATTCATCACACAGACTGTGACACCTAATATCTTGATTACAAAAAACGTCCATTTATTGTATATTTGTTATCAACCCAATCGATTATTAATGTGATCCCGATCTGTTCGGCATCATTTGCGCTGAGAAACACGACCGTTCAACAGTTACAGGGATTTCTGAGGTGCCACTGAGACTCACATTGGTTTCAGATGGGATGTGATACAGCGTCGTCTTCCTCTTACACGTCTCATAATGAGTCACTGTGAGAACTGAATTCACTCAAATGTGTGGTGAATGAATACCAGCTGAGGTTTGAATGAACTATATATTGATGAACTATCAGATGATGAACTATAGTCCTTTCACTTTTGTTTTCTGTGCAGGGGATCCACAAGAACAAACCACAGACCTGTTCCCGGAAGAAGCTGGCGGTGAGGTTACGAAACACACAAGTCAAGTCAAGTCAAGTATATTTGTATAGCGCTTTTCACAATACAGATTGTATCAAAGCAGCTTCACAGTATTAAATTAAAATAATACAACAAGGTTTGTTTCTAGTGGAATTTATTGATAAAATCAAATTAGATATCCAGAATATCCCCAACTGAGCAAGCCAAAGGCAACAGTGGCAAGGAACCGAAAAACTCCATCAAGTGACCTAATAGTGTCCTAAAACTCCATCAGGTGACCCAATGGAGAAAAAAAAACCTTGGGAGAACCCAGGCTCAGTCGGGGGCCAGTTCTCCTCTGGCGTTTATTAACTAGAGGCCGGATTGTAATTTGGACTGTAAGATTAAAAATATTATATGAATGCCTGGCTGAAGAGATGCGACTTTAATCTAGTTTTAAACTGGGAGAGCGAGTCTGAGCAACGAACAGTATCAGGAAGGCTATTCCAGAGTTTTGGAGCTAAATGTGAAAATGCTCTCCCTCCTTTGGTGGTTCTGGATATCCTAGGTATGACCAAAAGCCTTGAATTTAGTGATCTTAAAGAGCGCGATGGATTATAGGGCGATAGAAGATCCGTTAAATAGACTGGAGCTAAGCCGTTTAGGGCTTTATAAGTCAGTAGCAATACCTTGTAATTAATACGGAACTTTATAGGTAACCAATGCAGTGATGATAAAATCGGTGTTATATGATAATATTTTCTTGATCTAGTAAGAACTCTAGCGGCGGCATTTTGGACTAACTGTAGCTTGTTAATTGAGGATGCAGGACAACCGGCTAATAAAGCATTACAGTAATCTAGTCTCGAGGTCATGAATGCATGAACTAACTTTTCTGCATCAGAAACTGATAGCATATTACGTAGCTTAGCAATGTTTCTAAGGTGGAAAAAGGCGGTTTTTGTAACATATGAAATATGATTTTTAAAAGACAGGTTGCAATCGAGTATAACACCCAGGTCTTTTACTGTAGAGGATAAAGTAACAGGACATCCTACTATATTAAAGTTGTATTGCGAGAGGTTTTGTGGGCGGTTTTTTGAACCGATAAGTAGTACCTCTGTTTTGTCTGGATTTAATAAAAGAAAATTACGCGTCATCCAATCTTTTATATCTTTAACACACTCTGTCAATTTGGATAATTTATCGTTTTCATCTGGCCGTGATGAAATATATATTTGAGTGTCATCAGCATAACAATGGAAACTAATTCCATGTTTCCTTATAATATTTCCAAGTGGCATCATATATACTGAGAATAATAGAGGGCCTAACACAGATCCCTGCGGCACTCCATAGTTTACTGGAGTTATGATCGATTTTTCTCCATTTAAATAGACAAAATGGTAGCGGTCAGATAAGTATGATCTAAACCAGCTTAATGCTTGTCCTTGAACACCAGTATAATTTTGTAGTCGATCTAAGAGTATTGTGTGATCTATAGTATCGAACGCAGCACTAAGATCAAGTAAAACTAGTATTGAGATACAGCCTTGGTCAGAAGCTAAAAGTAAATCATTTGTGATTTTAACGAGCGCAGTTTCAGTGCTATGGTGCGGCCTGAAACCAGACTGAAACTTCTCATAGATATCATTTTCTTGCAAGAAAGAACACAATTGAGCGGACACCACTTTTTCTAATATTTTAGACATAAATGGAAGATTTGAAATGGGTCTATAATTTGCTAGGTTATTATGATCTAATTGTGGATTCTTAATGAGAGGTTTTATAACTGCCAGTTTAAATGTTCTTGGAACATGACCTAAAGATAAAGACGAGTTAATAATATTAAGGAGAGGCTCTTCCACTACAGGTAACACTTCTTTCAGTAGTTTAGTTGGTATCGGATCTAATAAACATGTTGTTGTTTTAGAGGAAGTGATAAGTTTATTTAACTCTCTTTGTTCTATAGTTGTAAAGCACTGTAATTGTTCTTGCGGGGTGATAATTAAGGCTGAATTATAAGGCGCAACTGAAGATTGAACGTTTACAATTGTGGTTCTGATGTTTTCTATTTTCTCAGTGAAGAACTTCATAAAATCATTACTACTAAACTGTAATGGGATATTTTGTTCGGGTGATGTCTGTTTATTTGTTAGTCTAGCCACGGTGTTAAATAAAAACCTTGGATTATTTTGGTTATTTTCTATTAGTTTGCGGAGGTGCTCAGCCCTGGCTGCTTTTAGGGCCTTTTTATAACGTGACATACTGTCTTTCCACGCGATTCTAAAGACCTCTAAATTAGTTTGTTTCCATTTACGCTCTAAAATACGGGTTTCTCTCTTTAGAACATGCGTGGTATTGTTGTACCACGGTGCTTTAATTTTCTCTCTGACCTTTTTTAATCTAATAGGTGCAACAACATCCAATGTTCTAGAGAGAATAGTGCTCATAGTGCTAGTTAGTTCTTCTAGTTCATCTGTTTGTTTGGGTTCAGGCAGCAGCTGAGACAGATCGGATAAGCAATTTGAGAAATTATCTATGGTGGATGGAAGGATTGTTCTGCCTGGTTGATAACGCGGCGCTGCATGACATATTACAGCAGTACGTAATATGCAAGTTACCATGTAATGGTCAGTGACTTCATCACTTTGCGGTATAATATCTATATCGGTTGGATCGGTTCCATGTGATATAATTAAATCGAGTGTATGATTAAGACGATGAGTTGGTCCGGTGACGTTTTGCTTGACCCCAAATGAATTTAATAAATCTGTAAACGCAGCCCACACACACACACACACACACACACACACACACACACACACACACACACACACACACACACACACACACACACACATGTGGTTTTGCTTTTTTCAGTCAACTCATTGTGGGTTTGCATCAACAGAGTCTTACTCCAGGTTCATGATGATGGTGGCTTTGATGTGTGTTTGCGCTCTGCTTTTCGTGTTTCTGTTTGGTCTGTTTCAAGTCCTGAAACACAGCAGTCTCAGTAACTCAGGTGAAACTACACCACTAACCAGGGCCGGATTGGGACACATTTTCAGCCCTGGAGTTTCATGCCTTAGACCGGCCCACTTTAGTTCCCGACTGACTATTAAAATAATGTAAACCCTCAGTATATAAGGCCCAATCTTTCAAGGGCTATCTGGCACTTCCCCCAATATGGAAGCTTGTTTCCGCCACAAAATAAAAATAAATAAATGATAATTGCGACTTTTTATCTCACAATTGCGAGTTTACATCTCGCAATTCTGACTTTATTTCTCAGAATTGCGAGATACAAAGTCAGAATTGCGTGAAATAAAGTCGCAATTGCGTATGATAAAAAGTCACAATTATCTTTTTTTTTTTTTTTGTGGCGGAAACAAGCTTCCATACCCCTACCCCTACCCCTCCAACCAAAAAAGAATCGAGACAACCCTACCCCTTCACGGGAACGCGCAAAACGGAGGGGTAGGAAAATGTGTTAAATAGGAATCCATTGTAATAAAGTTATTCTCATTATTATGCAATAGGCTATTGCTCTACCTGCTCTCCTCTCTCATCTCCATCTCCTTCTCTCGTTCTTCTTCTCTCAGTCTCTTTATCTTTACCTGTAAATCTCCCCTTCCTGAAGATGAGCTTAGATTGATAGTCTTTGTAAAGTGATTATTTATGTCGGTCATTTAAAATTTCTATCGTAAAACAGCTGTTTAGTTTAACCACTTGCACCTTATCTCGTGAAGCGTCGCGTTGGGATTCGCGCGCGGCCGCGGCTCGCGCTTCTGTGAACTTAAATCCTGCTTGCTTTGATCGGTCATCTCAAACATTTTGCCATTGCAGACGAGCGGTGTTTGAGTGCTGAAGAAGCTCAGATGATGAGGTCGGTTATCGTCGCGATATGCGAATCATTGCAGCAGGTAATATTAGGCAATTATTTCACAACGTTCATTATACACTCAGGAAAAATTACCGAGGTCCGGATCTCGGAGACCTCAATGGTGGGTACGGCCCTGACTCGTAGGCTATTTGGCCGCTTGAGTTTCTAGAGATATTTTATTATTCTGGCCTTTTCAGCGCCGCCTTTGCGCCTATAGGCTATTATCCATGTTTTGTATCTCTTATTTTTTGTTCGCACATCTCTAACAAAGTGACTTTATTTTTATTTTTTGTGGGGCTGCGATAAAATAATAAAAAAAAAAAAAATAGTGGGGCTGCGCTATGACTGGAGCCATAAGGAAAGCATTCAACCCAGTGCCATGACAACACCGGCCCTCCTGGCCAATAAAACAGACGGCCCACCGGGAATTTTCCCGGTGCTCCCGATTAGCCAATCCGGGCCTGCCACTAACAGAACATGTATTTTTCTTCAAAACATCTTCTGTTGAAGTTCTGAGAGAGTTCAATAAATCGATAATTAAATCGTTATGTTCTTATCAGGTTCTGCTCCTCACCGAAGGACAATATCAAACCCAGTTCAGGTGACGACAGCAAATCTCATTCATAATTAATAATGTTGTTTTAACATCAGTGTTATTTTAGAATCATTGAGACACTATTATTATACACATCATGACCATATTCCAGGATGACAATATCAAGATGCATCTTTGGATGGAAATAACTGTTGTGATGTTTTTGGTCATGATCTTGTATTGTCAATGCAAGAGTCCAGCACTCTGTAAAGTCTCCTCCAGCACATCCTAAAGACTTTCAGTGAATTTAAACTCTGGTCTCAGAGGAGCAGATTCATGTGTGGAAATGATTCTTCATGCTCCTCCAAACCATTCTTTCACAATTTGAGCCTGATGAATCTTGACATCCCAGTGGGCATTTGATGTCAATATGACATCAAATTGATGTCAAAATTAGGTCACGAAATAGGTCAAAAATGAAAGTCATATTGACGTCACAGTGTTGATCAAGAGTTTGATAATAAGTAATTTTGCCAAACAAAAAGGTGAAACGCATGGCCGTACACTTATTACCAGCTTCACTTACTCTAACCAGATTTACTTTATTTAATTTCCGGTTTAATGAAATCATATTTTGCATTTAAAGTCACCATGATGGTGGTTAGCGTTTGCTTTAGTTGTGCTCTTGACCCTTGACTTCTTAATATTAAATTTTCTCTGGCTGCTATAATTGTGTGTTTATAAAGCTCTGTTGTTGTAGCTAAAAAAGCCATGAGAAAATGAGATCAGGTGATGTTGGCTGTTTATTGATGATGATGACGATGATGATATCATCAAGTAAATGCCTGAAGCCCTGATCTTATTCAGTGTCTTATGTTCTGATTATATAGGACTTGCGGTTTCAAAACTGTTTTATTCATAACAGAAGTCATTTGATTCTACAGCATGTCTAGCAGTTTTGTTTATCAAATAATGTACTTGGTTTTTAAAAACTATTTAGTGCACAAAACCCTGTCATCGATGACATTACTTAGACACACACAGACATCAAGAAACAGCGTATGAATCTCAACAATGGTGACAATCGAACAAAATATCCAGATAATCAGATCAACTCCAGGTGCATAATTTATTAAAGCTGCAATGCATGCTGGGAGATTTTGGTGAGTTTTGATTGGTGGTACCCAGCATGCACTGCGGCATGAAGCATTTCATTGATTGTCACCATTGTTGAGAGTCATACACTGATTCTGGATGGCTAAGTAATAATGTAGAGGAAAATGTTTAATGCACTAAATGTTTTTAAAACCTTTTATCGGGCGAAGAACTATATTTGGTAACTTAATCGACCGTTCATAATGGCGTTTGCATGTCTCTCCGTGAGCTCGTAAAAGCACATGGATTTCTCCCAACCAATCAACGGATGTCAGTCTACGTCACCGATAGTAACAGCATGGCATCTGACCAATCAGGAGTCGCCCGCGCCATTACAGATTTCAGTGTCATCCGGATTTTCTGAAAGACGGATCTACGCTCCAATCTACTCAGACACAAAAATTAATACCAGCAAAACGAACAATGGTAAGTTAATGAAACTCACACATTATGTGGTTGAATAGTTGTGTTAAATGCTGAGATCGATGTTGTTTGTGTAGGATGTCTAGAAATTAGTGAACGTTGGACATGAAAAATGGTGTGATCATATTTGATCATACGCCCCGTTCAGGTAAAACTAGCGCAAGCTACAGTGTGTCCATAAATAGACATACGCCCGATGCGTCTAGCAAACCACACTTGTGGTATTTTTTTTTTTAATAATGCATTATAACGTAGGACAATACGATTTAACAGTGCACTGAATGTTGCCACAGGTTTGTATAACACTATGCAGTGATCCAATGCGAAACTTAAAACATTTATTGAAATGATCAAGCCATAAATAGGGAAATATGTGTAATTTTGTTCAGTTTTATGACCTTATAACAGTTTTTATTATACTTAAATGGCATATATTGGTGTTTATTTTTACTGTGAGCCTCATTACTGCTAAAATAAGTGGTACCACCAGTACTTATAGTGCTATTTTTCACTTAAATGCATTATAATGTAGGGCAATACTACTCATGAGTGTATTGCCCTACACTTATACAAACCTGTGGATGTTGCCACAGGTTTGTATAACATTATGCAGTGATACAATGCAAAACATAAACCATTTATTGAAATGATCAAGCCATAAATAGGGAATTATGTGTAATTTTGTTCAGTTTATGGCCTTATAACAGTTTTTATTATACTTAAATGGCATATACTGCTCTTTGCGGATGATGTTGTCGTGTTGGCCTCATCAGACCAGGACCTCCAGCATGCACTGGGACGGTTTGCAGCCGAGTGTGAAGCGGCTGGGATGAGAATCAGCACCTCCAAGTCCGAGGCCATGGTTCTCAGTCGGAAAAGGGTGGCTTGCTCGCTTCAGGTTGGTGGAGAGCTCCTGCCTCAAGTGGAGGAGTTCAAGTATCTTGGGGTCTTGTTCACGAGTGAGGGAAGGATGGAACGGGAGATTGACAGGCGGATCGGTGCAGCTTCTGCAGTAATGCGGTCCCTGTACCGGTCTGTCGTGGTAAAGAAGGAGCTGAGCCGCAAGGCGAAGCTCTCGATTTACCAGTCAATCTACGTTCCTACTCTCACCTATGGTCATGAGCTGTGGGTCATGACCGAAAGGACAAGATCCCGGATACAAGCGGCCGAAATGAGCTTTCTCCGCAGGGTGGCTGGGCGATCCCTTAGAGATAGGGTGAGAAGCTCGGTCACTCGGGAGGAGCTCAGAGTAGAGCCGCTGCTCCTCCACATCGAGAGGGGTCAGTTGAGGTGGCTCGGGCATCTTTTCCGGATGCCTCCTGGACGCCTTCCCGGGAAGGTGTTCCGGGCATGTCCCACCGGGAGGAGACCCCGGGGAAGACCTAGGACACGCTGGAGAGACTATGTCTCCCGGCTGGCCTGGGAACGCCTCGGTGTCCCCCCGGAAGAGCTGGAGGAAGTGTCTAGGGAGAGGGAAGTCTGGGCATCCCTGCTTAGACTGCTGCCCCCGCGACCCGGCCTCGGATAAGCGGTAGAAGATGGATGGATGGATGGCATATATTGGTGTTTATTTTTACTGTGAGCCTTATTACTGCTCACAAAAATAAATGGTACCACCAGTACTTAGTGCTATTTTTCATTTCTTATTATATATTTACAATTTACATGTCAATATTCTTTGTTTTCAGTAGATTTGCACTTCACTGTTACAGTTTCCCTTCACAAATAACTCAAAGTGGGCTTGATATTGACTCAAAAACGTACTTTTCTTTTGCAGCTGTCTACTCGGCTCTTTTATGGAAAGAGGGTGACTGCTGTTATGCCAGCTGACCCCGCCATCAGTGATGATGAGGGCTCTGATGAGGAAGATGATGACGTGGCAGACCCCGACTTCATCCCACTTACCTACGAGTGCCGGAGTGACATGGGCCCCTCTGCCAAGAGGAAGTGTGTGCAGACTGCAGTGGAGGAGCTTGAGGACGAAGATGACGACAGTGACGAGGAGGAGGAAGAAGACCAGCCAGCACCACAAGCCAAGGGCCCCACAAAGAAGGGGAAGCCAGCATCCAGGTTGACCTGGATAACCAAGCCCTGCCTGAGTACCAGCACGTTCCCCCTGACTTCATTGAGACCCCGTATACTTACTTCAGTAAGTACTTCAGCCCCCATGTCATCAAGCATATCGTATACCAAACCAACTTGTATGCAACTCAGAAGGATGTTAACACCACCTTCACCACCACTGAAGATGAGGTGAGGAGCTTTGTGGCCATCTTGCTCTACATGGGGATTTCTGAGCTGCCCTCCATTGATGACTACTGGGCAATGGAGACCAGGGTCCCTCAAGTTGCAAACCTCATGTCATCTAAGAGGTTCAGGCTGATGAGAAGGCTTGTCCACTTTAATGACAACACCCAGATCCCTGGCACCATCGACAGATTCTTCAAAGTCCGGCCACTGTTCAACCTCCTGGTTACTGTCTTCAGGAGTGAGCCACAGACCCCCAAGCAGTCTGTGGATGAAGTTATGCTTGCCTACAAAGGCAAGACAGCTGGTAACCTGAGGCAATACATCAAGAGCAAGCCGGACAAATGGGGATTTAAGTTGTTTGCCAGGGCTTCTGAGGATGGCTTCATTCATGACCTGGTGTTATACCAGGGCAAAACTACACTGAAGGCCCACGGTGTCCCCATGATGTCTGAACAACAAGCCATGGGTGTCACCAGCCAGATAGTCTCCGTCCTGGCCAGCACCATGTCCTCTTCCACCACCACAGCCATCTTTGCGGACAACTTCTTCACCAGCCTGGAGATAGTGCGGTACCTCAAAGACAAGAACTGCAGGTACACTGGGACAGCCAGGGACACCAGAATAGGCAACCCTCCATTGAAGTCCATCAAAGACATGGAGAAAAAGGCTGTCCCTCGTGCTGTGCATGACTACGTCAATGATGGGATCCTAGCCCTTAGGTGGAAGGACAACAGGGTCGTCACTCTGCTGTCAACAGACATGGGGGTGGAGCCCATGTCCTCAGTCTACCGGTACTGCAGTGACACCAAGAAGAAGGAACCGGTAAGCTGCCCTGCTGTCATCAAGAGCTACAATGCCAACATGGGGGGCATTGACAAGAGTGACATGCTGGTCCACCTCTACCGCACCCCCATGAAATCCAAGAGGTGGTACATGCGGATGTTTGCGTATGCAATAGATGTCAGCCTCACGAATGCCTGGATCGTGTACAGGCGGGACATCAAGGCTCTTGCTGTGGATGGCCTGTCGTTGAAGAACTTCCGGATCCAGGTGTTTAGGAGTTGCAGCAGCCAGAGGCCAGTTATGTCTCGCCCCGGAAGGAGCTCATCATTTCCATGTGCACCCAGCACCTCTGTTGATGTCCCCATGCCTATCCGGGGACACCGCAGCCACACCCCAGATGCTTCTTTGCGGTTTGACATGTCCCTGTTCCATGCCCCTGTCTACACCAACCGCCAGACCTGCAAGTACTGTAGCAGGAAGGGGAACATTTTGAGGTCAAATGTGGTCTGCAGGGTCTGTAAGGTCCACCTGTGCCTCAATGCTGAACGCAACTGCTTCATCAAGTACCATGAAGCCGTTGCCTAAGTAAATGGACACGTTATGACACATGAAAAAAAAAAGTTCCTAAATAAAAATTCCATGAAATTTATATAGGTTTCATGTATTTATTTATATTTTATATATGTTTCTGATATTTTAAATGTATATGCTTTTTGGAAAAAAAAAAAATGACCATAGACTGGCGAGGAACCATATATGGTAACTTCATTGACCTTGATTTTCAACATAAAAATGATTTTTTTTTTTTAAAGTCACAAAAGTTTAAAAGTCTTTTAATAACCTCCAATAACACTCCAGGGTTGAAATTTTGAATTTCCAAGTATTTCAATGAGTGCCCTATAAAGGGTTAAAATCCATTATAGTCTTCGATAAACAAAATTGCTCTAATGCTGTAAAAATAAATAGATTCTATTGTAATATGTCATAAAAACCATAAATTCTATATAATCAAAACATTTGACACTGAACACGATTAGGGAATCAGGCATTCACATGATGGTATTGTCGTCATCATCTATAAACAGCCAACATCCCCTGACCTTATCTTCTCATGACTATTTTGCCTATAACAAGTAGAGCAGCCAAAGACCTTTTATATTAAAGAGTGAAGGGTCAAGAGCACAACTAAAGCAAACGCTAACCACCATCATGGTGACTTTAAAATACAAAATTTTAATGATTTCATAAAAATGGATGAAAATCTGGTTAGTTTTAAGTGAAGCTGGTAATAAGTGTACGGCCATGCGTTTCACCTTTTTGTTTGGCAAAATGACATCAGCAGAGGTCAAACTCTTGACGTCAAATTGACATCAACACTTTGACGTCAATATGACTTTCATTTTTGACCTATTTCTTGACCTAATTTTGACATCAAAGTGCCCGCTGGGACTTCTATTTCTGTTCTTACATACAGATGGTAGGGGCAGAATTTAGCACAAACAACATGAATCCATGGATCCTTGAGTCAAAAGGTCATGTCACTGATTAAGAAATATCCAAAACGATAAAAAACACAGTTTTTTCTGTGTGTGTGGTAGTCAGTAAATCAGTGCTGGATAGTTTACTTACAAACTGTAGTCGGCTACTGATTCCAAATTACATGACAAAAATTGTAGTTAGTAACATAATTGTTAGGTGTGGCTGAAGAAAGCGCTAGTGATGTTCGGTTCTTGAACGAATTGTTCTTTTGAGCCGGTAGGAAGTAACCAGTCGAGCCGGTTCATTAATCAAACTAAATCGAACTTTAGTTCCAGGTTAATGACGCAAAACACACAAGACAAAGTAGCATGTGCCACTCAAAAAGATCCCACTGTCGAAGTCTGCAGAGGATTACCGAGGATAGCGTAGTGCCATCATTGCTTGATGACGTATGGAACAGACAAATAGTTGTTTTTAAACCAGCTGTCCGAATGAACCGGCTCGCGGAAATGAATCAGACTTTTCATCACAAGTAAGCGCACGACGCAGGAGATTCAGGGAAATAAACAGTCCTTATCCATGAATCCGGCCGGCACAGGGGCTCATTGATCAGCTCTGTTGCCTCACAGCAGGAGTCCTTTCAGTTTGCATGTTCTCCCGTGTCAGCGTGGGTTTCTTCCGGGGTACTACGGTTTCCCCCACACCACATGTAACGGAGGCCAGCTAGTAGTCGCTGTGCGAGTAAACCTCACTCCTCTGATCTCAATAGACTCTTAAGAAGGCAGTGTATATTATATATTAGCCGTTATCTGCTTATAATTTATAAGTTATATTTATTTATTTTATATAGGATGACTACCAGAGAATAATGCTTCCAGACTCATCCAAAGCTCAACGTGATAAAGAGGAATTTTACAGACCCATAAACCTGGATTACACAAACACAGAAGCGGTCGACACAGACTCCTACTACACAGATGTTGTTTCAGCACAAACACAAGATCAGATCTACACAGAACTGAACGCCAGTAGACGGAGTCACGTGTATCAGAGTTTTACAGCGGATTCTGCTCAAGAAGAGGCCATCTATCACACTATTGATCACTGAATCCTCATCAACAGCCTCATCAAAACCCTAGATTCCTCTGACAGCTACGATAATCCAACCTCTGTCAGCATCACAAGTTTTTGTGTTGTTTTCACAAAATAAAATAAAAAATATTAAGTTTACTGAATTAATTGACACAGCCTTTTGTTAAAGGTACAATATGTAGTTTTCCGCCGCTAGGAGTCGCTAACCTCATCAAAACAATAACAAAGGCGTAGATTGATGACGCAGTGAATGAGCGTGGAATCATGGAACTTGTCGTCATGCCGATGGATCTAATAATGTTTATTGGGAAATGTTTATGGATGAGTGAATACATTGATTTTTTTGACATGACTGTGGAATGAAGTAGGGCTCGATTGCTAATGAGAGACAGATATTAGTGACACACGAGTCCCGCGGAGGACTTTTATTTTCCCGAACTACCAGCTATTCACATTAATCAGTTTATTTAACAAATTAAACTAAGGTAACGCAGCACTGTTTCACTTGGTCTACACTATCATACTAAACTGTATTTGAGTGTGTTGAAGGTTATAATGTTATTCTGTGTGTTAGTTGGTTGGCTGTATGAGAGTTCTCCTTTTGTCCCAAAGTCTGCTTGTCATGGTTCATAATGTTTGGACGAAACAACAGCAGCGTGAGCGTGCCGCTAGACGTAACGCAGTTGTCCATGTCTGTCGCCATGGTTACTATAGCAGTACAAGCAGAAACCTGGGATAACACAGATATTACGTCATTGACAGGCGACAAGTTACAAGGGACGGGCACTTTTTAAAATTGTGAATTTCTCTGAATTTACAAATTCTTGGAAAAACGTGAACAATGTGTCATGAAGGGCATGATCAAAAAAGTCTAAGAAACAATGTTATAGCATCAAATTATCAGAATTTCAAATTTCGTTTCACATTGTATGACCTAACAAAGCCTCATTTTCTGAAATTTGACTTGGCCAGTTTAATATACACTTTAAAACAGATTTAAACAGAATGTTTGAGTCTTCGTAACTTTTTATCATTTAATGTTTTATTTGAAAAGGAATAAAGAGAAAAATCTGTCACATGGAATCAGGGTATCTTCCGTCCATTTAATTTCCTATTTGAAATGAAATAAGCAGAAACGAGAAACGGCGCCTTTATTCGTTTTTTCGTTTTTTCCAAAAAACGAAAAAACGAGATTTCGGCTTGATTTTTCGTTTTTTAGTTCACAGGCAAAAAACGAATAAATGACTTCAAAATTCGTTTTGCACATGTGGACGGTCATGAGGCGCCCCTGTCAGCCGATTGGTCAAGAAAATCTGATCATGTGACATCATCGGTAGTTCCCCAGGTTTATTCAACAAAATAACAGTCCTATGGCTCTGCGTACCGCATATTAAACTGTTCAGGGCAGGTTCTGGGCTTACTTATGTGCAACTTAACGCGTTTCAGAGAAATATTTATATATCAGAAATATTAATTAATCTGCACCCAGACGGTTTTATTAGCTGTGCGGAGTTAATCTGTGTGTTGCTGCGCTAGACAGCGCAGCGGGTGAAGCACAATGTTCAGTCAAGTGTAGCATAATACGCAGCAGTCATAACTCTTCTTTTAGACAATACGCTCAGTTTTGGACAAGGGGTGGTTATTGCAAATACTGTAATGCAAAACTGCTGATGGTGGTGGGTACCGCGATGATGGTAAATACAATTGTACTGTAACTGTAGCCGCGAGAGTGAGACAGGGAGATGATTGACAGGACGATAGCGGAGGAAAAAGCGCAAGATTTTGTTAGTAAAGAAATATTTATTTGTTTAATATAAAAGTGAGTTTGTCTTTGAAAACAACAACAAAACGGTGAAATAACAGTGTGATCACAAAACTGAGCGTTCGTTTTAAAGGGAAATTTCCAAATATATTTTATTTATTTGTTAGCCTAATGCTGTTGTTTTATGCTACAAGTTTAATACTATGCGGATGCGGGAGTTAAAACTGTGCTGGGCTATGTTGGTGACCCAGTGTAATTGTCTACGCCTACAGCGTAAAATACAACCACAAACACACGTAATATGTATGCATAGCCAAAACACAACACGAGTTTGTTTAAACTTGATTTTTATTACCACCCATATTTTTTTTTCTTCCGGACTCCACGCCAGAGGTCCCCCCTCAGCACCCCTAACCCTTATGTTGCGGGTCAATTTGAACCGTTTAGGGTGCTTTCACATCTGTAGTTCCGTTCATTCCGGACCAAGGGAGAAAATTATACTTTGTAGCATTTTTCAGGCGTTTTGGTTCCTTTTCACACCACACTGATTGCTCTGGTCCGAATCAGTTGATGAAACGAACCAAAATGTAGTCACGTGACAACATCCACATCACTCGTTGGCCTTGAACATATTTCTGCAATTCGATTGTCAGAATTAACGTGCGGGCAGCTGGTTTAGTCCAAAAATGCGCGGTTCTTTGGCAGTTGGGTCTGTTCGAGGTCGGATCACTTTCTCACCACAAACGAACCGCTCCTGAGTTCGTTTGAAAGCGTATTGTTTGGTCCGCTTTTGGTGCGCGCACCCGAGTGCGATTGCTGCATTCACACCTGCCCAAACGAACCGCACCAAGGGGGAAAACGAAATCTAGTGCGATTCAGAAGCAGGTGTGAAAGAACCCTTTCTAGTTGTTGGAAATACTGGTTAACCTATGGTTTTTTCTTGATATTTTGTGACTTTTTCTCATTTATCATGACGAACATGCAAAGTTTCAACATGCTGATGTGTTTTGACATAGCCTATACAAACAAAATTACTAGGCTATAGTAGGTTACGTTCCTGATGTTCACGGGTCAATTTGACCCAAACATTTTAACGCTCTAATGCAACTGTAGGCTACTGACCCAAAATAATAAAATTGCTTGGTTATATATATATATATATATATATATTTTTTTTTTTTTTACAACCTTATGAAGCTAAAATTAGCTTTTCCACTTATTGACAAAATATTTTGTCAGCCACAGATGGTAAAAATGAGCCATCATTTATTGTTTCAATAATATTAAACCTTTGTTTGTTGGTATTTTGTGACTTTTTTTCATTTATCATCATGATCATGCATGCAAAGTTGCTGATGATAACATGCTTGATAACAAATAAGCTCTCATTTCTATATTCAAGATATCTGAAATACCTAGCTTTTAACCTTTTATGATTTTCAAAGGCAGCTTTACAGAGCCAATAAATAAATAAAAAAACATTTATTTGATGTATGTTTTTGTTATGTTTTGTTTCTCACTCCCATATGAGTGAATAATGAGCTTTCCCACAATTTTGCTTAGTGTGGCACAAGACTTTGGCATAGACAGCAGGAAAAATGAGCTCCCAAAGATTGACATTTAAATAAGTAATTTCACAGGTTTTGATGATACTGATAAGAAGATGTTTCTGAGTTAGAGGATGCTTCAGAGATTGAGGAAAATGTTGTTGAAGATACAGAAAATGAATGAAACTAGGGAAACTAGGGAACTATGTCTATAGGAAACTAAAGGGAAAGTTAACTTAGGAAAAGTAAACATTATTTTCATTATACAGCTACATTTAATTGTTCAGTTATGATGTTATAGGCATAAAATGTATAAGAAAAAATTAAAACGTAAAAAAAAATATGCAAAAAAAGTCAGTAGGCCTATAGCCTACTGTTTATAAAAAGAAAACGGTTTTAAAAATGGTTAAAAAACAATTTGACCAATTTGTCAATTTGACCCGCTCCGTAAGTAGCCTAATCGAACAGTGCACAAGGGTACGTTCAGCATATAGCGCTTATTTTAGATTTTTTTAATGTTTGACAACATCTTCCTCCACTCTTTGAACAATTTTAATTAACATTAGCCTATTCGTTATTAACAAAGCGAATAAGACGGATGAGATAACACAATTAATGAAAGACCTATGGATTAACCTTTCAAACGAATGCGGTTCATTGTTATTTTTTAATGAAAACACAACAACAATAAAATAGTAGGCTACAATAAAAAAAAAAAAACTCCTGCATAGTATTAAACTTGAATTAACAAAACGATTAAGACGGAATAACAACAGCATCTAGGCTAACAAATAAATAAAATATATTTGGAAATTTTCCCTTTAAAACGAACGCTCAGTTTTGTGATCACACTGTTATTTCACCGTTTTGTTGTTGTTTTCAAAGACAAACTCACTTATATTAAACAAATAATCGTTACGCTATCGTCCTGTCAATCATCTCCCTGTCTCACTCTCGCGGCTACAGTTACAGTACAATTTTATTTACCATCATCGCGGTACCCACCACCATCAGCAGTTTTGCATTACAGTATTTGCAATAACCACCCCTTGTCCAAAACTGAGCGTATTGTCTAAAAGAAGAGTTATGACTGCTGCGTATATGCTTGACTGAACATTGCTTCACCCGCTGCGCTGTCTAGCGCAGCACCAGATTTAGGCTAATAAAACCGTCTGGGTGCAGAATTAATATTTAATATTTCTGATATATAAATATTTCTCTGAAACGCGTTAAGTTGCACATAAGTAAGCCCAGAACCTGCCCTGAACAGTTTAATATGCGGTACGCAGAGCCATAGGACTATTATTTTGTTGAATAAACGTGGGGAACTACCGATGATGTCACATGCTCAGATTTTCTTGACCAATCGGCTGACAGGGGCGCCTCATGACCGTCCACATGTGCAAAACGAACTTTGAAGTCATTTATTCGTTTTTTGCCTGTGAACTAAAAAACGAAAAATCAAGCCGAAATCTCGTTTTTTCGTTTTTTGGAAAAAACGAAAAAACGAATAAAGGCGCCGTTTCTCGTTTCTGCTTATTTCATTTCAAATAGGAAATTAAATGGACGGAAGATACCCTGATTACATGGACTCTTTAATACACAGATAAAATATATGAAATATTACAGAAACAAATCTAAACTCATTTATTAATTACACTTTGACTGTTTATTCATGTCACATGAATATAATCCATTACTTTCTGCAGAATGGAAACTCTGAAGATGCTTTTCATTTCATCTTACTGTGGCGTCTTGCTGTGGCTACAACAGAAATAAGACACACATTTACATAAATTAACACTACAAATGGTACAAATAATCTGAGAAAAACAATATATATTTCTGTCAGTGAATCGACTCATATAATTCATCTTGTAACAGAACGAAAAGACTGTTTAGTATCTATTGACTAGTTGATTGACTATACTGAGGACTTTTTTTTTTTTTTGATGAAATTGAGAAGACTTGAGAAACTCACGGACAGATTCTCATATCCAGAAGAGCCCGACTGGTGAACAGCAGGTCTGGGATGGACAGTCTATGGGAAAAACACATTGATTATTGATTATCTGACTTTTGACTCTTTTGCACATGTAGTTTTTGATATTTCTCTTACTGGGAGTGTGTTATACAGGTCAGATGATCTGGACTTGAGGTCAAGAGTTGTATATGTGCCTTCACTGGGATCAGTTCTGGGATCATTCTACAGGGAAACAGAGAGAAATGATTATCACCATTTTAAATAAAAAAAAGAAAAGAAAATGAATGCAAAAGATTTTAAATTGCTGCCTTGTATATATATATATGTGTGTGTGTGTGTGTGTGTGTGTGTGTGTGTGTGTGTGTGTGTGTGTGTGTGTGTGTGTGTGTGTGTGTGTGTGTGTGTGTGTGTGTGTGTTTGTGTAACGATCACCAGTGAGAGTGCCTGGGATTATTGTCAGAGGGCACTCCAACCCGGACAATCATCACACATCCACGACATTCCCCATAATCCTTAGTTCAGACTCTCATCCATTATCACATTCACAGAGGTGGAAGTAACGAATTACAACTACACACGTTACTGTAATTAAGTAGTTTTTTTGGGTACTTGTACTTTTTTGAGTATATTTTTAAATGTGTAATTTTACTTGTACTCAAGTACATATTAAGCTAAGTAATCTACTTCGCTACTTGTAAAATCACATTTCGTTACTGAGTACAATTTGAATTGATATTCAAATCTTTGAATGGCATTTCGGTAGCCAATAAAAATATTCGATCGTAAACGGACCAATAAAACCCCTGATATTTGGACTGAATGAAAGCCGCCGCAGTCGCAGCAGGTTTTGAAGAGCTGATCATGAAGGAGGCGAGGAGCTCCTATAGGAGTGATTAATGGCTGGACTGAAAGTTTGGAACAACAAACTACATAGTAGTATTGTCAAAATATCTATATTTTACCAGCTGCACGTTCTCATTCTCTCATCTCAACGACAGCGAGTTTGACACACCCGCCTCCTCTCAGCGCGGGATTGCAGGTAGGCCTGTTACGCATAATTTTATTAATACCTGCAAGTTTCTATGGCATATTTTAATGGCAAATGTCACGAACAATATTATAACGCGAGGGCACATTCATGTAACTTAATCGCAGAAAACTGGACGCGAGCTCTCAAATATACGAATGAACTGGACTCGGATATTGAGTGTGCGCTCTCGGACTGTGTGTCATATCATGTGTAATCGCGAATCTCTCCAAGTGGTTCTCACTGCAGACTCAAATGACGTCCAGCTCCAATCTCTCCATGCTCTTGAATTAAACGCTGTCAAAAGTTATGAAAAATCTAGTCTTTTTGCAAATTAAATTCAGTTTGAATTGAAATCAAGCTTCCTTGTGCTGTGTGTGAGCTATTGCAATAGTTCACGTTACCCTTGTAAAGACAAATACACTGAGTGAGTAAATATTAGATTATTGTAATGGTTATTGATCAATTTTTAAATATGTAAACAAAAGCCTAAATTAAAATCTCACCTTATAAAGTGGACGTGTCTCTTCAGAAGACTTGAATTAAACTTTTCCATTCAAATAGATTACTGTTACAATAAGTGTTGTGCTTTTCAATGCTTGAAAATAATGATTGCCTTGACAAAATGGATGGACAAAAATGTAGATATTAAAATATTTAGTATGTAGTAGTTTTCCCAATGGTATTAAAAATTATAGGCTAGGCCTACTGAATATTGACATATTTCAAGGTGTCATATTGAAGTTAGAAATTCCAGTATCCACTAATTAATGTCATTTGACAATAAGGTAAAAACGTGTTAAAAGTAGCTATTTTCTACATAAATCTATGATTTTGTTGAATATTTTTATTAGTAATGCATTAACTACCGCCAGCTAAAAAGTAATTAGTAACTAGTACTCTGAGTAGTTTTTGAGAAGAGTAATTTGTACTTTTACTTAATTACTTTTTTGACACCAGTACTTTTACTTGTAATTGAGTATTATTTCAGCAATGTAACGGTACTTGTACTTGAGTACAAATGTTCAGTACTCTTTCCACCTCTGCACATTCACCTCTGTCTCATTGCCTTGTTTACTCACCCTATAATAGCCTGGTTTTCACATTCATTCTCTGCAAAGTCTTGTTTAGTGCTCTGTCTGTTATTCCCGTGTTCTTGGTTTTGATCTCTGCCTATCCTTGGATTTTCTTTTTTGCCTGTGTCCCCTGTGACCCTGTGACCCCTGTGTCCCCTGTGACCCCATGTGACCCCATGTGACCCCTGTGACCCCTGTGACCCTGTTATTGTTTGGACTGATTACTCTGTCTTTTTTGACCTCTTGCCTGTTTTCTGGATTACGTCTTTGGATTTCCCTCTGTTCTAATAAACTGCATTTGAACCCTCAACCTTCGTGACTCAGAGCAGAACGTGACAATATATGTGTTCTACATGTACAAAGAAGCTGTTATTGATTTATTAGTATCATTCTGTGGTTTTGGCCATCTTACCTCATACTCGTGTATTCCAGATCTACAGTTTATCCTTTTCTTCTGACTGTAAAAAGAAACGGAAACAAGCCATTTCATTGTTTTGTGTAAAATTCAAATGTACTTTTGCATTAGTCTAAAAGCAAATTATATTACTCTTTGTTGAAACATTTTTATTTACATTTTATACAGTATGATGGTGATCATGATAGTGAATATTGCACATGCCACTGTGATCACTACCCAGACGGGCCAACCAGCAGTATGATGATCTGAAAGAGGGAGAATATCATAATTAAATCTACAAACTAAGAATGACACTAATAACTGTCTTGAACCGTTTATAAAATAAAAGTTTCACCTGTGACAGTGACAGTGACAGTTACAGTGTCTGATCTCTGAGATCCATGTTGATTGTGAGCCTGACAGTAGAAGCGTCCACTCTGTAGTGCACTGAAACTCTGTCCAGATCCAACAGCTGAGGGTTCATTCTCCTTAAACCAGCTGAAGTTCAGAGCAGGAGGGTTTGAGTCACTGATGCAGTTCAGAGTCACTGAATCTCCCTCCACTATTACACCAGATCCACTTATCAACACTGAGACGCTCCTGGGAGGGTCTAATAACAATCACCAAATTATTTAAGAGCTCTGACATATGTTAAAATGACTAATATGAACCAAATTAATCAAAACTGAGAATTAGCATCTTATGTTTTATAATAAACTCACACATGACGTTTAAAGTCACAGCATCAGAGTATTTCTCTCCATGTGCATTTCTGGACTTGCACTTGTATGATTTACTGTCATCAGAGCTGATCTTTGAGATGCTGTAGATTCTTCCAGATCCTACAATCGTTCTTCCTTTAAACCAGCTGATTTCTGCAGGAGGGTTTGAGTCACTGATGCAGTTCAGAGTCACTGAATCTCCCTCCACTATTACACCAGATGGACTGATGGACACTGAGACGCTCCTGGGTGGGTCTAATAACAATTATTATTATTATTATTATTAATAATGTATTCTTTGGGGGGTCTGAGCACAAAGTAGTAAACATCTTTAAGCATCCTTATTTATTACATTACATGCTTGAAAAATTATTACAGAATGATGCAATACTCACACGTGACATTGAGCTGAACAGCAGGAGAGATGTGAGTGTGTCCGTCTACAGCACAGCTATATCTGCCTGAATCCTCTCTTCTGACTGACTGCAGCAGGAGTTCATTGTTTCTGTCTCTTCTCTCAGTTAATGGCTGTGAGTTTCTGTACCAGATGAATGTTGCTCTGTCAGTCAGAGCGCAGCTGCTTTTACATCTCAGAGTGACTGAATCTCCCTCTGTCACTCTCTCAGGAGACTCCACCTGAAGATCTGAACACAACACACACATTATATCTAGTGCTGCTGTCATACACTGATTATTATTCAACATAATGCACAGAAGAAGAGATAAACCTCATCAAACTCACCTGTGACAGTAAGAGTCACTCCAGATTCACCAGTATATTTTCCATAATCTTTATTAGTGATGAATTTGAAATAGTACGTGTGTGAATCCTTCAGTGTCACATGACTCAGTCTGATGTTGCAGTACTTCTGTTTATCTCCCAGATACTGAAGCCTCTGACTGTATTCAGGGTCCTCAGACAGATCTGGAGGCTCAACACCCCTTAGAATTGAGCCTTTGGTCCAGAACACTTTCTTGATCTGATATCCAGTAGGGTATTTATAAGTGCATCTCATTATCACTGTTGAGTCATTTAGTGCACAGATGTGTGAAGGACTGTAACTCACACTCCAATCATCATGATCACTGAAAACTCCTGAAACACACATTAAAGGGATAGTTCACACAAAAACGATTGTTTCATAATTATTGACCCTTCATGTTCATTACATTCTCTTTTTTTGTTTTTGTTTTTGTAGAACACATGAAATGCTGACATTGCAAAAACATTAAAATAATCATTATTGATGCACATATTTATATTGTACATTAATTCCAGAGATAATAATTTAAACATTTATCTGAAGTTATTATTATTATTATTATTTTATTTTTTAGCTCTGAATTGTAAATCTTACTTTATTTTTTACTTTATTTTGATGCATTTTTTTTTCACACAAATTTGTTTGTGAAAGGGGTTTTAACAGAGGCGTGCCTGACTCATGATTTTAAAAAAGAAAGACTTTGATGAGTGACTAAAGAACATTAAAATATTCTCCATCAGGAGCGACTCACCGTGAATCATGAGCAGAAACACCAGAGGAAGAGGAGGAGCCATTATCAGTGACATCACTACAAGAACAATAATACAGAATCACACACAGAATGATCATTATAAAACAACCTTTAGCTTTAAAAACATTTGCATAAGGCCTTAGATGGGTTTGTCAGATAAGAGAGACATCAAAAATGTGCAGTATTGGGGGTCCTCAAAGACCAGGATTGGGACCACAGGGATAACACACACAATGAGCATTATAAAACAATCTTTAGCTTTAAAAACATTTCCATAAATAATATTTCACTGAGAATATTTCCAATTGATTAGATCAGTGGTTTCTACAACAGTATTAATCTGACTATATTCACACAGTAACCAGCGTAACTCTTACCGTGCTCTGGTGAGTCTCTCCAGCAGGCGTTGAACTGATGAATTTCTCGTGGTTAACAGTGTTTATTTTAAAATACTCGCACACACAGAAAATGTTTCTTCCTCTTTCTTGACTCCTGCCCACACAAGCAACTTCAGACAACTTTTCATGATGATCCAATGGCATTTATTGATATCTAAAAAGTCATTAAACCCAACATGTTTAACAATATGAAGAAGTTTGTCCACCAATTTGATAGGTCATGTACAAAGATGTATTAACATATAGGATGTATTTACAGTTTAACTTGTTTTTCAGCATTTTAAGAGTGAAGGGATGCTCATAAATAAATGATATGATAAAAGTGTAATTTATTTATAAATAAATAAAAGTGTTTTTTTTTTTTACTTAGTTTTTATAGCCTTTCTTCCTGGAAAACATTTTATGTAGAATTATTGATCAAGACACTCAAGATAGGAACTTATATTGAGTAAGACTGGATGTCGACACTTTGACCGCAGACAGACAAGTTGTATTTTGACATCCTCAAGACAATATTTGCCTTCAGTTTATTGGTGAAAAGAACAGCGACAGGAAGTGGTGGGCAGTAGAGGTGGGTGGGACAGGAAATGACCTCATCCAGAATCAGTTCACCCACACATAAGCGCCAACCCCTAATGAAGAACACATGCACAGCCCAATGTGTCTCAATGTACGTCATCGGTCAAAATCAATTCTTAGCTAATATTGCTTAATACTGAAGGGAATGGATTGGAATCCACTGCTGCTTCAATGTATATGTAATGAGTGATTATAATCCAGGTATTCATCAATATTTTTCCTTCTAAATATCAAATGAGTTGAATGACTTCTCTGGAGATTTTACTTTGTGATAAAAAATTACCAGTATGATTACTGAAATGTTCTTTTCATATATTCTTTAATGTCTGTATTTGATATCTGAATGGAGTAACAGTGCTTGCTTATTTAGCCCGGCTTCAAGAAATGAAATAGGGACATGTTTTGTGTTTGAGAAAGGTCTTCAGTGTGTTAAAAAAAAATAGGGGTCATTGAAGTCTATCATTTAAGGGACCATTTCTCAGTTAAAGTGTTAATTTCCATTTAGACTAAAGTGTCCTATCCTGAGAGAAAGAACTTGTTATCTTGTTGTTTTGAGACGAGACTCCTGTTTATAGTTAGAGCCTGGCCAAATCCAACCTTGGAACCGTGTCGGTGTGTGTGTTAGTCTTCTTGGTTACAGGTTAAGGAACCACTGGCATAATTGGAGATTGACTGAGTTGTTGTTCGGGACATGCTGGCACCCAGCAACCCAAATCTGCGACCTGGAAGGTCATGACGTGCCTGACTTCAGGGTCAGAGTGTCAGCTGCATAATCTATGGACATATGCTTCAGTCTATCTGTAGAGTTTGGTTCCAAAACGCGATAAATCCATTTTGATTAATTTGAGTAAAAATGTGTTTTCTTTACCAAGAAAGTGGCAAGATGAAAACCACTATTTTCTGTTTAAAACTTCCACATCTTTAGGTTATAATAACATAAAAAATTCAAATCCAGATTTTGATTTTCTCAAAGATTTATTATAAAAACGGATTATTTTTTCCCCAAAATGCAATAATTTCATGACACTTTTTTTTCAAAATGCAGTTAATCCATTGAATCAATATAAAAGTTATTTTTCATATTGAAACTGTTGAAAGTACACAACAAAGTCAGCTGATCCACATATGACAGCCTCTGAACTCAGCCAATACTAATCCAATACAGTATACAGGCACTGGACTAAACATACATTCAATCAGCCATCGCAAAGAAATACCTCCTGAACATTTTTGACAGCGATGTAAAGACATTAGCTCAAAGGGGAAATATTAATAATAATCCATAATTACCAATTATGATTAATTATTAATATTTGGGTCAGTTAATTAGATTAACTTTGAGGTAAGCTAATTAATATTACAATCAATTAATCAGTTCCAATGAACTCTTTGATTATTCATTTATTCTAAGAAAAGTGTATCTTTCATGGTCACTGAAAAATAATTATTCCCTAGCATGTACAGAAATGAGAGCATACTGTAACAAGATCAAAATCGTAAAAGGGACTTTGTATGCAAACAGAGGATCAGAAATCAAATTCATAATTGTGCACAAGTTTTATTAACTAAATCACAAACATAACTAACACTAAACAAACATAAATACATTCATACATCCATACATACATGCATAGGTAAAGGGGTGAGTGATGTGGAACCAGAAACAGGAAATAGAACTATGGAGCAAGATCTATTGCAGTATGAAAAGAACCATCAGCTTATTTCAGAGCACCTCATTAAATTTATACCTTGCATGGTCAATTCTTGAAGTGGTTGAAGATTGAATTCGTCGCTGGGTCCTTGAGTGTCAAATGTCACTGTATGAGTTACAATCGTTTCTTCTCCGTTGGATGAAGAAGATAGGATGAACTTGTATTGTCACTGTTCTCATGGCTGGAGTGCAGATTGTCTACACGCTCTGTGCCGGCAGGACACAAGAGCACATGGTGAGAGTTGCGAAGGATTTCGTCCGTGTTGAATGAAGTCACTGAACTCCTGAGGTTGTCCTTGATGCTGGAGTGAGCACATGTCCTGGAAGCTTCGAAGCCTCCTGCCCTGGGCCTGTTGAGGCCATGCTGGAACATACGGCATCCTTAAGGCAAGAGTTGTCCGTTTCCTTCTTGGTTGGATTTAAGAAAGGCAATCTGACTCAGCCTGCAGGGGGGGAAAAGGGGGTCCCCCCCTCCCCCACATGATTCACTAGGAGCTGCAGTTTAGGTCCGAGGACAAGAGCTAAGAGGGCCGGATCTTGTGGTCAGTGACTTTTAAAGCGTGAGGATGGCACACCCATTTGGAGAAATAAGAGCCAATAAGAAGTGTCTTCCTTTGGAGGGAAAATTTCATTTTTATGACCTTTGTTCAAGCATGCTCATTTGCAATGTGTACTTTCATTGGGTGTTTAAGAGAAGAATCTTTAAGATTCTTATAATTCTAATGCGTCACAAAGTTAGCAAAATGTAATATAAATGAACAAATTGGGAACGCAGATTGGAGTTTATAGAGACCAAATACGCCACACATCTGATTTTGGTAAACCATAGTATGCAACAAGGTCTGAAAGTCATGAGGTGGGAAGATTGGATACATGTCTACACATTTCTCAAGAGGTTATACATAGAATACGTATGATTAAAAGGGTTTATCTCTCCTTCTCAGCGAGAATTAAGTGAGAGTCCCGTTTTGGTTGTATAATCAAATATATATATCAAAGTATATACATAATGGTACATAAGCCAGTAAATCATTCACACAGTTTCTGGGATGCATGTTCATTTATAGATCAGTTTGTCTACGATTAAATGAACGCAGGAGAGTTTGTTCTGATATCTGTGGCAGAGTTAGTTACTTGTTAGCATTCCTAAGAGCCATAAAAACCATCCTATCTGATCGCAGCCATGGCAACCAGGGTAACTGAGATCTTCTTGCCCTGTTTTGGGGGCTGGAACACAGATTCCCCGAGTGAGTTCTAAATATCAGTTGTTAAACTATAACAAATATTCGTGTCTGACTTGTCTCAGTTGTTACAGCGATCAGCTGTAAAATGGCTTGGTCCTGCTCGGTTTTCGTTGACTGAGTAAAACAATTGAACGTTTTTCAGAAGATCCCCTGGGGTCAACGTGTCAGCGTGACAGAAGTTTGATGCTGTCGTGTGAGAACAAGCAACAGCCGGCATTTTTCCTCCTCCCGCGTGCCTCATCTTCTTAATCTCCTCACGTAGATGATTAGATTTCGATGGCTTACGTTTCTTCCCTACCGCAGAAACAACCACAGGTTCATCAATGCCGTCAAATGTATTTGTTATTTTTGTTACAAAGTTTTGTTATTTTTGTTTGTTGATCAAAAAGTACAAAGTAGATAAGGAAAACTAGGATGCCGGGTATATTCAAAGCGCCACCGTTACTGTTTACAGTGTGTGGAATGGTGCGCTGTGATTGGTTAAGCAGATTTATCGCATTCTGCAGAGAAAGGAGACTGGCGTTTGTCGCGGTTTGGAAAGAAAGGGAGAAAACATGACAGAATAACACGGCAGATATCGCATTTTACATAAAAAAAAAATCGACTTTTCAATACCGACCCTATAGAATACAGATTTTTGCAGGAACTGATTTTTTAACGTTTTTTAAGTTTTGGAACCAAACTCTTCATCTGTATATGTGTGGAAAATGACTATGTTTATCTATTTCTTAGCCAACGAGAATCATTCAACCTGTAAGCAATGACGTAGCTTAGACCTTGGGAATGGTATAACTGCTGTGATCTTTGTGACTGTAAGCAGGGCGGCCTACGAACTCCTGTGTGAGTCTTGAAGCTGACTTCTGCTGATGAAACTGCAAACTATCTTCAGTAAAACTTTTCTTCAATTTATTATAAGTCTGACTCCGGTTCTTCTTTCAAACATCTGGTCCTTGGGTCCTAAACTGTAAACCCCTAACAATACAAAAACCTCTAAAAGGACATGGAGATTCAAAAGTATGGTGACTTTAATAGACTGAGGTGTTCATCAAATCTTTAATTGTATCCACTGTTGCACATTTTAAATATGTGTTAGAATAGGCCAAATATTAATATTAACCCAGCTATCACATATAATAGGTTACTCTGAGGTTAGGTCTACAAAGACCCAGAAATGACCACACACAAGCTTGAATTTGGTCAAACTGATACAGCCTTTTTATTTGCTTACAGAAAACACATGAAGTCAAAAGTTCAAATGACTTTAACAAACAAATTACCAAGCAGTGACATCACAATTTTTTTTTTTTATTATGTCCAATAAGTGAAGCTGGTAATGCTGTTTGTGGAGTTGTTTAATCCTCCTCTGCTGAGATCTTCACAGATTTAATGTCTTCTTTTCTCTTCAGTTGATTTCATCTAAGGATGTGGCTGAAGTCAGTTGTAGTTCTTGTGTTTCTGCTCGTCTCTTTTTCTGTTCTATTCTTTCCTTCAGTGATTTCCTTCAGATAAGGTCCAGTTCTGGTTTATTTCTTTGCTCTTGGCTGACATGTGGCATTGCTATGGCCTGCTTGTGGCCCAGATCTGGCAAACAGGAGCGGTCCGCCCAAGTGCCATCATTCCACGCTGCATGTGATCAGTAACCCACAAGTGCCAGATGTGGGCCGGATCTGGGCCGAAACAATGTTGCTATTTTTGTCTCAAATTGAGTATTGTTTTACAAATTGGTCTTTAACTAGCATATCTACTCTTTTAAAAGTATCGAATCTCTATTTAAGAAAGCCATAAAAACCTTTTGATAAAAAGGCACTGTCATTTCACCATTGCGATATTTTAGAGAGACATACATTTTTAAGCTTTGACAATTTCAAACATTTGAAGTATGCTTGTTTGGTATGTAAAGTGTTACATAATCTTGCTTGGAATGGCTTTTTCCAAAGACTTGAAAGCGGAGGTAGTACACGGGCCTCTGTAAAAGGGGACTGTGTGATACCATTTAAACACACCACTTTTGGACAAAACCGATAAGATAAAATTTTGCCCCTCCCGATAAGAGAGTGCCCAACATTTAACACCTTCAAAACTCACTTAAAACAGTGGCTCCTAGAAAACCAGAGATATACTAACTTTTAACTGTCACACATTACTCACCTGTACACTTAAACTGTTAAATCAAATGCAGTATAGAGGTGGATGAACAATGTCTTTGTCAACATGTATTTTTGTTTTGTTCTGTTTGTTTGTTTTGTCAATGTATACAATATTGTTTGGTTATAGTGAATGAATGCTGTATGATTATTGACTGTCTTTATGTTATTCTTATGTTACCGGCCTAGGGACTGCAGATGAAAAGTAGTTATTCTTTACTAATTCTGGCATATTTACATGGTGTATTTTTATACAACAATGTTCATGAATATGCATGGTCCCTATCAAATAATACATAAAAATAGGACAGAGGCCGCACTATGCATAAACGTTTTTTATTCGTTGCACAAACGTGCAACGAATAAAAAACGTTTATGCATAGTGCGGCCTCTGTCCTATTTTTATGTATTATATTTTTAGGCCAGCACTCTAAAAAGTGTATTATTAAAATTGAGTGAAGCCTGCTCCTATCCTCCCTATCAAATAATCGAATAAATAAAAAATCTGGGGCCGTATTCACAAAGCATTTTATCTTACCACTAAGAGTACTCCTAAATCGTACTAAAAGATTTTAGCTAGGAGTTTTCTCTTAAAAGTTATTCACAACGCCTTTCAGACCTACTCTTAGTAAAGAAAAATGATCTACTCCTAAACTAAGAGTGAGTCTTCGTTGCTATGGATGACGTCATTACTCATGCACGAGCTTGACTGAAGTGACCACCTTGATTGGCTGATGATTGTAACGCGGGAATGATTCCAAACCCCTCCCCTACGATGATGAGTGACAGGTGACAGGTCTGAGAATGCGTGCGCTACACAAGTAGTGCGAAGGACGGAAGATGATGAATAACTGAATAAATAGCCTAAATGAATAAAGAGTAAGAAAAAACAAATAGCCAAGTAGCCTAATGAAACATATGGATTGATGCAATATCTTTGCAACATTATTGAATTAATCTGTCACTATATGCCTCTGCCTACGTTTGCAAAGAGAAGAACATTTTAATTTGATTCACAATGAAACGTTACAATTAGTTTACATGCAATGAGTAGCCTAGTTTTGCTTGTTGTTGGTGGCGTTATTGCAGCCCTAGTTATGCCTACAATGCAAAATTGTTCCCTCGCGATTGGAAGCTCCTGTAGCCGCCGCATACGCATTTCAAAACATCGCAGCGTGAAATGCCACAAAAAGCGGTTTGTGAATAGGTCTTAGTGAGTTAGGAGTCCTCTCGACTTCTTTTAAAGGGATACTCCACTTTTTTCGGAAATAAGCTCATTTTACATCTCCCCCAGAGTTAAACAGTTGAGTTTTACCGTTTTAGAATCCATTCAGCCGAACTCCGGGTCTGACGGTACCACTTTTAGCATAGCTTAGCACAGATCATTGATTCTGATTAGTCCAGTAGCATTTCTTTCAAAATGACCAAAGAGTTTCAATATTTTTCCTATTTAAAACTTGACTCTTCTGTAGTTAAACCGTGTACTAAGATCGACGGAAAATGAAAAGTTGCGATTTTCTAAGCCTATATGACTAGGAACTACTCTCATTCCAGCGTAATAATCAAGGAACTGTGCGGCTGTACCATGAGTGCAGCAGGCGTAATGATATGACGCAGCGCCTGAAAATAGGTCTAATAGGTTAGACAAACTTAGTCCCGGTCACGTTGGAAGAAGTTACCGAGCTGGGGACTATTTTCAGGCGCTGCGTCATATCATTATGCCTGCTGCACCCATGGTACAGACACACAGTTCCTTGATTATTACGCTGGAATGAGAGTAGTTCCTAGCCATATAGGCTTAGAAAATCGCAACTTTTCATTTTCCGTCGATCTTAGTACACGGTTTAACTACAGAAGAGTCAAGTTTTAAATAGGAAAAATATTGAAACTCTTTGGTCATTTTGAAAGAAATGCTACTGGACTAATCAGAATCAATGATCTGTGCTAAGCTATGCTAAAAGTGGTACCGTCAGACCCGGAGTTCGGCTGAATGGATTCTAAAATGGTCAAACTCAACTGTTTAACTCTGGGGGAGATGTAAAATGAGCTTATTTCCGAAAAAAGTGGAGTATCCCTTTAAGCTGTCCCAGGCTTAGGTGCTACTTTTAGGGCTAAAATGCTTCATGAATTACTCTTAGTCAAAAAAATTATAGTCCTAAAGTTACGAGTGACACGCCCATTATTTTTAGGAGTTGCTCCTAAATTCGCCAGTTAGGAGCTACTTTTAGCCTTAAAATTCTTTGTGAATACGGCCCCTGATTAGCCATGACACAGCTTTGCTTGCCTTGCTTGTGTCATGATCAGGGTCTTTTTTTTTTTTTTTTTTTTGTCTTGTTAAAGGACTTTTATGTTGAAATGTATTATGAGTTTCCATTGTGTATATGTTCCTTTCCTGTGTTTGATTTCCATTCTTCTGTGTTGTCACATTAGTCACCATGGTCATCTTCATTTGTTCCAGCTGTTGTCAATTATCCACTCATTGCTTTGTGTATTTAAATTCTTGCTTTTCAGTTAGGCTTTATGAGTCGTTGTTGGTGTAGCGTTTGGTTTAGCATGTGTTTTTTCTTTTATGTTCCTGGTTTATGTTTTGCCTTTTATTAAATCTGTGTGAGCATTTGCATTCGCCCTGGCCTCATCCTTTCACACGTTACATAATGATTGAGATGCCCATTTTACACTCAATCACAACACTTCCCCCATTTATCAGCTCACCTGTTTATTGTGAACTGTTACAAATTAGATTAACTTAGATATTCTATAATCATTTAACTTTTTTGGAGTGTGTAACAGCCATCAAAATAAACATTTGTTTATATTTACAAAATACACAAGTTGTTCAGTGAAAAAATAAATAATATTTTTTGTCAGTTAAATAAAAATGAAAGATAATTAACAAATCAGAGATTCTTGTTTTTATTGCATTTTACAAAATCTTTCTATTGGGGTTGTAAAAAAATCCAGTACCAATATTATGGATGAGTGAATAATGGATGGATGAATTTATGGGGCAGTAACAAGTAATTTCATTCCCTTATATTATAAAAGAATCAGGCACCAATATGATGGATGGATGGTGTAACATTGAGGATGGCCAGACTTTACCTCCACTGTCCTGAAGAGGGAGCTGTTTTTCAGATCATACTTCTGACACTGTGTGTTTGTGTTTATCCATGTGCATTAGGGAAGTGTAACTATATAAACACACACACACACACACACACACACACACACACACACACACACACACACACACACACACAATATCTATCTAGTATGTAGTGTGAGAACAGGTAGTGGGAGTCGATGTTCAAGTGGACAGTCATGAGAACCGTCTCCTCCGTTTCTCAGGTATGATCCCAGCCAGCACAGCCATGTGGGGCCCAAATGGGTTTGACCTGGGCTATCTAACTGGGACCCAGCCAGTTTTGTCCTCGGTTTCCATGTAGGCCCCACATGGGTTTGCCCAGATGAAATGAACACTGCTTAGTGTGCACAGTACAGGCTGTTTAATGTAACACTGAATCAGTGTTGGAGGTAATGAGATAATTAAAGGAGAACTCCGGTCAATTTTAACATTGAGCTCATTTTTTTGTACATTTGGAGTGCTGTCAATACAGAGAACAACGACAAAAATCGGTGTTGCCTACACCGAGTTATTCTATTTTTAAAATTTGCACCCTATTGACTTCAATGGGGCAAGTAGTAAGCCTGCTTTTTAGCCTCTTAACATCCTTTAAGTGTCATTACAAGTGCACAGAAAATGTGAGTGATTCCTTCCGAGTGAACACGAGTGGATCTGACTGCAGTAGATGTTAGAGATATTAATAAAAATGAAGTTAATTCAGCCAGCGCTCATACCTTTGTTTACATCCTGTTTTCGGTGGAAGGCCATAGTAATCGATTGTCGAGTTCACGCGCATAGGTTTAGTACCTATGATCACGCGCGTGAACTCGACAATCGATTTTTGTCGTTGTTCTCTGTATTGACAGCACTCCAAATGTACAAAAAAATGAGCTCAATGTTAAAATTGACCGGAGTTCTCCTTTAAGTGATTGAATAATGATTGTGCATTATTGACGAACACCTGCTGTTAACAAGCAGAATCACTGAAGGAAAGAGAAACACAAGAACTACTTCCAGCCACAACCTTGGATGAAATCAACTGAAGATAAAATACATTACATCTCTCAAGATCTGATTAAACAACTCCACAAACAGCATTACCAGCTTCACTTATTACTAACCAGACTGACTTTATTTCTGTCAGACATCTACAGAAAATAATTAAGAAGAGGTTTAGATGTTGATTACTTATTTGAAAGTAATAGTTTGATTTGATGTTACCACTGTGGCGATCAGTGTGTGCTTTAGTCAGGATCTTGACTTTTTAACGTTCGTTTTTCTCTGGCAGCTATGTCTGTATGTTATGGCGAGAACAGCAAGAGAAAATATAATCAGATGCTGTAAGCTGATTGATGATAAGAATATAGTCATCATATATTGGCTTAACTCACTGATATTATGTGTGAGGTTTATACGGGTAGTATGTTATTCATTTTATTTATTGTTGTGATTCTACAGCAAAAAATAATAGAATTTAGTCAGAACATCAAATGATTTTTAAAACCCTATTTACACATGTTGGACTACTGAAAGTTCTACTTGCACACAGACATCAAGAATCAGCATATGAATCTCAACAATGGTGACACGCTTCATGCTGCAATGCATTCTGAGTGCATCATACGAAACTTATCCATGGCTCCCAGAATGCATTCTAGAGCTGCTGTAAAGCCAAACAATCTCTGTTACTGTAATCTCCTATTATCACTGTAAAGCTGCTTTGAAACAATCTATATTGTTAAAAGTGCTATATAAATGAAGGCGACTTGACTTGACTTAAACATCTTCATTTGTCTAAACATCAAACGTTTAACTGTTGTGGAAAAAATACATTCAAGCTCCATGTACAACTATTTTAAAAAGTTATTTTTCACTGTGCCTGTGGTTTTTAAGAGCTCATGTAAATTGAGACATGAGGACATGAAATATACAGATTCGTCACACAGACTGTGACACCTAATATCTTGATTACAAAAAACATCCATTTATTGTATATTTGTTATCAACCCGATTGATTATTAATGCAATCTCGATCTGTTCGGCATCATTTGCGCTGAGAAACACGACCGTTCAACAGTTACAGGGATTTCTGAGGTGCCACTGAGACTCACATTGGTTTCAGATGGGATGTGATACAGCGTCGTCTTCCTCTTACACATCTCATAATGAGTCACTGTGAGAACTGAATTCACTCAAATGTGTGGTGAATTAATGCCAGCTGAGGTTTCGATACAGATGATGAACTATAGTCCTTTCACTTTTGTTTTCTGTGCAGGGGATCCACAAGAACAAACCACAGACCTGTTCCCGGAAGAACCTGGCGGTGAGGTTACGAAACACACACTAGAGATGCGCGGATGGGCTATTATTTCATCCGCAACCGCATCACAAAAATCATCATCCGTCCGCCATCCAGCCCCACCAACGTTTTTGACCAATTTTCAAAACCGCACCCGCCAGCCATCCGCTGATTGGTGTATACATATATTTTTCATTTGATTGGTTCAACCGCCTGCCACCCGCCCGAATTTAATTAAAATATTATTTTTCGTCACGTCATCCGCCCGATCCGCGGTTTATCCGCGGAGTCCGCGGCTGTAACCGCCAACCGCGCATCTCTAACACACACACACACACACACACACACACACACACACACACACACACACACACACACACACACACACGGTTTTGCTTTTTTCAGTCAACTCATTGTGGGTTTGCATCAACAGAGTCTTACTCCAGGTTCATGATGATGGTGGCTTTGATGTGTGTTTGCGCTCTGCTTTTCGTGTTTCTGTTTGGTCTGTTTCAAATCCTGAAACACAGCAGTCTCAGTAACTCAGGTGAGACTACAGCACTAACAGAACATGTCTTTTTCTTCAAAACATCTTCTGTTGAAGTTCTGAAAGAGTTCAATAAATTGATAATAAAATCGTTATGTTCTTATCAGGTTCTGCTCATCACCGAAGGACAATATCAAACCCAGTTCAGGTGACGACAGCAAATCTCATTGATAATTAATAATGTTTTTATGTTTTTCATGTTTTTTTAACATCAGTGTTATTTTAGAATTATTGAGACACTATTGTTACTCAGAGGAACCGATTAATTTGTGAAAATGATTCTTCATGCTCCTCCAAACCATTCTTTCACAATTTGAGCCTGATGAATCTTTACATTGTAATCCTGGACATGATTGTTTTAAAGGGGTGGTTGATTATGATTTCACTTTTCTAACTTTAGTTAGTGTGTAATGTTGCTGTTTGAGCATAAACAACATCTGAAAAGTTACAACGCTCAAAGTTTAAAGCAAAGGGAGGTAGTGGGGAGAACAAGTATTTGATACACTGCCGATTTTGCAGGTTTTCCTACTTACAAGGCATGTAGAAGTCTGTAATTTTTATAATAGGTACTCTTCAACTGTGAGTGATGGAATCTAAAACAAAAATCCAGAAAATCACATTATATGATTTTTAAATAATTAATTTTCATTTTATTGCATGACATAAGTATTTGATCACCTACCAACCAGTAAGAATTCCGGCTCTCACAGACCTGTTAGTTTTTCTTTAAGAAGCCCTCCTGTTCTCCACTCATTACCTGTATTAACTGCACCTGTTTGAACTCGTTACCTGTATAAAAGACACATGTCCACACACTCAATCAAACAGACTCCAACCTCTCCTCAATGGCCAAGACCAGGGAGCTGTGTAAAGACATCAGGGATACAATTGTAGACCTGCACAAGGCTGGGATGGGCTACAGGACAATAGGCAAGGAGCTTGGTGAGAAGGCAACAACTGTTGGCGCAATTATTAAAAAATGGAAGAAGTTCAAGATGATTGTCAATCTCCCTCGGTCTGGGGCACCATGCAAGATCTCACCTCGTGGGGCATCAATGATCATGAGGAAGGTGAGGGATCAGCCCAGAACTACACGGCAGGACCTGGTCAATGACCTGAAGACAGCTGGGACCACAGTCTCAAAGAAAACCATTAGTAACACACTATGCCGTCATGGATTAAAATCCTGCAGCGCACGCAAGGTCCCCCTGCTCAAGTCAGCGCATGTCCAGGCCTGTCTGAAGTTTGCCACTGACCATCTGGATGATCCAGAGGAGGAATGGAAGAAGGTCATGTGGTCTGATGAGACAAAAATAGAGCTTTTTGGTCTAAACTCCACTCGCCGTGTTTGAAGGAAGAAGAAGGATGAGTACAACCCCAAGAACACCATCCCAACTGTGAAGCATGGAGGTGGAAACATCATTCTTTGGGGATGCTTTTCTGCAAAGGGGACAGGACGACTGCACCATATTGAGGGGAGGATGGATGGGGCTGTGTATCACGAGATCTTGGCCAACAACCTCCTTCCTTCAGTAAGAGCATTGAAGATGGGTCGTGGCTGGGTCTTCCAGCATGACAACGACCCGAACACACAGCCAGGGCAACTAAGGAGTGGCTCCGTAAGAAGCATCTCAAGGTCCTGGAGTGGCCTAGCCAGTCTCCAGACCTGAACCCAATAGAAAATCTTTGGAGGGAGCTGAAAGTCCGTATTGCCCAGCGACAGCCCTGAATCCTGAAGGATCTGGAGAAGGTCTGTATGGAGGAGTGGGCCAAAATCCCTGCTGCAGTGTGTGCAAAACTGGTCAAGATCTACAGGAAACGTATGATCTCTGTAATTGCAAACAAAGGTTTCTGTACCAAATATTAAGTTCTGCTTTTCTGATGTATCAAATACTTATGTCATGCAATAAAATGCAAATTAATTACTTAAAAATCATACAATGTGATTTTCTGGATTTTTGTTTTAGATTCCATCACTCACAGTTGAAGAGTACCTATGATAAAAATTACAGACTTCTACATGCTTTGTAAGTGGGAAAACCTGCAAAATCGGCAGTGTAGCAAATACTTGTTCTCCCCACTGTATTTGCTTTTAAAGAAATCACTTTTTAAGGACTACAACAAACGGCTGGTAGGGACTACACAATATTCCTCCCGGATTAGTGACATCACCAACCCCAAATATTTACATAAACCCCGCCCCCTGAACACGATTTATAGATTATCTAGACAGAATACACTGTTAGACCTTACCGGGTTTTTTTACAGTAAAATACTGGCAACACTGTTGCCAGTAAAATACTGTTAATTGTACAGTTCTTTACTGTAGTCTAGTTTGTTTCTGTCAAAATGCACTAAATTCTAATTCAAGGTAACTAATTACACTTGCAGAAATCGACTGCCTTAAATTGACCAACTGTCGTTTAAATGTATTAACTAAAATTTATAATGCATTAATAATGCGAGCAAAGTATAACTGTGAACTTCTTTCATTTGAGACCACTAAAAAACTATTGAACATAAAGAGATTTCCACTGGACCAGCAGCTACACAGTCACCGCCTGTTAAATAAAGCAACATGCAGCATATCATCAATGTTTGTAGATCTTCTCCTGGACTGAAGCACAGGCTCTACTCTTCTGCACAATGGTGACCCAAAAGATTAATTTTACAGTAAACTACTGGCAACAGTGTTGCCAGTATAAACCTGTTTTAGAACTCACAGTTTATTACTGTTAAAATACATTTTGTGGGTGTGACTTTTTATCTTAAACTGTTAACCCTTTCAACCCCACAGGAAAATCCACACTACAAAGAGTAAAAGTAACATTGAGACAGTGTTGCAGTGAGATAATTAAGGGAATATGTAAGTGATTGTTGAGCATTAGTGATGAACACCTGCTGTTAATAAGCAGAATCACTGAAGGAAAGAGAAACACAAGAACAGAAAATAGAGAAACACAAGAACTACGACTGACTTCCAGCCATTACACATTATTACACTTATTATTAACCAGTATGACTGTATGTCTGTCATACATCTACAGAAGTTGTTATTAAGATGTTTAATTGAAAATGTTTGTTTGAAGTTACCATTATAGAGATCAGTGCTTGCTTTAGTTGGGATGCTGATGCTAAAACATTCATTTTTCTTTTGCTGCTTGAGCTGTGTTTTTGCAAGTCACACTTGTGCACACACAGTTTATGAATGATTGCGGTTGTAATGCTTATGGTGACAAATTCATCATATTGCCGGTTCATTCACTAAGGAATTAATTCTTATTCATTCAGAGTTTTATCCTCAATCAAAAGTGTTACATTAGCACCACTGTGAAACTACAGCAATAAATTACTATGACTCTTTTTTTTTTTAACACATCATGCATACACCAAAACAAACAGCTACACTATGTTTTAGAAACACAGAGATATCACAATTTAGCACATTAATCTCAACAATGGTGGCAATATTTATTTATTTTTTTTATTCATGCAGCAGTGCATGCTGGGAGTTTTATATTATCCTGGAACCCAGCATGCATTGCGACATGAAACTTTTCACCATTGTTGAGATTCATATGCTGATTGTTGATGTCTGTGTGTGTCTGAGTCAAGCAGGAGTAAAATAAAATTGAACGCACTATATGATTGTTATTTTTCAGAAGACCTGATTACAGAAATTACTTCATTTTGTAGATACACAGATTTATGCTAAATATGACATAGCCATAATTTCAATGAATATGTACAGGAAAAATCTGAAAATCAGACATGTCCAGGATGATTGTGACATCATCACAAAAGAATAAAAACACCTGATCATCTTCCTCCTGACTTTTTCTTGCCATAACAAATGTGTTTTATAAACTCACTGTTCTAGCAGTCAGAGAGAGATGAAAGATAAGAAGTCAAGGGACAAGAGACCAACTAAAGCAAATACTGATCTCCATCATGGTGACAACAAATTGTATTATTAACTAAATCTCTGTTAATTCCCAACAAGAACTTTTGTACATGTATGAAAGAAATAATCGTAAACTGGTTTCACACTCAGTGTTGCTGGAAGTCAGTTGTAGTTTTTGTGTTTCTCTTTTTTTCTGTTCTTGTTTCTCTGTCCTTCAGTGATTCTGCTTATCGGGTGTTCATCAGTGTCTCAATTCACTCACTTATTTTCATTCAAGTGGACTTTATTAGTGAACTAGGGAATAGTGAATGAGGGCATAGGGTACGATTGTGAAAACAGCCTCTGATTGTCGACTTTGAGCACTGTTCATTTACAGTATATTCCTGTAGGCTAGTTTTGTTTTCTACAGTATATTACTGTTTTAATGGAATATGGTATAATATTGTCAGAATTTGGCCTTTTTTTACAGCAAGGGCTAACAGTGTATGCTAATCAATGACTAGGAGATAACTCCACATCAGCTACATTAATTCATCAACTAACCATTCAGAAATGTCCTGTTGCATTCTACATGTTGTCACTTCTTCTTGAGTCTCTCCATCATTGTCTCACTCTGGTCTGAACATAAAATCTAAATGTTTTAGGAATTTTCAGTGCATGTCTGTAAGAGGTAATCGAAATTGCTAACACACACACAAGCTGTTGAAGCTCCGCCCCCTGTGCCGGGAGCAGCAGCTCATTTGCATTTAAAGGGACAGACACAAAAACTGCGTTATTTTGCTCATCCTCAAAAAGTGACAACTTTAACATGGTATTTAAATATATATGTGGGGTATTTTGAGCTAAAACTTCACATCCATCTTGTGAAAAGGGCATTACACCACCCTTTTAAGAAATGAAAACCACAGACTCCATCAATTAGGGTTAGAAGAACTGTTGCCAAACATATAACATGCTATAAACATAATAATCATGGCAATAATGATTCAATCATAGACTCTTAAGAAGGCGGTGTATATATGCATTGTGCTTATCATACAATTTATATGCGAAAATGAGTTTTCCACGTGCATATGATAAGCACTTTATTAGGCACCCCACACCACTACTAAACCTACCCATGCGTATCATATGCACGTAAAAAAAAATAATTTCCATGTATAAATTACACGATAAACACAATGCGTGCTATAGAGGCGCATTTAGTGTGACCAGGTTGGTATATTATATATTAGCCGTTATCTGCTTGTAATTTATGTTATATTTATTTATTTTATATAGGATGACTACCAGAGAATAATGCTTCCAGACTCATCCAAAGCTCAACGTGATAAAGAGGAATTTTACAGACCCATAAACCTGGATTACACAAACACAGAAGCGGTCGACACAGACTCCTACTACACAGATGTTGTTTCAGCACAAACACAAGATCAGATCTACACAGAACTGAACGCCAGTAGACGGAGTCACGTGTATCAGAGTTTTACAGCGGATTCTGCTCAAGAAGAGGCCATCTATCACACTATTGATCACTGAATCCTCATCAACAGCCTCATCAAAACCCTAGATTCCTCTGACAGCTACGATAATCCAACCTCTGTCAGCATCACAAGTTTTTGTGTTGTTTTCACAAAATAAAATAAAAAATATTAAGTTTACTGAATAAATTGACACAGCCTTTTGTTAAAGGTACAATATGTAGTTTTTCGCCGCTAGGAGTCGCTAACCTCTTCAAAACAATAACAAAGGCGTAGATTGATGACGCAGTGAATGAGCGTGGAATCATGGAACTTGTCGTCATGCCGATGGATCTAATAATGTTTATTGGGAAATGTTTATGGATGAGTGAATACATTGATGTTTTTAACATGACTGTGAAATGAAGTAGGGCTCGATTGCTAATGAGAGACAGATATCAGCGACGCACGAGTCCCGTGGAGGACTTTTATTTTACCGAACTACCAGCTATTCACACTAATCAGTTTATTTAACAAATTAAACTAAGGTAACGCAGCACTGTTTCACTTGGTCTACACTATCATACTAAATATTATTTGAGTGTGTTGAGTGTGTTATAATATTATTCTGTGTGTTAGTTGGTTGGCTGTATGAGAGTTCTCCTTTTGTCCCAAAGTCTGCTTGTCATGGTTCATAATGTTTGGACGAAACAACAGCAGCGTGAGCGTGCCGCTAGACGTAACGCAGTTGTCCATGTCTGTCGCCATGGTTACTATGGCAGTACAAGCGGAAACCTGGGATAACGCGGATATTACGTCATTTGACAGGCGACAAGTTACAAGGGACGGGCACTTTTTAAAATTGTGAATTTCTCTGAATTTACAAATTCTTGGAAAAACGTGAACAATGTGTCATGAAGGACATGATCAAAAAAGTCTGAGAACCACTGTTATAGCATCAAATTATTAGAATTTCAAATTTCATTTGACATTGTATGACCTAACAAAGCCTCGGTTTCTGAAATCATGTGACTTGGCCAGTTTAATATACACTTTGAAACACAGATTTGAAACAGATTGTTGAATCGTCGTACCTTTTTATCATTTAATGTTTTATTTGAAAAGGAATAAAGAGAAAAATCTGTCACATGGACCCTTTAATACACAGATAAAATATAGAACATATTACAGAAACTACTCTAAACTCATTTATTAATTACACATTGATTGTTTATTAATGTCACATGAATATAATCCATTACTTTCTGCAGAATGGAAACTCTGAAGATGCATTTCATTTTTCATCAGTAGTTGTGATGTGGATCTGTCCAGCGATGAGACAAAAGTTGAGTAAAGTTCAGCTTGTGCTTCATCTTACTGCGGCGTCTTGCTGTGGCTACAACAGAAATAAGACACACACTTACATAAATCAACACTATGATACAAATAATCTGAGAATATATATATATATTTCTGTCAGTGAATCGACTGGTATAATCCATCTTGTAAAAGAAAGAAAAGACTGTTTAGTATCTATTTGTCACGGTTGGTAAACCCGCTGTCTCATTCTAGTCTAGTGTGTTTGCGTGTGTGTGGGTGTCTCGTTACGTTCATTGTTTCGGGTGGGCGTGGCCGCCCATCATCCTAATCAGCGGCAGCTGAATGTCATCTAGCAGTCTATTTAATGCCCTCTCTCCTGTCTCATGTTGTCAGATCGTTGTTTGAGTATCCTGTCCTCGTGCCTGTTCCTTCGTGTTTCCTGTGTATTGGATATTGGATTACTTAACCTCTGATCTCACCACGGATTCACCATCACCTTCACGCTGCACTTGGGATTTTGCCTGTCTCAGTCCCTGCGTCACACTCTCCTGCTGGCTGTGTTCCTGATCATCAACTCTCCCCAGAGAAGTGCCTGCCTTCCGCGCTGGAACATTTATTGCATTCTTTACCCTTGAGTATTTGTTATCTAATAAATACATCTTGCACTTGTATTTGCTTCCGTCCAGTTTATTGTTACAGAACGATCTGACCAACCATGGAAGCAGCAAGCGCGGCAACGTTTAAGGAGAGCGTGACACAGGGACTGAGACAGGCAAAATCCCAAGTGCAGCGTGAAAGTGATGGTGAATCCGAGATAAATCCGTGGTGAGATCAGAGGTTAAGTAATCCAATATCCAGTACACAGGAAACACGAAGGAACAGGCACAAGGACGGGATACTCAAACAACGATCTGACAACATGAGACGAGAGAGGGCATTAAATAGGCTGCTAGATGACATTCAGCTGCCGCTGATTAGGATGATGGGCGGCCACGCCCACCCGAAACAATGACCGTAACGAGACACACACACACACCAGGCTTGTGCACAATTCAGAATTGAATTGAGAATGACTCCTTAATTCCAATTCAATTCTTGAATTTGAATTGAATTTGAATTGATGTCAAAAACAGGATCTAGAATTACAATTCGAATTTGAATTAAAGGAAGCAGAATTGCAATTCAATAAAAATTCAAAGAAATTCATATACATATTTTAAGTGAAGTGTTTAACAATGAAGCTTTACGTCAGATATGATTGCATTATAAATGATATTGGTTTGAACTACTTGTACAGATTACATTAAAAGGATATGTTTTCCCCCAGCGATGAATGTTAAAAGCAATGTAAAAAAAAAAAAAAACGAATTAAACAACATTGAGGGGGTAATTTATTTCAAGAATTTGATCAATATCTATTTTAGAACAAAATGTATTTTTGAGGAAATTTTTTTTGAGGAGTAAATAGTTACGTGAAATGAAATTTCTGTTAAATTACAAAATTAATGTAATTGTATTTAGTTGTATTACTGAGGTAAAATGTTTAATTCAATTAGTTACACTAAAAAGAGATGTGTTAAAAAACAACACACAGCATGTGTTGATGGTATTTTGACACATGTTGTGTATATTTTTAACACACAATGTGTGTTCAAGTGTAACTCTGGATAGAATAGCACTGGATGGAGGAGAGTTTGTGTTTATGAAAAAAAATTATAGGTATATTTTATATGGTATCCCATAAAATGCTCTAAAATAAATAAAGCAATACATTCAAATAAATAAATTAAATCTTAATTCATGAAAACTTAAAGATTAACGGGTGTTTTTTGGCAGCCAATCACATCATGCCTCTTTTTCAATGTCTTTTTCAAATGCTGCTTTCACTTGTTATTAATAACCAGATTAACTTTATTTCTGTCAGACTCTACAGAAGCTCTTATTGAGAATTAACAGGTTTTGGTGTTGACGATTCATTGAATGTTTCATTTAAAGTCACCAGAATCGTGATTAGTGTCAGCTTTATTTGGGCTCTTGACCTTTAACTCTTTAACATTCGTTTTCTGTGATTGCTGTAAATGTGTATTTATTTTAACACTTTAAACAGCAGAAATAATCATGTGAAAAATATGTTTAGATGATAATATTATCACCATGGATATGTAGTGTTGTTAAGCTCAGCAAGAGTTCAATATTTGTAAGATTAATGTAATATTTAAAAGATGACTTTTAAAAGGATTAGCATATTACAATTAGCTTAAAATTCGTTTTTAAATGTACAGTGCATACAGGACTTTACAGTCTATGGTATCAAGCAGACATCAAGAATCAGCACATGAATCTCAACAATGGTGACAAACATAAAGCTTCATGCCGCAATGCATGCTGGGTGCCACCATAGTACAAATCTCATCCATGACTCCCAGCATGCATTGCGGCATGGAGCTTTTTGTTTATCACCATTGTTGAGATTCATACGCTGATTCTTGATGTCTGTATTTGTCTAGTTTCTGCTGCAGATTAAAATTTTTAGAAAACATTTTTTAATATGATGGATAGCATGATGTAGTGTCACAAGATTGTTATAACTAGCAAATAAATAAATTAAATGCACACCATCCATATACTCAAAGACTTGATCAGATCAGCACTTGTTGATTATGACATCATCAAGAAACATCTGATCATATTTTCTCTCACCATAACAAATGTAGGCCTATTTTATTAAAATACAGTTAAAGCAGACAGAGAAAACTAAAAGAAGAGTAAAGGGTCAAGAGCTCAAATAAAGGAGCCATTAATCACGATTCTGGTGACTTCAAAATAAAACATTCAGTGAAACATCAACATCTAAACCTCAGTTAATTCTCAATAAGAGCTTGTCTATGTAGATTCATGATGTCTAAACCATCCAAATGTTCAAACAAACTCTTTATTAAACGTCACTGGACTCCATAAACACAAGTTAACAATACGTTTCAGTGTTCATCCAGACACTCAGTTGTAAAAACACAGGAAGTAACTCTGGCAAATACACACCGACTACAGTCACATGTGACACATATCTGACACAAGTTGTGTAACTATAACACATTAGTGTGTAAAAGGTTTCAACACACTCCCTGTGTTAAGAACAATAACACACTGGTTGAGTTAAAAGTAACACAAAATGTGTTGTCCTTAACTAGACACACAGGTGTGTTAAGATATAACACAGGTTGTGTTGTTTTTAACACATCCGTTTTAAGAGTGTACTAATCAACTTAAAACGAAATTGCTTTGCATTGATAAAGTTATCCAAATAAAGTAATCCAAACCACATTTATAATGGGTAACTAATAACAGTAATAAGCAAAAACATTTCCAAAATAACCTTCCTAACACTGAATGCATGTGAGACTCAACACATTCTTTCTGTTGTGTGACTGAGTGGAATTTCTTTGAATTGCCATGAATTTAATTCCACTTCCTGTCATTCCAATTCAAATTCAATTCAATGTCCTGTGGGGCGGAGTAAATTCAATTCAAATTCAAATTCATGAATTGAATGGAGGGCAATTCTCAAATTCTGAATTTTGCACAAGCCTGACACACACACACACACACAAACACAAACACACTAGACTAGAATGAGACAGTGGATTTACCAACCGTGACACTATTGACTAGTTGATTGACTACTGAGGACATTTTCTTTATTTTTTGATGAAATTGAGAAGACTTGAGAAACTCACGGACAGATTCTCATATCCAGAAGAGCCCGACTGTTGAACAGCAGGTCTGGGATGGACGGTCTATGGGAAAAACACATTGATTATTGATTATTTGACTTTTGAATGCAGCTCTTTTGCACATGTAGTTTTTGATATTTCTCTTACAGTGAGTGTGTCGTAGAGGTCAGATGATCTGGTCTTGAGGTCAAGACCTGCATATGTGCCTTCACTGGGATCAGTTCTGGGATCGTTCTACAGGGAATCAGAGTGAAATGATTATCACCATTTTAAATTTTGAAGAAAAAAAAAAGAATGTAAAAGATTTTAAATTGCTGCCATGACGATCAAGTGTAATCACTCCACAGTCTCTACTCATAAAACCATGTACAATTCCTGAGTGTGTGTATATATATATTCACAACATTCCCCATAATCCTTAGTTCAGACTCTCATCCATCATCACATTCACCTCTGGCTCATTGCCTTGTTTACTCACCCTATAATAGCCTGGTTTTCACATTCATTCTCTGCAAAGTCTTGTTTAGTGTTCTGTCTGTTATTCCCGTGTTCTTGGTTTTGATCTCTGCCTGTCCTTGGATTTTCCTTTTTGCCTGTGTCCCCTGTGACCCTGTGTCCCCTGTGACCCCATGTGACCCCTGTGTCCCCTGTGACCCCTGTGTCCCCTGTGACCCCATGTGACCCCTGTGACCCCATGTGACCCCTGTGACCCTGTTATTGTTTGGACTGATTACTCTGTCTTTTTTTACCTCTTGCCTGTTTTCTGGATTACGTCTTTGGATTTCCCTCTGTTCTAATAAACTGCATTTGGATCCTCAACCTTCGTGTCTCAGAGCAGTACGTGACAATATATGTGTTCTACATGTACAAAGAAGCTGTAATTGATTTATTAGTATCATTCTGTGGTTTTGGCCATCTTACCTCATACTCGTGTATTCCAGATCTACAGTTTATCCTTTTCTTCTGACTGTAAAAAGAAACGGATACAAGCCATTTCATTGTTTTGTGTAATATTCAAATGTACTTTTGCATTAGTCTAAAAGCTAATTATATTACTCTTTGTTGAAACATTTTTATTTACATTTTATACAGTATGATGGTGATCATGATAGTGAATATTGCACATGCCACTGTGATCACTACCCAGATGGGCCAACCAGCAGCCCGATGATCTGAAAGAGGGAGAATATCATAATTAAATCTACAAACTAAGAATGACACTATAACTGTCTTGAACCCTTTATAAAATAAAAGCTTCACCTGTGACAGTGACAGTTACAGCGTCTGATCTCTGAGATCCATGTTGATTGTGAGCCTGACAGTAGAAGCGTCCACTCTGTAGTGCACTGAAACTCTGTCCAGATCCAACAGCTGAGGGTTCATTCTCCTTAAACCAGCTGAAGTTCAGAGCAGGAGGGTTTGAGTCACTGATGCAGTTCAGAGTCACTGAATCTCCCTCCACTATTACACCAGATCCACTTATCAACACTGAGACGCTCCTGGGAGGGTCTAATAACAATTATCAGATTATTTTTTTTTTTATTGTATTACACATTTTTAAAATTGCTAATATGGACTGAATTTATCAAAACAGAAAATTTGCATCTTATGTTTTATCATTAACTCACACATGGCGTTTAAAGTCACAGCATCAGAGTATTTCCCTCCATGTTCATTGATGGACTTGCACTTGTATTCTCCACTGTCATCAGAGCTGATCTTTGAGATGTTGTAGATTCTTCCAGATCCTACAATCGTTCCTCCTTTAATCCAGCTGATTTCTGCAGGAGGGTTTGAGTCACTGATGCAGTTCAGAGTCACTGAATCTCCCTCCACTATTACACCAGATGGACTGATGGACACTGAGACGCTCCTGGGTGGGTCTAATAACAATTATTATTATTATTATTATTATTATTATTATTATTAAATTGTATTACATATGTTTTAAATTACTAATATGGACTGAATTTATCAAAACAGAAAATTTGCATCTTATGTTTTATCATTAACTCACACATGACGTTTAAAGTCACAGCAGAGTATTTCCATCCATTTTTATTGATGGACCTGCACTTGTATTCTCCACTGTCATCAGAGCTGATCTTTGAGATGCTGTAGATTCTTCCAGATCCTACAAACGTTCCTCCTTTAAACCAGATGATTTCTGCAGGAGGGTTTGAGTCACTGATGCAGGTCAGAGTCACTGAATCTCCCTCCACTATTGCACCAGATGGACTGATGAAGATCTCAGGATTCACTGGAGGATCTACAGGAGAAACATATAGTATCACCCGTCATTCGCCCCACCAATGTTCAATGTTCAATGTTCAATTTATTTATAAAGCACACAATAATACAACAGAAGTTGACCACAGTGCTGTACAAAGAATAAGATAGCAATCATAAAAACAGATTTAAGTTCTAAACATTGCCATAGACAACCTCATAATCTAAGCGGCATTAATAATTACCTATTACACCACTAGCACAGCACTCATGAATGATCAAATGCCAAAGTGAAAAAGTAAGCTTTCAGATGTCGTTTGAACTCTGTAAGAGAGGAACATTCTCTAATATAAGGAGGTAAACTATTCCACAGCTTGGGAGCAGCGGCTGCAAAAGAGCGATCTCCTCTCATTTTCCTCCATGTGCAACTGGATTTTGGACTTCTTGACCAACAGACCCCAGAATGTTCGATCAGGCTCCAACTGCTCCACATCCATCACACTCAACACTGGTGTACCACAGGGCTGTGTGCTAAGCCCGTTCCTCTACTCCCTCTTCACCTCCGACTGCAAGCCTGTGTACGGATCTAATTCCATCGTCAAGTTTGCGGACGACACTACGGTGATTGGTCTCATCAGCAACAACGATGAGACTGCCTATAGGGAGGAGATCAAGCACCTGGCCACATGGTGCACCGAAAATAACCAGCTCCTCAACACCACCAAAACGAAGGAGCTCATCGTGGACTTCAGGAAAGTGTCAAGAGGCACACACGACACCATCCACATTAATGGAATGGCTGTTGAGCGTGTCTCCAGTTTCAAGTTCCTGGGGATCCACATCTCGGCGGACATGACCTGGACAACCAACACCTCCAGCCTGGTCAAGAAGGCTCACCAGCGCCTCTTCTTCCTGAGGACACTGAGGAAGAATCAGCTTTCCTCCACTATCCTGGTGAACTTCTATCGCTGTGCAATAGAAAGCATCCTGACCAACTGTGCTACAGTGTGGTATGGGAGCTGTTCTGTTGCAGAGCGCAAGGCACTGCAGCGGGTGGTGAAAACCGCCCAGCGCATCACTGGGACCCCACTACCTGCCATCGAGCACATCCAGAGGAAACGCTGTCTGCATCGAGCTCGCAGCATCCTTAAGGACTCCTCTCACCCAGCCCACAGACTGTTTTCTCTCCTGCCTTCCGGCAGGCGTTTCAGGTGCCTCCGGACCAGGACCAGCAGACTAAAGAACAGTTTTTTCCCCAGAGCTGTCTCTTTATTAAACTCTAACCCTCATTGATCCCACTCCCCTCATATACTGATTGACTCTCCTCTCCCTCCTCACACCTGCCTCCATTTTGTTATTTGTTATTTGCAATACTATAATGTTCATTTGCACTGCTGACTGTTATTACAGTAACAACTGTTTACATATGCATCTTGCACTACTACCTTGACTGGAATATGCTCATTTGCACTGCCGACTGTTTATTTACAGTACCGACTGTTATATATACATTGCAATATCGTACCTTAACTGTAATATGCAATTACTTTCCACTGCACTCACTCGGATAGCTTCTGTCCAAACTTTATTTGCACTACTTTAAATCCATTGTTATACTGCTCATTAGCCTAACTTATACATATATCTATTTGTTAAATTCTGTTTATAGTAATATCCATCTGTATATTATGCTCACATTCTGTTTATAGTAACAGCCATCTGTATATATATTCATAGTACATATCTATCTGTAAAATTATGTTTATAGTAACAGCCATCTGTATATTATATTCAGTACATATCTATCTGTAAACATTCTGTTTATAGTAATAGCCATCTGTATATATATTCATAGTACATATCTATCTGTAAAATTATGTTTATAGTAACAGCCATCTGTATATTATATTCAGTACATATCTATCTGTAAACATTCTGTTTATAGTAATAGCCATCTGTATATTATTATATTCAGTACATATCTAGCTGTAAATTCTGTTCACAGTAATAGTTATCTGTATATTATATTCATAGGACAATCTATCTGTAAATTTTTGTTTATAATAGTATTCAACTCTATATTTATTCAGTACATATCCATGTTCTGCACTTATGAACCACTGTATATCCTGCACTTGCTGCTATTGCACTTCTGGTTAGACCTAAACTGCATTTCGTTGCCTTGTACCTGTACTTGTGTAATGACAATAAAGTTGAATCTAATCTAATCTAATCTAATATGTCCGCGGGACTACCAAGAGGTTTAGTGACTCGGAGCGCAGTGCTCTCTTTGGTTTATTCACCTGGATTAGATCAGCTATATATGTCGGAGCACTACCATGTAGGGCCTTAAAAACAAATAAAAGTATCTTAAAAATTAATCCTAAAGCACCAAAGCACTTCTATTCTTCATACAGATAGTAGGGGCAGAATTTAGCATAAACAACATGAATCCATGGATCCTTGAGTCAAAAGGTCATGTCACTTATTAAGAAATATCAAAAAAATTAAAAAAATAATAATTTTTCCTGTGTGTGTGGTAGTCAGTAAATCAGTGCTGGATAGTTTACTTACAAACTAGTCGGCTACTGATTCCAAATGACATTTAAAAAAAAATTGTAGTTAGTAACATAATTGTTAGGTGTGGCTGAAGAAAGCGCTAGTGATGTTCGGTTCTTGAACGAATTGTTCTTTTGAGCCGGTAGGAAGTAACCAGTCGAGCCGGTTCATTAATCAAACTCAATCAAACTTTAGTTCCAGGTTAATGACGCAAAACACACAAGCTAAAGTATCATGTGCCACTCAAAAAGACCCCACTGTCGAAGTCTGCAGAGGATTACCGAGGATGGCGTAGTGCCATCATTGCTTGATGACGTATGGAACAGACAAATAGTTGTTTTAAACCAGCTGTCCGAATGAACCGGCTCGCGGAAATGAATCAGACTTTTCATCACAAGTAAGCGCACGACGCAGGAGATTCAGGGAAATAAACAGTCCTTATCCATGAATCCGGGCGGCACAGGGGCTCATTGGTCAGCTCGGTTGCCTCACAGCAAGACTCCTTTCAGTTTGCAAGTTCTCCCGTGTCAGCGTGGGTTTCTTCCGGGGTACTACGGTTTCCCCCACACCACATGTAACGGAGGCCAGCTAATAGTCGCTGTGCGAGTAAACCTCACTCCTCTGATCTCAGTAGGCGCTCTAGCAGCAGTCGCTAGAAGCTGCAGTCTTTAGCCTCCTTGTTAAAGCGCCTGACTCTCACGCCAGAGACCCGGGTTCGAGGCCCACACAGAGCGGGGCGAGTAGGACCCGGGTGGAGGGGTCACACACAGCCCAAAGACATGCAGGTTAGGTGCATTGGACAGTCAAAAATTGCCTGTGATTGTGTGTGTGTGTGTGTGTGTGTGTGTGTGTGAGAGAGCCCTGTGATGGACTGGCCATCTGTCCAGGGAGCTTTCCTCTGCCTCTGGCCTAAGAAACTGGGATAGGCTCCAGTCCTAATATATATAACAGCCAGTGAGAAACTCAGGAGAACACATCTACATTAAAACATAGACAATACCAGAAAAATAACTGAAGGATTAAATATACAAAAGAGAGGATAATCAACAGAACAGAGAACAGGTGTTTAACTAATTAACAACTATGGAAACTAACAATTACAGGGAACTCATATAAACAGGATCAGAACCCCCCAAAAAAACTAAACTAAACTAAACATAACCCTAACAGTAATCTATTACATTACACACATTGCCTTGTTTATCACATTAATTTGAATAAGATATGCTTGGTATAAATATACATATAATCAGTTAAAGTGAAACATCAGTGCAATTCATTCAAAATATATATTTACATTGGTCGAATGGAAAATTGTGATTTTCAGTTTATACCTTCTGTTTTCACTTTGCCTCAAAGTAAGTGTTACACTCTCTATCACTGAAAAAAATGATACTTTGGATTAACTTAAAAAAATGATGTAATTTGTTACAGCTAATTTTTTGGGGGATTTTCTCAAATTGTATTTATGATTTAGTTAAAACCATAAATTTTGATTTAATGTCAAACCAAAATAAAAAAAAATTTCCAACTCAACGTTTTACCTTAACCCAGGGTTAACTAAATCATAAATACAATTTGAGAAAATCTAAAAAAAATTAGCTGTAACAAATTACATCAAATTTTTTAAGTTAATCCAAAGTATCATTTTTTTTTCAGTGTACCCAGCTCTGACTGTATTATGCAACAGTTTTTGTTTTGTTTTTTACTTTGTTGCATAATACACAACAAAAAGTATTGTATTTTTTGTTTTGTTTTCTTTAAAGCTACACTGTGTATTTTTTAAAGTTGATTCTTAGCAAAAACACTTTGTTCTTTCAAAATTTTATGTGCTCATTCATGTGTAATTACTTCCACCAACTAATCAAGTATTCTCGTAAGCGTAGAATCTGCCATTCAGAATACATTTGAGCGAGTCGCTCGAATGGCAGCAGCCCTGTTGCACCTCCATCTTGAAAATACGTTAGCCAAAGAGGGACATACCTGGAAATTCAAGCTTCGCCTTTCGCGCTTTTACACTCGATGGCACCGTGACGAATGCGAAGGGGGAGATTACTCGCAGTGTAGCTTTAAAAAAGAGAAAAAAATGTTGAGGTACTTACAACAGAAGTGAATGGGGCTTTAAAGGCATAAATGTGACTCTTATTATTTCATAAAAGCATTTACAATCAGTATTTTGTTCAAATATGTGCATTATTTGAGCTTAAAAGGTGTTTAAACTATTATTTGAACAGTGTATTGTGTTCATGGTGTGGCGTTGTCATGACAACGGTGTGTAAAATTGAATATAACTGAATAAAATGTTAAAATCACACAATATTGCTCATGTTTTGTGACTGTACTATTGAAACAGTGAGCATTTAAATGTTTTAAATATTAGCCCCAATTACAATCATTTTTAAAGAAAAGGAGGGACGAGTGAACTCTACTGGCTTTGGAAAGAAAACGTACTCGGTTACTAAACGTAACCTCTGTTCTCTCTAGAGAGGGAACGAGTATTGCGTAAGCTAGCTTACGCTGCGGGAAAGTCTCCTTTCTCGAGATACTGAAGCCAAAAATTATCCTAATTTTTTAAAACTTGTCAACGCAGTGCGGCAGCCTGCAGACCTAGGGCAAGCGAATCGCGTGCCCATTGGCTGCTCTGTGGCAACTGCAGCAGCCTATGGCTGAGCCTTGCGCGTGACGTCACGTCCAATGAGCGCGCTTGGCGCGCTTAGTGCGTCACAGCCCGTCATTAGGGGTGTGGCTTAGCGTATATAAGCAAGGAACAGAGGCTGCTTCGCTGGTTTCTGTCGCATGAAGCGAAATGAGCTCGTGGCGAGAGCACGGCGGGTTACGCAATACTCGTTCCCTCTCTAGAGAGAACAGAGGTTACGTTTAGTAACCGAGTACGTTCTCTTACGAGAGGTTCTCTCGTATTGCGTAAGCTAGCTTACGCTGCGGGAAAACCTTTGTCAACGCCGTGCGCGCGCCCAGCATCCTGAATGAATCCCATGGGGAGCCCAGGGAACGCGAAGTGGAGCTGGGCGGCCAAGATACCACAGTACACAAGCACATAATATGGGGCAGGGAGCGGCACAGCCGGTCCAACTAACACTTCCATATAGTGTAGCTCAACCAGTAGAGCTAAATCAGCAGCGTAGCCCGCGCACAGACAGTGGGCTGGCTTACGCGAGACTTAGACTGATAGCACTTTGGCCTGCAAAGCGGGAACTTCCAGGTTGTAAAACCTAACAAATGTGGAGGGGGAGGCAGCCTGCCGCTGCACAAATGGCATGAATGGGAATCCCACTGGACCACGCCCACGATGAGGCCATGCCTCTGGTGGAGTGTGCCCGAATGCCCAAAGGGCACTGCAGGTTTTTAGATGCGTAAGCAGCTGCGATAGCATCGACTATCCATCTGGACAGGGTGTGTTTCGAGGCGGCGAGACCCTTGGTGCGCCCACCAAACGAAACAAAAAGCTGCTCTGAACGCCTGAAGGTGGCGGAGCGCGAAATATAGCTTCTCAGCGCCCTAACTGGGCAGAGGAGGTGACTATCTGCCTCGCAGCCAGTATTCGGCAGGGCTGAAAGGGAAATGACCTGCGCTCTGAAGGGAGTGCCCAAAATTTTTGGGACGTACCCATGCCTCGGTCTGAGAATAACTTTAGAGTCATTGGGTCCGAACTCGAGGCACGCAGCGTTAGTGGATAACGCGTGAAGGTCTCCCACACGTTTTACTGAAGACAGTGCTA